>CM053790.1:722965446-723170446 GCA_028749045.1 Cupressus sempervirens | reverse complement strand
AACAATAAACCTATTTTACTATTTCCATAGAAAGAATAAATCTAGTAGCGACTTGCAAAACTTTAAAGTGAGCCACTAGAAGGTGATCTAGAAACATATGATCACCTATTTCAACCTAGAATATGAAGAAAACAATGTTCTTAAATGATATGTGTGACAAAATATTCATATTCATGTGTATACAAGTGACAAAATATAACAAAAAAGGTTCCAAACTTGCAAAAGTGACATTATTTTCCCATCTTCTCATGCATGTTATTTTTCCATCACATCCAAAACAAGATTATGCCACTTTGAATCATGAATGCACTTGCAGCTATGTTCTATATTCATGGATAATAGGTGGAGCTGAAAAAACGTATCATGTTTACATTTATTTAATAGGTCTATTAAATTTTTTAAAATTATAGACCATCATAAACATTAGAACTCTAGTTGCTATGGCCAAGAGAATGTCCTCAACAAGCCAACACATAGAAAGTCTTGATTTTCGTTGATGTTGAGGACATTACCCTTGCCAATAAGAGTCAATTTTATAATGTTCATGATGGTCTATAACTTAAAATTCCTAATGAAAGACTTCTAACAAATTTATGAAAACCTATTGCATTTCTCATCTCCACCTGATGTTGTATGCATAGGAATTGAGATTGCATATTGAACTATGGCCTCCTTCTGCATTGCCTGAAACTAAGAGATTCATACAGTTAGTTTTCATGAAATCATAGGTTAATGTTGAGCTTCACATGGTTTCTAGAATATTTTAATATTCTCTATTAATCATGGTGAACCATGTGAAGGTGGAAGCTCATTTGTCCTGCCCCCCCACCAACATCTAAATTCCTCGTTAACATCTAAGCTCTTTAAGAAAGGATCAATCTTTAAAGCACCTAGAAGTTGAAATACTCTCAAGGGAAGTCCATCTTCATTGCTCATGAGAAATTAATCACAGTTGTTTATTGTTCTCATACAATTAACATGGGTACATCTAGGAATGTTCAAGTGAAATAAACACATGAAAAAGGAGAGAGAAAATGAAGAATCTACTTCTCAATAGGCATTGCCATTGCATTTATGGCTATACTACATGTTGAGTGAGTTTTATTGTTTTATTATTTGGATTCTGGAATATGTAGGCATCTAGATCAATAAGCACCTTAAAAAAAATCACACTCTATACATACATAGACACACAAACATATGTCTGTTTATGTATATATATATATATATATATATATATATATATATATATATATATATATATATATATATACATAAATACATACATATATACATACATACATACATACATACATACATTTGCATATGCAATAATATCACCTTGGAAAACTATATTTGATCCTGCTAGCTAGGAACAACTGATTGTTTATTTTATTGTACCTAGTTTAATGATGGTTCTACAGGAATTTGTAATCAACCTAGCTAATCAACAACTAGACCAATTTTACTAGGTCATGGCTTGTTTCTTTCTAAAAATATCTCCTATGATATGTTTTTGTAGAATTTCTTGTGAACACTACCAATTTTTCCTGCTCTACATTATTTTTACACAGGATCTTGAGGTAAGTCACTTAGCATGGGTTTAGTAGATTCTGGAATATGTATGTAGCTAGATCAATTTTTCTTTTGTGCTAAGAAGTAATAAGCACCTTAAAAGAGATCTCTCTCTATACATACATACATACATACATAGAGACACACATGTGTGTGTGTGTGTGCGTGCGTGCGTGTGTGTGTGTGTGTGTGTGTGTGTGTGTGTGTGTGTGTGTGTGTGTGTGTGTGTATACACATGTGTATACATAAAAACAAGCTTCTTCATACATACATACATACATACATACATAAATACATACATACATACATGTATATATATATATATATATATATACACACACACACACACACATGTGTGTGTGTGTGTGTGTGTGTGTGTGTGTGTGTGTATGTATATATACACATACATTTACATAAAGAGAACCTTCTCTAATCACCTGCTCGAAGAAATATAAATAGATACATGTTTAGAAGGAAAAGAAAAAAACATTTAATTATTTCATATTATTTTATTTTCTAAATATATTATTATATTTTTAATTTTAACATTTAGTAATTATTTGTTATTATGGAACATTTAAATTTTTGTTGATAATTATTAATGGAGAGTTCAATCTAATTTATCTATTTCAAATTTCAAATTTCTTAATTTTTTTGTTGAAGCTTCTATAATAAAAAAAGCTATTATGACATACAATTACAATCAATTTAATTTCAATCAATTTAATATTAACAATTTAATAGTTAATATAAATATTAGTTATGCTTTAGAATGTGGTATTTACTAAAAAATATCATCTATTCTAAATTTTTTTTTTCAATAAAAACAAAAATAACCTCTCAAATATAACAATTCTTTATAATAGACTTAGATAATTATCTAATATTCAATAGATTGCTAGTTTTAGAATAAATAAATATTTTAATATATAATATTATCTATTTCATTTTTTAATTGTAGAAATACTTATCATATTCACATTACATATAATATATTTAATGTTCTATAACAATAAACTATATGATACCAAAATTTAATAAAGCTAATCGTGTATAAGAATTTGAATCTAAATTTTAAGAATCAACATTTTACATCATACATCATGATATTTTCTTAGGATAGTAATAGATCAAGGCTAGGGGAAGTAGTTTTTCTAAAGAGCTTTTTTTTTTTTTTCTCTTTAAGCACATCATTCCTCACCTAAGATCAAGCCCATCAAGGGTGATCCAATGGTTTTGTCTCTCATTATGAGAAATTATTAAGTAGATTGTCCAGAGTGAGATGGTGACCTGAGGGATTATAAAGTGTTGGTGCACCCTCTTGGCTCTTGAAATCTTAATAGATATTTTGCAACAAATTCTTTTCTTTGAGGACCTAAGTAATTCAATCTCTATGGCTAATCTCCCTCCTCAAGAAACTATGAATATTTGGCTGTGATTTGTAGCACAACATTTATGATGTAAGATTCTATTCTTTGATTTTATATGATGAATACAATAGAATAAGCATATTTTTAATGGAAATCTTGATCCAAGTAGATATCAAATCTATTTCATAGCTCTGTATGAAATAGGCCATGATGTTGTTCATGGCGACTGAATTTTTTTCATCTAAACATATTAGTCAAGTATTGATTGCATAATGAAGGTTTTGCATTTTAGTTAAAAATTTCTAATGCATAATAAAACAAAACATTTTATTTGTTTAGAAAGTGTAATATCGATATATTTTTTTAATATGAAGGCCAATAGTCACAATTGATTTCCCTCCAATTGTGTTCCTCTTCACTTTGAAAACTCTTTATGTATTTGATATCTATAAATATGTTATTGTTGTATCATTATAAATAACTTTTATTAATCAATACAATCCTTTTCTCAATGTTGATGGAGCCATAATTTGTGGCAAATTGACAAATCTCGTGTTGTGTTTATTTGTGTTTTATTTGGTTTTGTCTCTCATTATGAGAAATTATTAAGTAGATTGTCCAAAGTGAGATGGTGACTTGAGGGATTATAAAGTGTTGGTGCACCCTCTTGGCTCTTGAAATCTTAATAGATATTTTGCAACAAATTCTTTTCTTTGAGGACCTAAGTAATTCAATCTCTATGGCTAATCTCCCTCCTCAAGAAACTATGAATATTTGGCTGTGATTTGTAGCACAACATTTATGATGTAAGATTCTATTCTTTGATTTTATATGATGAATACAATAGAATAAGCATTATTTTAATGGATATCTTGATCCAAGTAGATATCAAATCTATTTCATAGCTCTGTATGAAACAGGCCATGGTGTTGTTCATGGTGACTAAATTTTTTTCATCTAAACACATTAGTTAAGTACTGATTTCATAATGAAGGTTTTGCATTTCAGTTAAAAATGTCTAATGCATAATAAAACAAAACATTTTATTTTTTTTAGAAAGTGTAATATCGATATATATTTTAATATGAAGGCCAATAGTCACAATTGATTTCCCTCCAATTGTGTTCCTCTTCACTTTGAAAACTCTTTATGTATTTGATATCTATAAATATGTTATTTTTGTATCATTATAAATAAATTTTATTAATCAATACAATCCTTTTCTCAATGTGGATGGAGCCATAATTTGTGGCAAACTGACAAATCTCGTGTTGTGTTTATTTGTGTTTTATCTAGTTTTGTCTCTCATTATGAGAAATTATTAATTAGATTGTCCAGAGTAAGATGGTGACCTGAGGGATTATAAAGTGTTGGTGCACCCTCTTGGCTCTTGAAATCTTAATAGATATTTTTCAACAAATTCTTTTCTTTGAGGACCTAAGTAATTCAATCTCTATGGCTAATCTCCCTCCTCAAGAAACTATGAATATTTGGCTGTGATTTATAGAACAACATTTATGATGTAAGATTCTATTCTTTGATTTTATATGATGAATACAATAGAATAAGCATATTTTTAATGGAAATCTTGATCCAAGTAGATATCAAATCTATTTCATAGCTTTGTATGAAATAGGCCATGATGTTGTTCATGGCAACTAAATTTTTTTTCATCTAAACACATTAGTCAAGTATTGATTGCATAATGAAGGCTTTGCATTTTAGATAAAAATGTCTAATTCATAATAAAACAAAACATTTTATTTGTTTAGAAAGTGTAATATCGATATATTTTTTAATATGAAGGCCAATAGTCACAATTGATTTTCCTCTAATTGTGTTCCTGTTCACTTTGAAAACTCTTTATGTATTTGATATCTATAAATATGTTATTGTTGTATCATTATAAATAACTTTTATTAATCAATACAATCCTTTTGTCAATGTGGAAGGAGCCATAATTTGTGGCAAACTGACAAATCCTATGTTGTGTTTATTTGTGTTTTATCTTGTTTATTGATTTGTATCCATTGTTTCCTTTTCACATTCAAATCCTTTCAATTTTAATTAGAGCACAAGCCATGCAAGTTTGGAAATCGATGTTGAATTTATAGAAAGATGGAGGATGCAAAAGTAGAGAAATTCGTAGGTAAAAATTTCAGCCTTTGGAAGGTCCATATGGAGCGATTGTTAATTAAACAAGATCTCTCTTTCACATTAGAATGAAAGGAAAATAAACCAACATCTATGGTAGATGAAAATTGGGAGACTTTAGACAAGAAGGTGAAAGCATCAATTTTTCTTGCTCTAGCAAACAACATTCTTATTAATATCATCAATGAGAAGACTAAAAAGAATACCTATGGGATAATTTTGTAGGCATGTATGCAATTCCATCAGCTATGGACAAAGTCTTCATCATGAATAAGTTTTATAAACTTAAGGTGAAGGAAGGTGGAATTATTTCCAATCACCTTAATGAGTTTAATACTTTGATGTAGAAGTATCCTAGGGAAGTCAACAATCTTTTATGGAGGAGCTTCAAGATTGGATTAATGGAGTTATGGTTTGTGTGGTTGGAGATGTGTTCAAGGAATATTGGGAAAATTTTTCCTAAGTGCACATGATTGGAGTAATCATCTTGGAGTTAGAACCATTTTGGTGACTACTAGTCATGTGTTCTTAATTTATTGAAAGACTTTGGAGATTGTTTCAACGAGCTTCGATCTAAGGGATCTGGTGTATGCACTCTTGGATTTGGATTGTTGGATGGGACTTGGATCTATGTCTAAGTGTGTGTATTATTGTGTGGTCATTTGAGTTAGTTATGCATTGTAAATGTGGGGCATGTCCTAAGTATTTCATAATTCTATACATTTAAAGTTTGTTGCCAAACTAACTTGTGGTTTGATGGTATATTTAATGTGAGTGTTTATTTAATGTCCATTATTCTAGGATGACTTGTGGCTTGGTTTAGTATAAGTTGAGGGTCTTGTGGAGTCTAGAGTAATATATTTCATTTTCACCATGGAGAAGAAGAGTAGCTAAGAGGAGCAAAGTTGAGCAGAGCTAGAAGAAAGTGTGGGCTTGGGAAAACAAGAAGGTTTCTTGGTTCCTTGAGAGCACAAGTTAGATTCTTCTTTGAGGTTCTACCATATTGCAAACTTGGGTTAGCTAGTGGTTGGATCTTGTGAGGTCTTGCAAAATTACTTATGTATATGGTTGTAACCTAGAAGGCCTTATAGTCAGGCATGTTGAATGAAAATATTATGATTCTATTGTGAGAGTTTGCATGTTTGGACCAAAATCTTAGTTTTATTATTTATATTTTTCTATGTGATTATTTTCTATGGAATAGGACATCTCCTTTGGGGATTCTCCTTCCTTGTACTGCATCATGTGGTATTAGAGCCTAGTTATACATTTAAGATGATCCACATAGTCTTACCCCTTTTTATGTCTCACCTTGGCTTATTTTTAACTAAGGGGTCTCCTATCTATCTATCCATTTCAATCTAATTGATCTATTCTATATGAAATTTTAATGGTTATACACTTTATTCTTGTCATATTGATTCTATTTTGTTATTGTTCTTTCCATTCAACCTCTACATCTTGGGCGGCTATCTATGTATTCAAACCTTGCATGATATTAGAACTTTTTGAGTGCCTCTGGATAGAATTTTGAGATATTGTTTATGTATCTTGGTGGATTTTTTGTGGGGATTGGGGAGAGTCCTCTTTGAGGCTTTCTATTTCCAGTAAAATTTAGAGCTTTCTATTGCATATAAGAGCTCACAATTGTTATCATGAGGTATAAATTAGCTAAGTTCACCCAATATTTTGTCTAAGTTTTAAAATATTATGTAGTAGCACATTAATTAGATGGGGTGGTATTTATAGATACTATTTAGGAACTTACTAGAAATGACCAATGTTTCCATATTTTATTCCTATAAGACCAAAGATGTTAAGAAAGTACGTAGGATTTCTAGAATGATGATGAGAGAAAACGAAACCTAAATCTATGATGATTTATAAAAAAATTTAATTCTTTAATGGAGATATTATTTTTATTATCCTAGAATAATTTAAATGAATCAAGATGTTAGTCCTTAAATAGACTAACTTTGTAATTTAGAATATCTTGCACTCTTAAATTCAATCAAATTGAAAAGTGTAAGGTTCAAATATGCATGCATGCAAGATAACTATATCAATTATCCATTTGTGAATATAAATAAGGATGATGAATGGTGAAGAATTACTATGAATAGTTTTGTTCTAATTGTGATTATTTTTCAATCAACATTTTTCATCACAATTAGTTGAAAAATGACAATTGAAAGATATAAATTGTAAAAAGAAAATAAATAGAAATCATATCAAATCTTCATGGACTATGGGCAATTAATGGTGATGGTTGTTGATCATTTTTAGGCCCTTGAGATGTGTGAGAATTTAATGAGATAATGTTAAAGGAAACTAAAGGAATTTTTATAGTAAATGGCAGTCATCTAATTTTGGCCCTACTTATGGTTACAATAATATGTGACTACCATGTACTTGGACTTGTTAGAGAGACCAATGACTACCATGTACTTGGACTAGCTAGAGAGACCTAATTAATATGTGATTACCACTTACTTGGACTTGCTAGATTCATGTAATTGTGGTAGAAATGATCTATACATACCTTACCTCCTATTGGATTTAAACTGATGACCTCTTTTTCAAAAATATAATTTCTCCACCATAGGCTAACTAAGCATGTCAAAACATCTACCAATCAATACATAGAAGCTAACCTAATTATATGAAAACTAAGGTGTTAAAAATGGGACAAGATCTTTTTTGTTATTCATAAAAAAAATTAAATAGAAAGCTAAAATGAAAAAAAAGGTTAAGATGTATTTTCCAACACTTGAAGAATTTTTGATAACTTATTGTTCTTTAGTGATTGCAATTTATGTGAAAGGCTTCTATGGTTCACACAAATATATATGGAAGAGAAGACTAAAAATATTTGAGTCTACTAGTAATTATTATGATATTTCCATTAGGATTTAACTGTATAGTTTTTGAGTCAAACTCATTGGCTCATGTTTCACTTATGTGAGTACCAGCTAGATCCAATGATTGCTAAGTGTTATATTTATTCTCATGAGAGATAGATTCTCATTAAATATGAGCCAATGAGTTTATCTCAAATACTACATAATTAAATTCTGATAGCAATATTATAATTTAACTTCCTCTATAAAAAAATGTCTCCTACTTATGCACTCTCTACTAGTAATTCTTGGTCAACAATAGAAATAGTTGGAATTAAAGGTAATAGGAATTGAGATCCACACAATTAATTACTCATTTTGACATGACATTTTGTTGTTCAATGAGGACTGATGAATTTGGTATGCATTACCATCACAATACTTTTCTAATTGAAAAAACCCATGAAAAATGACCAAATGTTAGTGTGGATGGAACACTCTTTCTTTGCAAACATTACACCCCTCTTTCATTATTCATTAAATCACTTGCCCTTAAATATTCTATATTGTCTTTTCTCTATCAAAGTATAGATTGAAAGAATTTTAGTGTCCGGAAATCATGGAAAGTAGTGTGCTTCAATATTGCAGAGTTGCATTTGCAATCATAACAATATCACGCTGCTTCACCTGTTCACCTACAAATGCATGCCCCCTCCCTAAAAGAAATCTTCTTCTAGATTTCAAGACAACAATTGTGGATGAGCACTTGGAGTGGAGTTAGTTGTAACACCTCAATGGTCATGTAAATTCATCGATGTTTCACCTTGCAGAGTTGGAACACCTCAATCTCAATGGCAACTGCTTCAACAATAGTTTTTCTACTTCCCATAATGGAAAGTTGAAGTCTCTCACTTTTCTTTACTTGTCTCGTTATAAAAGTCTTTTTGGGGTGACAAAGCTTCACGTGAGTTTGGAAAGTCTTTCAAATTGGACATGGCTATCGTCCATTCAAACTATATAGCTGACCAATTTTCAAAAAATTGAAAACATCATACTTTTTTTTAGTGTTTGATCTTCATGATTTCCATAGTTTGTAGTAAAAAACAACAAAAAAATTGGAAAAAAATTGCTATGTTTTCGTGAATCTAGAGAAAAAAAAAGGTTTGACTTTGTTTTGTCTTTAGTACATTTTGGATGGAGATTAGCCTATCCCTATCAAATTTGTCGATTTTGAAATATCTTTCTCTTTATGTAGTGGACATCTCAGGAAGCAAAAAGTGGGAGGAAGCTATTGGTACTCTTTCCAATCTCCAAAAACTCCACAAGGTGGCCTTGGAGGACCAATCCCCAATTCCCTGCATCAATTTATAAAATATCATATATTTTATTAATTTTTGAAAATAATAGTATAAAGTGTTTTATTTTTCCTTTCAAAATTATAAGCAAGAAGCGAGCTTGATTTTATTTTCATGCTATTATTTTTATTAATTAATTAATGTGTAATATCTATAAATAAGTAATTTAAAAATATATATTTATTAAAATGTTTAATATTAATATTTACTAGTTTCAATTAAGTTTAAATAAAATTTGAATATCGACAATGTTAATGACATCTTAAGTTGAATTATACGAATGAAACCAAAATCTCTTTAAAAGAAACTTTTAACCACGTAATGAGGTTGCATAGGTCTCATTTTTTATCTATTTCACAGCAATTCAGTTAATTACACGATCTCTAAATATCATGTAGTACTAATAATCTTGTACATGACAAGTTAAAATATATATTTTTGACAAATGTATGAGTAAAGGAAATAGACAAGATCAACATGAGTATTTGTGGAAAGAAAATAGACAAGATTTAAGTCCACTAAAAACTAATTTTGCGTCAATTATGGAAATAATTGGAGCAATCTCTAAATATCATGTAGTAATAATAATCTTGTACATGACAAGTTAAAATATATATTTTTGACAAATATATGAGTAAAGGAAATAGACAAGATCAACATGAGTATTTGTAGAAAGAAAATAAACAAGATTCAAGTCCACTACAAACTAATTTTGGGTCAATTATGGAAATAATTGGAGTGAAAAGTAATATGAATCAAAACCATGTTTGTGTAGTTATTTTTCAAATTGGCATGCCATTTTCTTATTTAAAACATGATAGCTATCAATAGAAATTGGAATATTAGATTTAGAAGTAATTCCCAAGGAGGAGTGATGTCTTTATAAACCAATATTTAACCATCATAAGATAGATAAGTAGGAGATATTTATTTAATCATCATAAGATATTTATTTAATCACAATTCCCTTATTTCCAATCATATCTTTCTTTTAGAAGTAAAGATAATTAGAATATGAGTGTCCATCCTACACAACATATAAGTTTTTAAAATAGTAGAGCATCAATTAACTAATTTTCCAATTCACTTATATTCTCATGATCTTATGACAAGAATTAGAGATAAAATAGATATGTTGAAAAATATAAATAATGATATTACAATATATTTAATGATAATAATGATTTAAAATAAGATGTATAGAACATTACTTTTATGATGAAATTTCAATATATATATATATATAACTATAATTGACATTAAAAAAATCAAATGGTGTGAAATGTAACATGTGTAATATAATTTAATGAATATAATGAACACAATAATTAAATGTCATTAACATTCATATTTTGAGCATAGATTGTCTTAAAGAATAATAAAAATTTAATTTTTAAGTAGTAGCCATATTTTAGCACTAACATAGAATGTTTTCTTAGAAAGGATTGATGTTTGCAATTCTTAAAGCGATAAAGGTTTAAAAAGAAAACTAATTCACTATAATTTAACAAACACCAAATGTGTCTTAGATTTATTGGTTTATCCAACTAATAAATATGGTTAAATTTTGAATTAGTTAACCATTAATATGATTAGATGAGATTTTCTAGTAGATGGTTATATTTACATATCTATGACAATTTTGATTTTAATATTTGTAGTGTTGTTTTTTATTAAAATAATTATATAGCTTGGCATGGTAAAGTCTCTTCCTATTATTGTAAAAGAGAATTAGGTACAAAACACAATTCTAAGAAAATAATAGTCACAATTCTGAAATAAGAACAACTGCCTCTGCTTAAACAACACAATACTTCAAACTATTATTACTACTGAACTCAAAGACATAAGCCTATTCTCCTAATCTAGTCTACATAAAAATTTGTTGGCTTTCTATACACATGCTAGCTTACAAAAATCTCAATAGATAGAAAAGGACAATAGATAGAAAAGATAAAGAAAAAATATAAGATATTTCTCTATACCCCCAACCCAACAGAATGGAAGAACATAACCAACCCTTCCTAGAAGAACCTAATCCATTTCTTGGGTCTTGGACCATGAAGGTCAATACAGAGATATATGTACAGACTAGGAATGGTAGTGAGTCATCTCTCCTCTATTTCTTTCTGCATATGCTTTGCTTCTTAAACTTGAGCCTTCATCATGCAATTTCTTTTGTATCACTTGTGAGATGGACCATTCACTATCTCTTCCATAGCTCTAACAAACTCCAAACTTCAATCCTCCATGGAGTCAAGAAGACTGGGGAAATGCAAATTAACCAGAGTTACATTAGCTCCTTCCGGTACCCAGAAACCTTCACACCTCATATAAGGTTGGAACCATTCAACCATGGAAGGTGGCAAAATGGATGAAACCTTCAATGGGAATATGAGGTTCTTGTCAATATTCGCCATTCTTCCCTTGATCTCATCTATTTCAAAAAAGACAACGAGGTTAGTGTAGAAGTAAAAGATGGAAACATCCTTTACAACAATCCAATCAAGAGCATCACTAGATTCATGTATTTTTCAATAACTCGAAATAATGGTCACATGTCATTAATAATGATGGCTCATCTAGTGAGAATCTTGGGCATATTGGCATTGATGGCATTGGACATCATAATTCTAGTGTTGTTCATTTTATATTTTCTATTTATAAGAGTTTTCATACAAATAATTTAATGGAATCTCTATTTTGCAAGTTGTGGAAATTTCTTTTTCTTTTGGTTGACATGAAATTATTTGTGAGTTAAACTCTCAAGTGGTGGTAAACAGTTTGTTAACTAGATAGACAAGTATGAGAATGTTAGTTGGGATTTATCCTTAGTTATTAGACAAATTCTTCAGATGTACAACTCCTTGGATTCATTTACTTCACTTATTTTCTTAGAGAGTGGAAAGTGATAGGATTCTCTAGTGCTCTCACTTCTAAGTTGGATTTGTTTTTTACTCCACTTTTTCATAAAAGAATATTCTCATAAATGATAGTGAGATTTATCACAAAAATTAATTCAAAAACATATTTATTGACTAAATTTTTCAAACTAATGCTTACATACTTTTTATATTTTTAACATTTTAAAGATAGAGATGAAAATCCTATCTATCAAACAGATCATAAAATATGAAAGTGTAAAGAACAATATTTCATTCCATTATACATTTGTCACCAATAGAAGAGAAAAATAGCATTTCTTTAATGAACGCGGTGAATGGAAATTCTATTTAACCAGTGATGTGATGGTCAAAACAAAGATTGAAAATTGAATAATCAAAACACATATTCCGAAAGCTTTGGCGGTAGTAACTTATCAAAGCATTCAAAGTCAAGTATCTGTTGGCCTGCAGACCACAATTTACACATATCTTTCCTGACAACCAATTATTTTTCTTTTCTCAATGCGACAGTGATTTATAAAGAATATTATCTGAGCTGATTTTTTTTTCATGGTCACCATTTTAGGTGAAGACATTTCACTGTGGAGATATATATTTGCGGAAAATAAATGGAGGAGATTTAAGTCTATTACCAATTATTGGAATATCAAGTGGATCAAAATTTAGATAGCTTTTGGTTCAAAATTTAGTGCGCTTTTCCACTGATTGAGAAAGGCACAACAAATGACAAATGACAAAGGCCCTCTTTCCTTTTGACTCTAGTCAACGACATTCAACCATGAAAAGGGATTTATTGGTAAAGATAATAAGAAGTTTAGTGTCTAGAAAACATGGAGGGTACACTTCCATATTGTAGAGTTGCATTTTGGTATAGATGAATCATGATTTATGAATCTAATGCTATCTACATTAGAGCTGATAGTTCTGATTTGGTTAAGTACACTTTGAAACTATAGATAAGAGTAAGCTATTGCGCCTCCAAGTATTTATTAATTCTATTTCATGCAGAAATTAAAGAAAATGATTATATATAATAACATAAAAAATGTTATTCATCTGTATGAAATTCTTCAATACGGTATGAAAGAGAACAATGGATATTCTCATTCACAAATAAAAGGGAATTAAAAAAATGAAGATTGAAAGAGACCATATATTTCCAAGAGAAAATGAGACTAATATATTGATATATATATCCGATTTAGGGGAAATCTTTGTGTCATCTATGATTGTATCTGGGACTTCTTCTCATCCGTCATATTCCCATCCTCTCATTTCCTCAAGTTATATTTGTCTTTTGTTAGAAAAGAGCACAATTCAGACAAAAAATAATTGTCAAATATATATTCTATAGCACTATAATTTCATAATAAGATTAAAAAAATACAATTTCTACAACAATACCAAAACTGTAGCACACTCTTAGAATGAACAGCTTAAACATCACATACTAAGGCTTGATTCCTAGCGCAAAAGTTTTAAATAGTCAAAGTTTGACTTACTTTTCTAGGCTTAATTTCTTCCTTAGTGTGTGATGTTTAAGACTGGCCCTCTTAGAACAAAAGGGAAAAAAAAAAGCTTTAGAATTTTGTTCATTCAAACTACTAACACTCAGTCTTTTTCTAAATGCATTGTATCCTAACTAAAGCACGATTGACCAAAACTAATCCAAGACTGATTGAAATAGCGGTGGAAGTCTCTTCTTTATTATAACTATCATTCAAAATTGGAGTTCTATAAACTTATAACTCCTTATTACATGCAACGGTAAATGAATTAAAAATTTCCTAATTTCTAACTACACTATATTGATTTTGCGTGCAACAATGGTGGATTAAGAAATGTGGGTTATCATTGCTGCATGAAGAAATTATCATTTCATCCTTAATTTCTTCAGCTCCAATTACTCCCAAAAATTTTCATAGATATTCAAAGCTTTCTTTTGGTAATGCTTTAGTGAGGATATTAGCTAGCTGATCTTCAGATATGCAATAGTCAAGATGTATTTCTCCATTTCTAACAAATTCTCTTATGAAATGAAATCTTGTGTATGAATGTGCTTTCTCCTTTTGTGTAAAAATGGTTCTTTGAAAGTGCAATGGAAGATTTATTGTCACAAAAAGTTTGTGTTGACTCCTCTTATTCTTGAAGTACATCCCTCAATATCCTTCTCATCCAAATTGCTTGACATGTTGCCGATGTGACTGCTACATATTCTACTTCAATTGAAAAATAATTACTATTGGTTCTTTGTTGATGTCCAAGAGATTGCACCTACACAAAAATGAAAGATATATCCAGAAGTTCCCCTTCTATCATCAAGATTACCTAAAAAATCACTATCTAAATAACCAATCAAAACAAAATTGTTAGTTTTGGAATGTAAACTTTCATATTCTTTTGTCCCTATAAAATATCAAAGTATTCTATTTACAACTTTCTAATGTGAGTCTTTTGGTGACTCCGTGAATTATTAGATCAAGCTAACACCATACACAATGTTAGGTCTCATAGTTATGAGATAAAGCTAACAAGTTTCTTGAATAAAGTTGGATTAGCATATGGCCCAAAATCATTTTTGCTAAGTTTTTTTCTTGTTTAAAATTGGAGTTGGTGCTGGATTATAATTCATCGTATTGAATCTTTATAACACATCATTGACATATTTCATTTGACAAATAAAGATCCCTTTATTAGCTTGAACAACTTTAATACCAAAGAAATATCTCATCAATCCCTAATCAGTCATTTCAAATTCTCCCATCATTGATTTTTTAAACGTGTCTCTAGACAATATTTTTAGTGAAAATCAAATCATCAACATATAAGCATACAATCAAAATTTAACCTTCTTTATTGATCTTTGTATATAGAGTGGGCTCATTAAGACTCATGCAAAAACCATTGCTTGTCATGTATGAATCAATTCTATTGTGCCAAACTTTAGCAGCTTGCTTCCAACCACAAAGAGACTTTTTTTCAATTTCCACACTTTAAATTCATGCCCATGTACCTCACAACCAGGTGGTTGCTTCATATAATCTTCGTCCTCAAGAGAACCATTCAAAAAAGTTGATCACACATCTATTTGAAAAAAAATCCAACCATTTTGTGCAACAATCAATAAAATCATTCCAATTGTATTAAGTCTAGCAACTAAAGAAAATGTTTTATTATAATCAACAATATGGTAAGTGCAAGAAGTTGGGTCTCACTTTTGGGCAAAAAGTGGAAGTGGTTTTCCTATTTTTGAAATTTCTTGTCAATTGATGTCAAAATTTGAGGCATTTAGAAATTGAATATTAAAAAAATTTAAAAATAAAAAATTTTGTACTCGAAATCTACTTTTTGAATATGTAATTTATTTTTATACACATGATAAATTTTTTTTTTGGTATGGATCTTTAAAAATTTCTTTTTCAAAATGCTTGTCTCAGGACCATGCCACACTTGTGTATGGACACCATAATTTGACACAAATAAATGAATTTTTGTAAATCATTTTAAATAAAGTTATCCAACACATCAAAGATTGATGAAAATATTTTTCCTTAATTGTTTATTGAATAATGTTTTTATTATTAATTATTAATTGGCTATAAAAGTAAATTTTAAAACCTCTCATGTATGGACACCATAATTTGATCAAAATTTTAAAATTTTCAAAAATTCTTTTTTTTTAAAAAACCTCAAAAGAATTATATGTAGATTGATGACATATAAATTAATTTAGAAAAAATTAAAAAATAAAAAAGTTATTAAAATTTTAGTCAACATCACTATTTTACATTTGGGTACTACCTTTAATTAAAAAATAATGTAAAAATAGTAAATAAAATTATAACACTATAAAATCTATATTTTTAAAATTAGGACAGTGAGAACTGTAATGGGTTTTTGTTTCGTAAAAAAAAATTGATTAGGAAAAACTTCTAAAAATTATGGCAAGGCCTGAGTTTGTTAGTTCAATACCTTAGCCAAATCTTGAGAGGTCAAGGCATAGGCTTGGTCTCACGAAGCTTATCTTGAAATGAAATTTGAGGTGGGAGAAAACAATCTTGCCCCATGTTTTAAAAATTAGGCACCTATTATTTGAAATTCAAAAAAGGGGTGCCCATTTTGAAAAAGTAAAATTGGCATTTAAAATGCATTTAAAATCCCAAAAAAAATGGGCCATTGATTTTTGAAAAATATCTAACACCTTTTTTTTTAAAAAAGTGAGTGCTTGTTTTAAAAAAAATATATTTTATATTTTTTCAAAAACAAGCACCCAATTTTTTTTAAAAATGGGTTTTGATTTTTTTAAATTTGGATCGGATATTCAAGGCTAATATGGGTGCCCATTTTTTAAAAATGGTTGCCCATTTCTAAAAGAACATGATCTCAATCCATGGACTTCTATAGTTTTGAGACTCAACTCTTGCTTCTACCCATCATATTGTTGTGAAAAACCTTTTGCTACCAATCTAGCTTTATACCTTTCAACTTCATCTTGATCACTAAATTTGGTTTAAAAAACCCATTTAACTCCAATCCTTACCTTTAGGTAGATCTATAGGCTCCCATGTATCCTTTCTTTCTATGGACTCAATTTCTTCATCAATGTCCTTGATCCAATGTTCCTCCTTAACTGCTTCTTCAAAACACAATGGATCACAGGAGAAAAATATAAAATTTGAACAAAATTCAAACTCGCTTCTTCTTGATTGTAAATATCTTTCAAAATTCTTATCTTATTACCTTTTCTTGTTGAAGGTGTATTACTTACACTTTGAGAGTTTTGATTTTAATGATTTGTTGTTTGACCTTGCACGCGATTCCTTTATGGAGTGCTTGTTCCTACTTGATTCGGCTTATTCACTTTCAGTTGTTGCTCTTCTTCATTAGGTATAGGTAGTCCACTTGTGATTACCTTATCCATGTTTCTATCCCATTCTTCTTCCTCCTTAAATATGACATCCCTTCTTGTAATCATCTTCTTTGAAATTGGGTTATATAATCTATAAGATTTTGAACCCTCACTGTAACCAATGAAATGCATTTTCCACTCTTATCTCCAATTTTCTTCTTAACTCAACTAGAACCAAAACATATACAATAAAACAAAAAATTCTAAAATGAGATATAGAATGTTTCATACCACTCCATGCTTCTTGTCACAGTTTATCTTTCATGCTCTTCATAGGACTTCTATTTAGGATATATACATCACATGCAACAACTTCAACCCAAAATTCATTAGATAACTTCTTTTCCTTCAACATACTTCATACCATGTCTATTATGGTTCTTGTTTTCCTCTCCGCTACACCATACCATTGTGGTGTGTGCCTGGGTGTAAATTTTTTATTGATCCCATGATATCTGCAAAAATCTAGGAACTCATTAGAATTGTATTCCCCACTTCTATCAATCTAAATATTTTGCTTTTCTTTTCAACAAGTGATTTGAACTCCTTAAAATTATTGAAAGCCTCAGATTTCTCCTTTAGGAAATAGATCCAAGTTTTCATGCTAAAATCATCAATGAATGTCAAAAAAATGAAATTCATTTGAAAGATGAGGTTTGTATAGGACTACATATGTTAGTATGAATAAACTCCAAATGATCTCTCTCTTAATTAAACTTCCTACAAGAAAACTTTCTCAATGATTGTTTTCCTTTATACTTGACTTTCACAAGAATTAGTAGGTACACAAACAGTTGACCATATTATTCTTCTACAATAAACCTAATCCATCAAAATGAAGTCATTCATAGCTCAAATTCCACAACCATGTCTTATCTAGGGCTTCTTCCTTCAAGTTAGCTTCTATGAATCCTTGAATCCAATGGATTTGAAGAGGATACATCATATACCCACTAATCTCAACTTAGTAATCAACCTATCTCTATAATTTTTATTCAAGATTTTGCATGTATTATCCTTAAAAATAACTTTATACAATTTTAAAGATAATTGACCAATACTCATTAAACTGTGTTAACACAGACACATAGCAAACATAAGGGATAAACATATTTTCTCCATTTTTAGGCCATACATGAATAACATATTTTCCCATTACAAGTAGTATACTATCATTTCCTAATTTTATTTTAGATATTATAGAATCATCCAAAATAGAAAATAATTCTCTATGTCATGCCATGTGGTTACTACAACCACTCTAAAAACCATATACATCCTTAGAACATTCTTGTTTCACATTTCATGTTATAAACAAATGACCTAAATTACTATTTGATACATCTGAATAATTTGCACCATAATTATCTAGCTCTATTTGTTTCTTCATGCATTCATTAGCCAAATGATCAGACCTCTTAAAATAATAGCTCTTGGTATTAAAATTATCAAACCTCAATGACTGTTGGTTTCTATCACATCCTTTGTTATTGAAACTTTGATTAGGCTAGTTTATCCTTCCTCCTTGATTTGTATTCACTTGTCTAGCTTTGCCTCTTTCTCTTACTTTGAAATTTGATATTCTTCTTCCTCTTGATGAAGTTTGAGCTTTGAAAGCATTCTCAAAAGATGAATTATTATTTATGTTAACTCTAGACTCATGAGATAAAAAGGAACCTATTAGTTCATCCACAAACAATATTGATAAATCTTTTGATTCTTCAATGATAGCTATGATAGAATCAAAATTACTAGGAAAAATTCTAAGAACCTTCTCAACCACTTTTTGATCAGAAATTTCATCCCCATGTGTCCTTAATTGATTAAAAATATTCATTACTTCAGTAAAGATATTGTTTATATTATCGAATACATTAATATTAAGATCATCAAACTTTCTCCTTACTATTTGTAATCTTTCTACTTTCACCTTTGTTGTACCTTGATAGGAAACTTTTAAGGCCTCCCATGCTTTCTTGGATCTTGTTTCTCCAAAAAACCTTGAAAATAATGACTCATCCATTTCTTGTTGATTGAAAAACAAAGCCTATGAATCTTTCTTCTCTTTATTCTTCAACAAATATTTTTCTCCTTATGGCAATGCTTGGTAGGTTTCCTAGTCTTGTGGTTCTACAAAATCCTTCTTAACCAAATTCCATATATCTTGAGAGAAAAATAAAATATTTATTTTAATTGACCAAATAACATATTTCTTACTAGTAAAAATTAGACTTTGAGGTTGCAATATATTGCTCATCAATCCCATGTCTTGGAACGTAATTCTCCAAATCTAGGTTGAGCTTCCTCCTACAATGCAGCCTATTCAACTCCACAATAACTTTTCTCTGATACCACTTTGTTAGAAAAGACCACAATTCAAACAAAAAAAATCACCAAATATATATTCTACAACACTATAATTTCTTAAAAAGATCATAAATATAATTGCTACAAAAATACCAAAACCTTAGCACACTGCTACAACATAATGAAAATAAATAAATTAGAATTTTATTCATTCAATCAGTACACAAAAATAATTACACTTCCTCCTTTTAAATAATATCTCAAACTACTAACACTCAGTCTTTTCCTCAATGTGTGGTATCCTAACTAAAGCATGATTGACCAAAACTGATCCAAGACTGATTAAAATAGTGGTGGATGTCTCCACTTTATTATAAGTATCATTCAAAAGTGAATTTTCATAAACTTAGATATCCTTATTACATGCAAAGGTAAATGCATTAAAATATTCCCAATTTCTAACTACAACATATCAATTTTGCATGTGATGGTGGTGGATTAAGAACTATTATTTATCACTATTGCATGTCAAAATTATCATTTCTATTAGCCGTTACATATATAATTTTTTTCTTTGTATAGGATGGTTTTAGCCTCTAATTTTATTTGAAAATAATATTTTAATTAAGCTAAGCAATTTAGTTGGAAGGTATGAAAGTAATCTTTCCTTAACACACACACCTTTGAACTCCACATAATCATACCATTTGGAATATAGTCAATAGTACAAAAATTTATTCAAATTATCTCTATTTGTCTCTTGTTTACATAATATAGAGACTAGAGTGTGTACCTATCATAACTTGATTCCACAACTCCAACATATTTAAAAGTTCACTACATGCATCTTAAATAATATTTTGCATATTATATTGATTCTCTCTCTAGACTTTGTCTCTCTCCAAGCCCAAGAGCTCTTCCTCTAATTGGCCAATTTCATCTTCTCATCAATAAAACTTGGCCAATACACTAGATTCTAGCTTTGCTTGCTATATTCTACTGAACTGTTATGCATGTAATATTTTATAATTGTGTTTTGATGATAATAACTACATAATTAGCCAAAGAATGTTGTATTGTAAATGATAAGAGTTTTTCATGTAAACCTTTTCATAGACATGGAAATCATTTGGGTCATTTGGAACTTACAAAATATTTAAAGAGGGAATGAAAATTTGTTGGTCCAATATAAGATAACCATTATAACTAGTAATTGAATTTTAGATGAACAATCAACACAAGCTTGCAAGGAAGTAATTAGAAAATATTACAAATAAGCCTATCTTGTGAGCCTATAGGGAAAGGTTAACTAGGTTTAGATGGTTTAAACAATTGAATTGTGGTTTTGTGAACTCATAATGTATTTTGGATGGCTAAAGTCAAACCTTCATGGAGTCTCAGTGAGATATAAATCTCACAAGTCAAACTTCATATTACAAGAAAAAGTCATTGTCAGCAAAGAGTGAATAATTAAAAGAGGAAAAAGAAAGTCTTATAAGAAACAAGTTCCTTATCACTATAAGTTTCAACTTTCTGGATAAAATCTTGAACACATTATTCTTACAATATATTTTTACTATAAGTGTTGTATCAGCTATAGAATTTAGGGATTAATTTTGAATCAATCATGTATTGTAAATGTAAATTATTTACATTCTACCATGATACAATACCTTGTAAATAAATTTATAACTTTGATTAATGGAACAACCCACTTGGGGTTACCTCCAAAATTTGCTTGTCAATATTTCTTAATGGTTTGAACCAAAAACTATGCTAAAAATAGAAAGGCAATTGTCGATAAAAATAAATAGGAGGTAATTTTGATAAAACAAATAGGAGGTAATTTTGATAAAACAAAGTATAATTTTCTAGGCTATTGACGCTAGGGTATGAAAAATAAAACCCAACCTATGTTGACCTAGAAAAACTAGCAAGAACATATGAGAACATACCACAAGATATAAAACATTGATATATCAAAGGATTAGTAGATAGATTCAATTTATCTTATGATCATAAATTTATTTATCAATTTGGTATTTTTTTGCAATTGGTTCAAGATAATATATCCTAACTATTGATGTGTTTGGGTTTGGAAAGTAACAAGAAATTGTGAGCCAACATTCTGGAAATAATTTTCAATATTATTATCTACAACAACCTATAAGATACAATTATATTGAGCAAATTTTTAATCACATGCAAGAAAAATTGTTAATGATTAAAAGTGGTTTATGTAAATCATTTAGATACATGATCTACTTGTGCTATATATTTTTTATCCAAACATCATCAAATATTTGAAATAAACAAACTTTAGCGTGATTTTGGTAAACCAATAAGTTAGTAGGCGCTTGTGATAAGGATGAGTGATAACTAAGGGTACTACAACCACTTTGTATACATATTTTTGTTGCCCATGTATCGTAAAATTACAGGAATTTTTGATTCCTAAATTTAATGTGTTTTATAAATAATGGATTCAATTGGGAAGTCAAATTTAATTGGTTGTTTGGTACTTTAGGGAAGAGTACAATGTATTAAGGTTTTATAGTTCAGCTATAGAATCCTACAAACCTCCATTACATGTAATAGAGGGGTAAGTGCAACAAGTTGTGGTGCCAAAAAGATGACACCTATTTTTTTTCATTCTAGTTTTGCAAAATGTGCACGTACTATAGTGCCAAACCATAGTGCAATAGTGCTAAGCCATAGCGCATATGCACTATAGTGGTTCTATAGTGCCAAGCCATAGCGCGTATGCACTATAGTGTGTATGCATTAAAGCACATGCACACTTTTCAAAAAAAAATTACAAAGCGCGTACACACTATTTAAAAGTGAATTTAAAAGGCTTTAAATAGCACGTGCGCACTATTTAAAGCTTTACATTGTACCAAGCCTAATGTTTGCCTTTGCCTTGGGGATCCAACCCAAAGCTTTGGAGTCTATAAACTAGTCTTAGATGTGTTTTGTTGCAAACATACAAGAAATGATTGATTTTCCTTGTGTGCTCTCCTTCCAGTTTCCTCATGGTTGAGCATCGATAAAATCAGGTTACATGACATTGTAGGTCTCTATGTTAGCTACACAACTATAAAATTTATTTTTTATTTGAACTATTTCAAGCCTTTTATCTATAATTTCTTTTGAATGTATGTCCATTTTTTGTCAAAAACCAACACGTACTAATTGGGCTATAGATTTTAGCTCGTTCATTGAATTTTGCAAAAAACTTAGTTTTCTAAAAACTAGACTCCATTCTACACACTTTGAAAAAAAGAAGTTTTGATTTTAGATTAGTTTTCAATCATTTCTAGGGGGAGCACACAAATATTTCACATTTTTGGGATGTGTCTAATTAAAAAATTCATTAAAAAAAATACACATTATAAAATTACCCAAAAAATCTAGGATAAACTACATAGTGTTAGGTAACTTTTGACTAAAGCGATTAAAGATTTTCAAAAAAAAAGTTAAAATTTTAGGGGGGCCACACTTTGTACTATGCTATGTTTTTTTGGAATAAACAGTACCACTTTTTGTGGCCCCCTTTTTTGAGGGCCTAAAACTAAACCATTTTGAAAAAAAATTAGTAGTTTAGAAACTAGATTCAAAGGACTACAACTTTTGTTTTTGTCATATCTTAAAATTTTGAGCATAACTATCTTCAAATTCTTGTGGAAGTCCAAAAATTGTTGATTTCAGGAAAAAGGTGTCCACTTATAACCTCCTTTTGGCACCACTACTTGGTGCACTTACCCAGAGAGTGTATTTGCATTGCAACATGTATGGTAGATAGAAAACTTATACATCTATGTACTCTTGTATAGTCAAAAAAAGAAAACCATATTTCCTTCTGTGTCTTTTGGATGTGGAGGCTTCACATTAGGGAAAAAAGAATTCAATGTGGAACATGAGTTTTCTACAATTTCTAAATTTAATGTTCCTAGGTACTAACAATATGATCCAATAGACATAATTGGTACAAAGCTTGTGCAAAATGGGAACTTCATAAGTAAATGTCAACATGAGAGTATTCCATTGATTGAAATTTTGAAAACATGGAATTCTTGTAAGTGGTCAAAAAGAGACGGAGAAATGTGTTAGTGAAAATAATACTTTAATAGATGAATTGTTAGGATGAATTAAAGAATTGTACAAATAAAAGAAAAAGTGCAGCCTTTGATGTCCTATAGTTTCTACCAAAAAGCGGATCATTCAAGTAAAACATCCATATTTTAGATGCCATAAACAAAGAATATGCAGCTTCACATTGGCCTTGAGGAAAAATTACCACTTTTTTGAAAATGAGGAATAATTTTGAAGACCCTAAGACCTTTGGAGATTTTGAAGACTTTTCTAAGGATGAAATATTTAGTAAATTATGGGATAATGAGCATCTAGATGCAGCAACTAAACAACATGACTCTAATGATGAAGATTATAAGTGTGAGATTTTTAAGGATCCTACATCCACTACCACTAGCACTGGTTCCATTTAGTCCACTCCCCAAACTACTACTATTACTAGTACATTTCTAGATCCTCCACCTGAAACATATGTTGTACTCAATCAAAATATAAGGGAATCTTATGGAAGAGGGGAAATTTTTTAATTTAAAAATGGGTTATTCAGGTGATGGTGTTTGGGCCCAATAGGTTAAGGATCTTGGTAACCACTTCCCATAGTAGAGCGACCAAAGCCTAATCATAAATGATTTGTCGGAGATGATCCATCGGGTTCATCCATTGCAACATTGTATTTCTATTGGAAATGACTATTAAATTGGAAATGACTATTAAATGCATGTTTTATACTATTTTGTATCCAATTACTAAAGAAATTAAATTATTTTAGAAAACTGACATTTCAATATATAATTGTTCCTTCAAATTTTTCATTTCTACATCTGAATTTAATTTATACGATTGAATTTGAGTATTTCTATCTAAAATTCATTTTTTTCAAGCATATTATCTAAGATAAATTCATCCTAGCTAAGTTATATATTGTCTCAAACTTTTCCAATTGGAAATGACTATTAAATGCATGTTTTATACTAGTTTGTATCCAATTACTATTGAAATAAAATTATTTCAGAAAACTAACATTTCAATTACTCTTAAAAAAAATATAAACACCATTTTATAGAGCTCCAAGTCAAGAATATTCTCATTTAGAGTTTATAGATTTTTAATTAGATATAGTATATTATAATTAAAAAATTCTACAAGCATATATTTTAACACTTGAAAAGATGTCAATTTTGAGAAGGAGAAAAATATTGAGTGATCTCAATTTAAAAAAAAATTTATATAGCATTCTAGAGGAGAGAGTCCTCTTCCAGAATCCATAATTTTTCTTTTGATAATAATAGATAATTTTTTAAAAATGTGGTGGGAGATGAAAACTATCGATTTTCGGTGAATAAAATTTTGAATCATTATAAAAGAGAAAATATAAGTCTAAAGCCAGTTTTTATTTTTGTTTGTTCTAGCTATATATGTTATCTATAACATAGTTTGAGATCAAAGGGAAATAAGTTTATTTCCATATAGTTTTGTGGCGGGAACTAGACCCTTAATTTTTAGCATTTTTCAGCAACTAAAAAAAGATGTGTAAAAATTAGGAAAATATATAAATTCTTATTCCAAATGATTATTAAAAATTATAGTCCTAAAATTCATTTATTTCTACACATTTCATTAGTTTACTTTGTTTTCAAATTCCAAGTAATAATACCAGTTTTATATCATTAAATGTGAACATTTATATTTTTGTTAGCCTTTTCCTTTATAAAAGGGTGATACAAGTTTGTGCTTTTACCCATGAATAAAAAGCTAAGTGATCTAAATATGCAGAAATAGATAAAACTTAAGAATTTGAAGGAATAATTGAAAGAAAGAAACATAAAACTTAGTGGCAGTCATGTTATTATAGATGCATATGTGAAATTCTAAGAAATCAGGAAAAAATTGCAAGAAAGAAATAAATGTAATCTGAGAATGAATAAGCATCTTTGCTAGATATTTTCAAAAAGTTGGAGTCTAGTGGACATACAATAGGTTGGACACACAAAAGGGTCACCCAATTAAGACTTCAATGTGTGTTTGCATTATGATGAAAGAGCTAGTTTGACAATCCAAAATTTGCATTATAAATGTAGATTTGGGTCATTCTTTTCAACAAAATATCTCCCTCCCATTACATAAACATGTACTCTCATATTTGGCCTCAACGTATTTGGTGGAAGGTAGAAAGTCATGCCACTATACTATTATTCCAAATGATTATCTATATGTATGACCCCAAATATTCTAAATGAAACCAATCCTCCATCAAACAGTTCTCCTCATATGCATGAAAGCTTCAATGCTCAAGCGACTAATGATAGTCAATTCAAAGGAAAACAATAAAACTTATATTTTAGGGGAGAAATATAATGGTCAATGAAATGACATTGCTATCATAATTGTACTGGCTAAGTCTTCTAATATTATTCAATTATTCTTACTAGATCTCCAAATATCATTAGTTGTAGTGAAAATTTGTAAAGGGGAGTCAATTCTTAAATGGTTTTCCTTATCAAAAATGGACAAAGCTATAAAGAAACAAAAATATATGAAATCCATTATGCTAAATAACTTTAACATCATCAAGGAAATGAGGAGGATGAAAATATGTAATTCTAAGATAGGTCATGGATGTTCTCTTTTACTTTTTGCACAACAAGACTCGTTGTCTACAATCTAGTTATTTTAAAAAGAATCATATTCGTTATATTTCTATATAGTACCCTGTATAACTATAAATCATACAATATCATATATTAAAAAAATGTATTAGATTGTTAAATCTAAGTTGTAACTTGTAAGAATCTAATATCACCTATATAATTTATTTTGTAATTGATTTTATGAACTATGTTGTGTACTATAGGTTTGGAAACACACATTTTAGGTTATATATCATGATTTTGTTAGATTGAGAAAAAAGTTTTCAAAATTATTTTACATAATTTGGTCTACAAAAAATATGAAAAAATTGAAATACAAATTCTAAAAACACAATACTCACTTAGTTCATACTAATGTATTGAAAATATAGTCATAATTGTATGATTTAAATTTAAATTTGTTTTAATAAATTTTTACTTGTAATTTATTTTTCTTTAACATAACTATTTTAAGTCAAAAAAATTCACCATAGACTAAGGGCCCACCAATTATGGTTAGGTATGTTTTATTATTGAATTTTAGTATAAAATATTATATAATTTTTTTCATACAAATTATCAATATTTATATTCAAATATATTTTGTGAATTTAAAAATATGTTTTACAAGACAAATCTAAGCCAAAAATTTAGTTTGTTTCTATCTAATTGTTTATTAACTTTGTACATATACTTATTGTTTTTCAATGACCACATTGTTAAGCAGAAATCTTTCATGGTCAACACTGATATTTGTGAAAAAGAATGCTGAAAAGATTTGAATAAAATGTCATCTAAATCACAATCTCATTTCAATTTTGATGTGGCTTTAAATTTTTTTTGAGGGAGGGCTGATGAATTTGGTACCCCTTAGTATCACACAAATTTTGGAGAAAACCAACACATTTGGACTAAATTTTAGTTTTCCAAGCAGAGTATCAATACTTTTTAAATAATCCAAATGTTGAGTAGTTGAGATGGCAAATCAAGTTGAAGTTTGAGAAACACAAAGGCATGGTATTAAAAAAATGAGGTCTTCGAGTTGGCCATGTTTAAAAATGTTGTATAAATTAGTTATTCTATATCATGTGCTGAATTTGTATTAGGATGGACCCATGCTTGAAAAAAGTAAAGATAATCAAGTTAAAATCACTTTTTTCGTTGTTGAGGAGTATATTTTACCATTGTGTTATAAGTTCTTGCCTTTAAATATTGTTATTTATAAAGTTGGAGTAGACTCGAACCCAAGATCTCCTAGATAAGAGGCTAACAACCTACTATTGTATTGTAAGCCTTAAATTATCTATTAATCTAAATTATAAAATATTCACATATCTAATTATTTGAAAACATAAACATATATTTATAAAACTTATTATATTTATTCATTAAATACATGTTGACATCCTAAAAATATACTCAATGGATAAGCAAAGAAAATGGAATGAGTTTATATTATTAGGCCAAAATACCCTACAAAATATAGGCTTTCAAAAATATTCTTCTATAGGAAGGAGGGAGACCTAGAATTTTTTTTTCAAAATTGTTAAAAGAAATATAAAAGTTAACTTTTTCATGGCTAGATAGCCAGTGGCAACTTTCTTAGGCATAAGCTATCCAACCACAAATTTAATAGTGGCTAGATGTATGCCAATGCCTACCATCCATACCTCATACGTTTGTATTGTACACAAATTCACATTCATTCGTATTGTACATAAATTTTCGTGCAACTCAGTTTGCAAAAGAATAAAATGATTTTTTAAGGTTTTCAAAAACATTATTTATGAATCAAGTGAAAAAAAGTTATCCTTAAATTAAATTTAAAGAATGTTTTAGTGAGAATTTTGAAAAGAATAAGATGTTTATAGTGTTTGTCATACTAAAATGTTTAAATTATAAAAATTATTTAAAATTCCAATAAAAAATATCATTTAAAATTAAATTTCAAATATTTTAATATTTTTGAATATTAGAATCTTAAAATAAATATCAATCTTTTAAATATTAAAATCTTAAAATAAATATCAAAAATTTAAATAATTATATGATTGATTTTTATTGTTACATAATTCTATAATAATTTTATTAAGGTGTATGAATTTTTAGTACAAATTTATCATTTTATAGTTGTGTAAAAAATTGGTAAATGATTATATTATAGTAAAAAAATTAACTTATAAAGTATCTATAGTGTTTTATTATTATTTGAAAACTTGAGGTGTCATAAATTTAATTGATTTTGTTTTAGTTTCTCTCGAAATATTTTATGAAGATAAAGTTTTATGATTGTTTGACAAATTGGAATATTATGAAGTTTAATTTATAAAATGTTTAGTTGTTCTTATTAGTATAGAGGCATTGTTTGAGTTTTCCTAATGTTTACTACTAACATTTTCCTTATATTATAAAAATCATAAAGGATAAAATTGTGTATTTGAATAATGTGAAGAGTTCAAAACAAATCACATGTGAATGCCTTTTAACTAAAATCTAACAAAAAGATATTAAGATAACATTATAATATATTAAGATAAGACTAGTTTTATATATATTATATATCAAGAGTTCAAAAGGAACAACAACAAGGAGGGAGGCAGAGCCTTAACCAACTATCTGAGGAGCAACAAAAAGGAATAGTCCACCAAGTGAGACCACTATCCAAGATACATATATATCAGAGCTATACAAGAAGACAAGAGAACCAGAAGAATAACAAAAGGAAATCTAGTCCTATGGGAGAGCATCTTCAAACTTATTGATCCAAACAGTCCACCCTAGGGGACCCTCCATCCATATAACAATTTTTTGATCCAGCAATTGGGGAAAGACATGGAGATTATCAGCAGAGGGCTTTTTACTATTCTTGATCTCTTGCATGAGCTTGTCAAGGGCTTCATCAAATGCCACCTTATTGTCCATTATACCTGCCAATTCGTAACCATTCTGCATCTCGTAGATAAACATGGTAGCTTGACCGTCCCTCAAAAATCTAAGGAGATTCTTTTTTTCCATATTCAGAACACAACAGACCTGTGAAACAATTTTAAAATATATGATATTTCTATGAAATCCAGTAAGAGTCCTGGAAAAACCTTGGAACTTAGCATCATTTCTACATTTCCATATATGCCAAAGGATGAGTAATGAGAGAAGCTACTAGAACAAGTTAGCATCTTTTCTAAGGCCTCCAATAAAACTTGAAATAATATCAAAGATGTAAACATAATGAGTAATGCATATACCAAACATGAGCTAGACTTCTCTAGCAAAAGAGAAACCAAAGAAAATATGTCTCATAGTTTCAGGAACTCTGCAGATAGAACAAATATCAATGTTAGCTTGCTGATTTCTTATGGGGAGTCTGTCCAGTAGGAGTTGCCACTTAAAACATTGAATTTTAGGCTAAATAGGAGCTTTCCATAGTTTATCAAATATTTTATGCCAATCTGTGGAGGTAAAGGAACAATACCAAATATCATTAAGGTGGTGGGAAATAGAGGTATCATGACTAAGAAATCTATAGATATCTTTAGCTTTGACAAAAGTGAGGAGAGTACCATCTTGCCACCTAAAGGAAAGATATCAGTGAGAGTCTATATCAGAATTACAAGGGAGATTAAGTTGAGAGAAAGCCATGTTGATAAGATTATAAGTATGCTTATGAGAAGTAGGAAGGTCATATTGATTGGCAAGGACATCCCAATTGATAAACTGACTATGTTCAAGAATATCCATGATATACTTAACACCTTTGTTGGCCCAAAATCTAGCCGAACAACCTTTAGTTAAAGCAAGAGGTTTTCCTTGATGGAGAAGATTCCACCATAGTGATCACTCACCTTGAAGAGTGAATTTATAATCAAAGGCTGAGTTATCAATATGGTGTCGAATGTTCTCCCAAGCTTTCCATATGGAATGGAAGACCCAAGTTCCCTTCACAGAAACATGGAATTTACCAAAAATCAGATCACTAAGTGGGAGATGTTTCCAAGATTTAGCAATTTTAGGAACACCATTTTGAGTGTTACTTCTAACAATCACTTTCTAGGGCTCATTACCATCAAGGGATTGAAGGATCCATTTAGAGGCAAGAACCATTCCTTGAAGCTTGAGATCCCACTTAAAAGAATGGACTTTCTTCATACCTTTGCCATCTGACCAAAGAAAGTGTCTGATGGCCTTCTGAACTTCCAAAATCTGATAGTTACTAAACATCCAAATAGAGGAATAGTATTTACTATAGGAGGAGAGAATCTTCTGGCAAACCTGAACTCTCCCAGAAAGGGAAAGGAGCCTGTGATTCCATTTATTAATCTTTCTAATTTTTTTATCTTTTATCCATAACCACATATCTTTGAGGGAAGGGCTCACAGAAAATGGGATACCAAGATACCTAACAATCTTGTTAGTTCCCCCCCAAGAAAAACTAAATTGGTGAAGCTAGTCTGGAGGATGATCATGCCATCCCAAAAAAATGGATTTAGAGCTAGAAATACGAGCTCCTAAAGCTTTACCAAACATATCAATTCTATTGCAGAGGCAGATGAAGTTATCCAAATTGAGCTCTAAGAAAAGAGAGGTGTCATCAGCAAATTGAATATTAAGAAGCTTGGAGTCATCAGGAAGAGTAATACCATGCACCTTAGGGGAGATGGTGTCATCCTTAAGGATATAATAAAGAGCATCGGAAGCAATGAAAAAAAGAGCAGGAGCAAGAGGGAAACCCTATCGAATAGATTGAGATAGTGGAATAGGATTGGATAGGGTGCCATTGACATCAATCATGGCAGAAGCATCTTTTAGAAGATTTGAATATACTTACAGAAAATATCAGGGAATCCAAAAGCTTTTAACATCATCAAGATGGAGCCCCATTCAATTCTATCGTAGGCTTTCTTGAAATCAAGAAGAAGCATAGCTACTTCTTGATGTGAAGTATTGGCCCATTCCATGGCTTCCTAGCTAGTAATGAGATTCTCAAGGATGAATCTACCTTTAATGAAGCTGGTATGAGTGGAGCAGGTAAAATTAGGGAGAATAGCCTCTAACCGAGAGGCCAAAACTTTCACAAGAATTTTATAGGAAAAATTAAGTTAAGTGATAGGACACCAATTTTTTTATCAAAGCTCTATCTCCCTCTTTAGGGATGAGCTTTATGATACCAGTGTTAATAGTAGTCCCTAGAGTGCCATGTGAGAAGGCCTCAAGGTATAACTCATAAAGGTCCTTAGAGATCCAATCTATGTTAGCTTTGTAGAATTTAGTAGGAATGCCATCCGGCCCCGAGGCTTTGTTATCTTTTAGCTTGCAGATGGCATCAGCAATTTCTTGATGGGAAACAAGGCTGTGGAGGGCAAAAATATCATCCTCTAAAAGCTTCTTAGGAATAAGCTCAGAACATCAAAGTCTCATCAACCTTGAATTCTCAACATCTTCAGAAGTAAATAGGTTTTTATAAAAAAATTCAAAGGCCAAAGAAATATCCTGGCCCATAAGCCACTCCTTATCATTATCATAGATTCTATCAATTCTTTCATTTCTTTGTTTCTCTTTCAAAAAATTAAAAAAATATTTAGTTCCTTTGTCACCAAACTGAATCCAATGATTGTGGGCTCTGATGTAGGCCACTTTGGCTTTAATGTGTTGATGTTTCCTGAGTGAATTCCTGGCAAGGGACACTTGCTCAACAAAGCTGGTAGAATCTGATTGGGATTAGATATTGGTCTCAGCCATAAATAGCCATTTAGAAAGCACCTTCTCGATACGTCTATGATTCTTGGCTTTCATTTGGCCAAAGGTTGAAAAATCTGAGTCTAAGAAGAGATATTAAGCTGCCATCTATCAATATGAGACAAGGACTTATTTTGCAAGTTGATGAGTCTAATCATATTAACAACAATGATCACATCCTGATCTTCAAGAAGAGAAGTATTAAGGATGCATTTATGGGAGGAGCTACAATCCGAAAGGGGGAGGGGCCTAAAATGAATCTGAGCTAGGGTGGGACAATGGTCAGATAAGGTAGCAGGAAGGATAGTAACAGGAGATCCAAGATGATCTAGAGAAAAGGAGAAGAAGTTGTTGTCAGCATAAAATCTATCAAGCCTAGAATAAATTTGGTTAACTCCCTATTGAAGATTACACCAAGTGAACCAAAGAGCTCTATTCCCAGGAGCATCTCCTTCAAGGGGATCGAATAAGTAAAACTATTGCTTAAACTTATCCCAGTAAAACTTTTCAATATGTTTCCATTCAAAGGGGGAGCCACCAATTTTATCTCCAAGACTTTCAATCATATTAAAGTCTCACCAAAAAACCAAGGAATGCTAGGAGGGGAAGTCAACCAATCCCAAAAGATGATTCTTTCGTTATAGTAATTAGAGGCATATAGGGAGAAAATTCCAGATTGAAAGTTATCAAGGTTAAAGGTCACCCAGGCAGCTCTGTTGCAAGGAGAAATTCCAAAATTAGTTATAGATCGAGACCACTTAGGGTTAACAAGGAGAGCAACACCCCCCTTGCCCTTGGTATGATTAGTCACAATCTTGAAGGAATCCTTATAGATAAAATTAAGGGCAGTATCTAGGTTGAAACCAACTGCCTTAATCTCTTGTAACATTATTATATCAATTTTAGCCTGAGAATCCATGAAATTTTCAACAATAACCTTGCAATTAGGAGACTCAAGGCCTCTCACATTCCATGACACAATATTCATTGAGAATGCATTTTATTGGAACTAGTAAGGAGATTAGAATCCCCACCTCTCTTTTTTGTTTTTGGAATCGAGAGGTTGACCCTTTTTCTTCGAGCTAGACTTAATCAAAGCATCTTCATCTGGACTAATATCCTCAGTAAGTAAAGCAAAGTGTTTAGTAATCATATCAAAGCTTGTAGGGATTGGGTTATATGTGGCATAAATAACTTCAATAACCATATTCTCATCAAGTTCTTTGAGGGAAGACACGAGGGATTTCAGAGGAATCTCTTCTAAATTGAATTCAAAGCTAGAAGGAGGAGGAACAATGTCAGGGCTAAAATCTCTATTATCCTCCATGGGGGAAATATTATTATGGAGATCAATAAGGCTAGAGGGAGAAGGCAATGAATTATTTTTAGACTGAGGTTGGAGAGATCTGAGGGCATCAAACCTATTAGTACTTGGAAAACCAAAATGAATGCGCTCTAGAGCTAATTGTTGAGCATTTTTCCATTGCCATTTTCATTTTCCAACCATCTAGAAATCATCAACATAGCTAGTTTAGTAGAGGAAAAAATAATCGGTTTAGGAGCCAGAGCATTTGAGGCTTGGTTATTAAAAACCCCAAACTCTGGTTTTCGGATTTGAGTATTAACAAAGGGAGTGGAAGAAACATCCTTACTACTATTATTATTTATGACCTCCTTGGAATTATCGAGATTACCAGACACAGCCATGGGGGGAGTCGAATTGGAAACAAGCACAGGGATATTCACATTTTTAGAGATATCTACGGTTTCAGTCAAGGAGACCTTTTTCTTATTAGCAATAATGGGGTAACTTTTCCTTTGATGTCCTTCTTTCTTATAGAGAAAGCAAGCATTTAGGCCGCCTAAAATCTCAATAGGGAAAACAAAAATTTCACCACCAATATTAAGATTTAGGTTTGGGGGGATATCGACCTTGGGTTAGCTTCTATGAATCCTTGAATCCAATGGATTTGAAGAGGATACATCATATACCCACTAATCTCAACTTAGTAATCAACCTATCTCTATAATTTTTATTCAATATTGTGCATGCATTATCCTTAAAAATAAATTTATACCATTTTTTAGATAATTGACCAATACTCATTAAACTGTGTTAACACAGACACATAGCAAACATAAGGGATAAACATATTTTCTCCATTTTTAAGCCATACATGAATAACATATTTTCCCATTACAAGTAGTATACTATCATTTCCTACTTTTATTTTAGATATTATAGAATCATCCAAAATAGAAAATAATTCTCTATGTCATGCCATGTTGTTACTACAACCACTCTAAAAACCATAGATATCCTTAAAACTTTCTTGTTTCACATTTCATGTTATAAAAAAATGACCTGAATTACTATTTGATACATCTGAATAATTTGCACGATGATTATCTAGCTCTACTTGTTTCTTCGTGCATTCATTAGCCAAATGATCATACCTCTTACAATAATAGCACTTGGTATTAAAATTATCAAACCTCAATGTCTGTTGGTTTCTATCACATCCTTTGTTATTGAAACTTTGATTGGGCTACTTTATCCTTCCTCCTTGATTTGTATTCACTTGCCTAGATCTGCCTCTTTCTCTTACTTTGAAATTTGACCTTCTTCTTCCTCTTGATGAATTTTGAACTTTGTAAGCATTCTCCGAAGTTGAATTATTATTTATGTTAACTCTAGACTCGTGAGATAAAAAGGAACCTATTAGTTCATCCAAAGACAATATTGATAAATCTTTTGATTCTTCAGTGATAGCTATGATAGAATCAAAATTACTAGGAAAACTTCTAAGCATCTTCTCAACCACTTTTTGATCCAAAATTTCATCCCCATGTGTCCTTAATTGATTAACAATATTCATTACTTCAGTAAAGAAATTATCTATATTATCGAATACATTAATATTGAGATCCTCAAACTTTCTCCTTAATATTTGTAATCTTTCTACTTTCACATTTGTTGTACCTTGATAGGAAACTTGTAAGGCCTCCCATGCTTTCTTGGATCTTGTTTCTCCAAAAAAACTTGAAAATAATGACTCATCCATTGCTTGTTGATTGAAAAACAAAGCCTGTGAATCCTTCTTCTCTTTATTTTCCAACAGATATTTTTCTCCTTATGGCAATGCCTGGTAGGTTGCCTAGCCTTGTGGTTCTACAAAACCCTTCACAACCAAATTCTATATATATTGAGAGAAAAATAAAACCTTTATTTTAATTGACCAAATAACATATTTCTTACTAGTAAAAATTAGACTTTGAGGTTGCAATTTATATTGCTCATCATTGCCATGTCTTGGAACGTAATTCTCCAAATTTAGGTTGAGCTTCCTCCAATGCAACCTATTCAACTCTGTAATAACTTTTCTCTGATACCTCTTTGTTAGAAAAGACCACAATTCAAACAAAAAAAATCACCAAATATTTATTCTACAACACTATAATTTCATAAAAAGATCATAAATATAATTGCTACAACAATACCAAAACCTTAGCACACTGCTACAACATAATGAAAAAATAAAATTATAATTTTATTCATTCAATCAATACACAAAAATAATTACACTTTCTCCTTTTAAATAATGTCTCAAACTACTAATGCTTGGTCTTTTCCTCAATGTGTGGTATCCTAACTAAAGCATGATTGACCAAAATTGATCCAAGATTGATTAAAATAGTGGTGGAAGTCTCCACTTTATTATAAGTATCATTCAAAAGTGAAGTTTCACAAACTTAGATATCCTTATTACATGCAAAGGTAAATGCATTAAAATATTCCCAATTTCTACCTACAGCATATCAATTTTGCATGTGATGGTGGTGGATTAAGAACTATGATTTATCACTGTTGCATGTCAAAATTATCATTTCTATTAGTTTTCACATATATAACTTTTTTCTTTGTATAGGATGGTTTTAGCCTCTAATTTTATTTGAAATTAATATTTTAATAGGCTAAACAATTTAGTTGGAAGGTATGAAAGTAATCTTTCCCCAACATAGAAACCTTTGAACTCCACATAATCATACCATTTGGAATATAGTCAATAGTACAAAAATTTATTCAAATTATCTCTATCTGTCTCTTGTTTACATAATATAGAGACTAGAGTGTGTACCTATCATAACTTGATTCCACAACTCCAACATATTTAAAAGTTCACTACATCCATCTTAAATAATATTTCTCACATTATATTGATTCTCTCTCTAGACTCTGTCCGCCTCCAAGCCCAAGAGCTCTTCCTCTAATTGGCCAATTTCATCTTCTAATCAATAAAACTTGGCCAATACTGCTATATTCTACTGACCTGTTATGCATGTAATAATTTATAATTGTGTTTTGATGATAATATCTACATAATTAGCCAAAGAATGCTTTATTGTAAATGATAAAACTTTTTCAAGTAAACCTTTTCTTAGACAAGGAAATCATTTGGGTCATTTGGACCTTACAAAATATTTAAAGAGGGAATGGAAATTTGTTGGTGCAATATAAGATAACCATTATAACTAGTAATTGAATTTTAGATAAATAATCAACACAACCTTGCAGGGAAGTAATTAGAAAATATTACAAATAAGCCTATCTTGTGAGCCTATAGAGAAAGGTTGACGAGGTATAGATGGTTTAAACAATGGAATTGTGGTTTGGTGAACTCATAATGTATTTTGGATGGGTAAAATCAAACATTCATGGAGTCTCAGTGAGATATAGATCTCACAAGTCAAACTACATATCACAAGAAAAAGTCATTGTAACCAAAGAGTGAACAATTAAAAGAGGAGAAAGAAAGTCTTATAAGAAACAAGCTCCTTATCACTATAAGTTTCAACTTTCTAGATAAAATCTTGAACACATTATTCTTACAATATTTTTTTACTATAAGTTTTGTATCAGCTACAGAATTTAGTGCTTAATTTTGAATCAATAATGTATCGTAAACCTAAATTATTTACATTCTAGCATGATATAGTCCCTTGTAAATAAATTTATAACTTTGATTGATGGAACAAATCACTTGGGGTTACCTCCAGAATTTGCTTGTCAATAATTCTTAATGGTTTGTACCAAAAACTATGCTAAAAATAGAAAGGCAATTGTCGATAAAAATAAAAAAGGAGGTAATTTTGATAAAAAAAAAAATAGGAGGTAATTTTGATAAAACAAAGTAAAATTTTCTAGGCTATTGACCCTAGGGTACGAAAAACAAAACCCAACCTACGTTGACCTAGAAAAACTAGCAAGAACATATGAGAACATACCACAAGATAGAAAATATTCATATATCAAAGAATTAGTAGATAGATTCAATTTATCTTATGATCATAAATTTCCTTATAAATTTGATATTGTTTTGCAATTGGTTCAGGATAATATATCCTAACTATTGATGTGTTTGGGTTTGGAAAGTAATAAGAAATTGTGTGCCAACATTCTGGGAATAATTTTCAATATTATTATCTACAACCTATAAGATATAATTATATTGAGCGCATTTTTTAACACATGCAAGAACAATTGTTAATTATTAAAAGTGGTTCATGTAAATCATTTAGATACATGATCTACTTGTGCTATATTTTTTTATCTAAGCATCGTCAAATATTTGAAATAAACAAGCTTTAGCTTGATTTTTGTAAACCAATAAGTCAGTGGGCACTTGTGATAAGGATGAGCAATAACTAAGGGTACTACAACCACTTTGTAGACATCTTTTGGTGCCCATGTATCATAAAATTACAGGAACTTTTAATTCCTAAATTTAATGTGTTTTATAAATAATGGATTCAATTGGGAAGTCAAATTTGATTGGTTGTTTGGTACTTTATGGAAGAGTACAATGTATTAAGCTTTTATAGTTCAACTGTAGAATCCTACAAACCTCCAGTACATGTAATAAAGAGTGTATTTGCATTGGAACATGTATGGTAGATGGAAAACTTAGATCCAATACATCTATGTCCTCTTGTATGGTCAAAAAAAGGAAACCGAATTTCCTTCTGTGTCTTTTGGATGTGGAGGGTTCACATTAGGGAGAAAATAATTCAATGTGGAACATGAGTTTTCTACAGTTTCTAAATTTAACGTTGCTAGGTACTAACAATATGATCCAATAAACATAATTGGTACAAAGCTTGTACAAAATGGGAACTTCATAAGTAAATGTCAACATGAGATTATTCCATTGATTGAAATTTAGAAAACATGGAATTCTTGTCAGTGGTCAAAAAGAGATGGAGAAAGTAGAGGAATTGTTAGCATGAATTAAAGAATTGTACAAATAAAAGAAAAAGTGCAGCCTTTGACATCCTATAGTTTCTACCAAAAGGTGGATCATTCAAGTAAAACATCCATATTTTAGATGCCATAAATAAAGAATATGTAGCTTCACATTGGCATTGAGGAAAAATTACCACTTTTTTGGAAATGAGGAAGAATTTTGAAGACCCTAAGACCTCTGGAGATTTTGAAGACTTTTCTAAGGATGAAATATTTAGCAAATTATGGGATGATGAGCATCTAGATGGAGCAACTAAACAACATGACTCTAATGATGAAGATTATAAGTGTCATGTTTCTAAGGATCCTACATCCACTACCACTAGCATTGGTTCCATTGAATCTACTCCACAAACTACTACTATTACTAGTACATTTCTAGATCCTCCACCTGAACCATATGTTGTACTCAATCATAAGATAAGGGAAACTTATGGAAGAGGGACATTTTTATATATTTAAAAATGGGTTATTTAGGTGATGGTGGGCTGGGCCCAATACGTTAAGGATCTTGGTAATCACTTCCCATAGTAGAGCAACCAAAGCCTAATCATAAATGATTCGTTGAAGATGATCCATCGGGTTCATCAATAAAAGGTGAACCCATTGCAACATTATATTTCTATTGGAAATTACTATTAAATTGGAAATGACTATTAAATGCATGTTTTATACTAGTTTGTGTCCAATTACTAAACAAATATTTCTTTTTGAGAAAACTAACATTTCAATATATAATTGTTCCTTCAAATTTTTCATTTCTACCTCTAAATTTAATTTATATGACTGAATTTCAGTATTTCTATCTAAAAATTCATTTTTTTCAAACATAGAATCTAAGATAAATTCATCCTAGCTAAGTTATATATGGTGTCACTCTTTTTGAATTGGAAATGACTATTAAATGCATGTTTTATACTAGTTTGTATAAAATTACTAATGAAATAAAATTATTTTAGAAAACTAACATTTCAATTACTCTCTCTATTTTTTATGATTTTTTTAAAGAACATATCAACACCATTTTATAGAGCTCCAGGTCAAGAATATTCTCATATAGAGTTTATAGTTTTTTAATTAGATATAGTATATTATAATTAAAAAAATTTGCAAGCATATATTTTAACACTCAAAAAGATGTCAATTTTGAGAATGAGAAAAATATTCAGTGATCTCAATTTTTGAAAAAAAATTATATAGCAATCTAGAGGAGAGAGTCTTCTTCTAGAATTCATAATTTTTCTTCTAGTAATAATATATTTTTTTTAAAAATGTGGTGGGAGATGAAAACTATCGATTTTAGGAGAATAAAATTTTGAATCATTACAAAAGAGAAAATAGAAGTCTAAAGCCAATTTTTATTTTTGTTTGTTCTAGCTATATATGTTATCTATAACATAGCTTGAGATCAAAGGGAAATAATTTTATTTCCATATAGTTTTGTGGTGGGAACTAGACCACTAATTTTTAGCATGATGTACAAAAATTAGGAAAATATATAAATTCTTATTCCAAATGATTATTAAAAAATCTAGTCCTAAAATTCATTTATTTCTACACATTTCATTAGTTTACTTTGTTTCCAAATTCCAAGTAATAATACCAGTTTTATATCATTACAGGTGAAGATTTATATTTTTGTTAGCCTTTTCCTTTACAAAAGGGTGATACAAGTTTGTACTTTTACCCATGAACAAAAAGCTAAGTGATCTAAATATGTAGAAAGAGATAAAACTTAAGAATTTGAAGGAATAATTGAAGGAAAGAAACATAAAACTTAGTGGCAGTCATGTTAATACAAATGCATATGTGAAATTCTAAGAAATCAGGAAAAAATTGCAAGAAAGAAATAAATGTAATTTGAGAATGAATAAGCATCTTCACTAGATATTTTCAAAAATTTGGAGTCTAGTGGACATACAATAGGGGGACACACAAAAGGGTCATCCAATTAAGACTTCAATGTGTGTTTGCATTATGATGAAAGAGCTAGTTTGACAATCCAAAATTTGCATTATAATCTAGATTTGGGTCATTCGTTTCAACAAAAAATCTCCCTCCCATTACATAGACATGTACTCTCATATTTGGCCTCAACGTATTTGCTGGAAGGTAGAAATTCATGCCACTATAATATTATTTCAAATGATTATCTATATGTATGACCCAAAATATTGTACATGAAACCAATCCTCCATCAAACACTTCTCCTCACATGCATGAAAGCTTCAATGCTCAAGCGACTAATGATAGTCAATTCAAAGGAAAACAATAAAACTTTTATTTTAGGGGAGAAATATAATGGTCAATCAAATGGCATTGATATCATAATTGTACTGGCTAAGTCTTCTAATATTATTCAATTATTCTTACTAAGTCTCCAAATATCATTAGTTGTAGTGAAAATTTGTAAAGGGAAGTCAATTCTTAAATGGTTTTCCTTATCAAAAATGGACAAAGCTATAAAGAAACAAAAATATATTAAATCCATTATGCTAAATAACTTTAAATTCATCAAGGAAATGAGGAGAATGAAAATATGTAATTCTGAGATAGGTCATGCATGTTCTCTTTTACTTTTTGCACAACAAGACTCGTTGTCTACAATTTAGTTATTTTAAAAAGAATCATATTTGTTATATTTCTATATAGTACCCTGTATAACTATAAATCATACAATATCATATATTAAAAAAATGTATTAGATTGTTAAATCTAGGTTGTAACTTGTAAGAATCTAATATCACCTATATAATTTATTTTGTAAGTGATTTTATGAACTATGTTGTGTAGTATAGGTTTGGAAACAGACATTTTAGGTTATATATCATGATTTTATTAGATTGAAAAAAAAGTTTTCAAAATTATTTTACATAATTTGGTCTACAAAAAATATGAAAAAATTGAAATACAAATTCTAAAAACACAATACTCACTTAGTTCATACTAATGTATTGAAAATATAGTCATAATTGTATGATTTAAATTTAAATTATTTTAATAAAATTTTACTTCTAGTTTATTTTTCTTTAACATAACTATTTTAAGTCAAAAAACTTCATCATAGACTAAGGGCCCATCAATTATGGTTAGCTATTTTTAACTATTAAAGTTTACTATAAAATATTATATAATTTTTTCATACAAATTATCAATATTTATATTAAAATATATTTTATGAATTTAAAAATATGTTTTACAAGACAAATCTAAGCCAAAAATTTAGTTTGTTTCTATCTAATTGTTTATTAACTTTGTATGCATACGTATTGTTTTTCAATGATCACATTGTTAAGTAGAAATCTTTCATGGTCCACACCGATATTTGTGAAAAAGAATGTTGAAAAGATTTGAATAAAATGTCATCTGAATCACAATCTCATTTCAATTTTGATGTGGCTTTAAATTTTTTTTGAAGGAGGGCTGATGAATTTGGTACCCCTTAGCATCACACAAATTTTGGAGAAAACCAACACATTTGGACTAAATTTTAGTTTTCCAAGTAGAGTATCAATACTTTTTAAATAAGCCAAATGTTGAGTAGTTAACATGGCAAATCAAGTTGAAGTTTGAGAAACACAAAGGCATTGTAATAAAAAAATGAGGTCTTCGATTTGGCCATGTTAAAAAATGTTGTATAAATTAGTTATTTTATATCATGCGCTGAATTTGTATTAGGATGGACCCATGCTTCAAAAAAGTAAAGATAATCAGATTAAAATCACTTTTTTCGTTGTTGAGGAGTACAATTTACCATTGTGTTATAAGTTCTTGCCTTTAAATATTGTTATTTATTAAATTTGAGTAGATTCGAACCCAAAACCTCCCAGATAAGAGGCTAACAACCTACTATTGTATTGTAGACTATTGCCTTTAATTATCTATTAATCTAAATTATAAAATATTCACATATCTAATCATTTGAAAACATAAACATATGTTTATAAAACTTATTATATTTATTCAATAAATAAATGTTGACATCCTAAAAATATACTCAATGGATAAGCAAAGAAAATGGAATGAGTTTATATTATTAGGCCAAAATACCCTACAAAATATAGGCTTTCAAAAAAATTCTTCTATAGGAAGGAGGGAGACTTGGAATTTGTTTTTTCAAAATTGTTAAAAGCAATATAAAAGTTAACTTTTTTGATGGCTAGATAGCCAGTGGCAACTTTCTCAGGCATAAGCTATCCAGCCACAAATTTAGTAGTGGCTGGATGTATGCCAATGTCTACCATCCATACCTCATACGTTTGTATTATACACAAATTCACATTCAGTTGTATTGTACATAAATTTCCATGCAACTCAGTTTGCAAAAGAATAAAATGATTATTTAAGGTTGTCAAAAACATTATTTATGAATAAAGTGAAAAAAGTCATCCTTAAATTAAATTTAAAGAATGCTTTAGTGAAAATTTTGAAAATAATAAGATGTTTATAGTGTTTTTCATACTAAAATGTTTAAATTATAAAAATTATTTAAAATTCTAATAGAAAATATCATTTAAAACTAAATTTCAAATATTTTAATATTTTTGAATATTAGAATCTTAAAATAAATATCAAACATTTAAATATTTTTAAAATATTAAAATCTTAAAATATATTTCAAAAATTTAAATAATTATATGATTGATTTTTATTGTTACATAATTGTATAATAATTTTATTAAGGTGTATGAAGTTTTAGTACAAATTTATCATTCTATAGTTGAGTAAAAAACTGGTAAATGATTATATTATAGTAAAAAAAAAACTTATAACGTATCTATAGTGTTTTATTATTATTTGAAAACCTGAGGTGTCATAAATTTAATTGATTTTGTTTTAGTTTTTCTAGAAATATTTTATGAAGATAAAGTTTTATGATTGTTTGACAAATTGGAGTATTATGAAGTTTAATTTATAAAATGTTTAGTTGTTCTTATTAGTATAGAGGCATTGTTTTAGTTTTCTTAAAATTTACTACTAACATTTTCCTTATATTATAAAAATCATAAAGGATAATTGTGTATTTGAATAATGTGAAGAGTTCAAAACAAATCACTTGTGAATGCCTTTTAACTAAAATCTAACAAAAAGATACTCAGATAACATTATAATATATTAAGACAAGACTAGTTTTTTATATATTATATATGAAGAGTTCAAAAGGAACAACAACAAGGAGGGAGGCAGAGCCTCAACCTACTATCTGAGGAGCAACAAAAAGGAATAGTCCACCAAGCGAGACCACTATCCGAGATACATATATATCAGATCTATACAAGAAGAAAAGAGAACCATAAGAATAACAAAAGGAAATCTAGTCCTGTGGGAGAGCATCTTAAAATTTATTGATCCAAGCAGTCCACCCTAGGGGACACTCCATCCATATAACATTTTTTTGATGTAGCAATTGGTGAAAGACATGGAGATTATCAACAGAGGGGTTTTTACTGTTGTTGATCTCTTGCATGAGCTTGTCAAGGGCTTCATCAAACGCCACCTTATTGTCCAGTATACTTCCCAATTCGTAACCATTTTGCATCTCGTAGATAAACATGGTAGCTTGACCATCCCTCAGAAATCTAAGGAGATTCCTTTTTTCCATATTCAGAACACAACAGACCTGTGAAACAATTTTAAAATATATGAGATTTCTATGAAATCCAGTAAGAGTCCTAGAAAAACCTTGGAACTTAGCATCATTTCTACATTTCCATATATGCCAAAGGATGAGCGATGAGAGAAGCTACTAGAACATTATAAACTTATTTTCAATTTTTAAAATAGTCAATGGCATGAAATTTGTATGGATAGTCAATGCCCCTACTAAATTTGTGGATGGATCGTGGTTTGAGAAAAACTCGGAAAGTGTACACATGTATTAAAATATGAATTGTCATCATGAAATGAACGGTTATGATTTTGATAGTACTAATATCATATCATAAAATCTTGGTCAATGGTGAAAATAACTGTAATAAAATATCATCTGAATCACAACTACATTTCCATTTTGACACGGACCGATGAATTTGATACACGTCAGCATCTCACGACTTTTCCACTTGGAAAAATACAAAGCAAACGACAAAATGTCAGTGTGGATGTGACTGGACTCTTTTTCTGCGTACACGACACCCCACTTTCCTTTCGCACTCTCCACAAAGAAATATTTAACCATGGGAATTTACTCTCCCTTTTGTTTCTGTTAACGTAAAGATAGAAACAAGGAGAGGGATATGGTGTTTATCAATGCCTTTGATTGAGTTATTTGTCAGCTAGGAGTTTATCAATGCCGGTTTTGATAAAAAGCCTCCCCTACCATTTACAATTTAGAAAAAGATAACAAGTTTTGTTTTAAAATATTTAACCATGGGAATTTACTCTCCCTTTTGTTTCTCTTATTGTCTATTGTCTGTTAACATAAAGATAGAAACAAGTAGAGGGATATAGTGTCTAGCAAGTCTGTAATTTGATGGTCAACCTTGTGTGTCATACGATTTTTTTAATGACGGTTGGGTCATTTTAGTGACCTTCATCTTATACTTGATTGAAAATATTTTTTTAATTTATCAATAATTTAATATAATATTTTTAATTGAATTTTATTATCAATATGCTTTTGTAATATATATTAAAAATATAAAAAATCAATGTAATAAAGTATTGCAAATGATTAAATTACTATTTTTTGAATCAAACATGTGATTTTTTAATATAGCACTCAAAATAAAATAACAAGATTTCTATGAATCTAATTTAAGAGTTTATTATATTCATTTGAAATTGAGATATAAAACATAAAATAATATAAACAAATATTATCAACGATCAAGATATTTCTTGATTTTTGGTTCTTCCATATCTATATGCTTCATTTGAATTTTTATCATTTATTTCAAATCGATATAAAATACATTCATTAATGCATCTAGTGTATTCAACCTATCTTTTCCTATCTAACATCTTTGATGATATTTTGTTTTAAAATCCTCTTTTACAATCAACATTACTTGTTGGAATAGTAAGAAAAACCTTCCATAACTTCATCATATGAGGATGACTTCTATGTCATTATTCTATCTTACAAAAGACTATGCATGATCTTCAATTTTTGACCCCTTACATCTCTCCAAAAGTTGTTTGTGTTATTCCATTTGAAGACATTTTTTGAAACACCTACAAAAAATAATATAGTAATCATATGCAAAACACTATTTTATACAATCATTGGATGAATACATAAATTAATTTACAATGTAATCATATTATGAAGAAATAATCATAAGTCTATTTCTAGAATTCACTATGTTTTGAAGAAAAAGATTGAAGCTACTATAAAAGTTGTCTCTTCATAAGAAATGAAATGATAGTTCTTGTTGATATAATTTTTGATATAGATGTAAAGAATACAAAACTAGAAAATAATTAAAAATCAGTAACACAAACAAAAAAAATTAAATATAGAAGAAAGTTTCTAAACTTATGAATTTGATTTTAAAAAAAAACTTGTTAGAATATATTTTTAATATAAATAAGAAATATATTTTAAAAGTTAAATTAATAATGTGTGTTTCTATATCAAAACATACACTAAAATTGAAACCATAGAAGATTTTAAGAAGATTCTAAATAAATATTAGCATATATTAATAAAATAAATATTTTTATAAATTATATTATTTAGGACATATGTCATATACATTATAAAATAATATATTTATATTACTAAATAAAATATTAGATTTCCTATAAGAGATTTTGACGGTTTATTATAAATTATAAATGTAAAACTTACTATTTTAAAAAAAAATTAGCTTGTCAGCATATACAGTCTAATAATTTTCTACCCTATCATATATGGTTCAAAAATGAGAAAATGGCAAATACGGCCATCGAATTCTAGGCTTGGACTATCTAGTTCCTCTTATTACTGAATATAGTAAAAGTTTTTAGTTGGAGCAATACTCATTCTGTGGTAACCAAATTTATATTTAGGTCATTGATAACATGCAATACACTTGGTGAAGATGAGAAGCCCACTAGGCATTTTTGCATTCAACATGTATTTTGAGGACAATGTTGTGTAGTGTTCAACTAAACGAGTACATTATTTTTTTTGTTTAATATTCAAATATTTATTATATATGCTAATTTGAAAAATAAATAAGGTAGAAAAAATAATTTAGAATATTTTTAGTAGAATTAGAATGCAAATTTCTATTGACTGTTCATATTTTAAGAAATTTTAATGGTAACATAATTTCAAAATTTGTGATATAACTATTTTTTACTATAAGATAATTTTTGAAATGACAATGAGATTAATTTTTATTATTATTGGTTAAATATACAAAAATTATATATCTTGTTTTGTAGATTTCATAAAAATTAGTTATATAAATTTTAGTGACATCTTCTTTAGATAAATATATTTCTAACAAGTAATTAATTAAGAATTTGTAAATCATAAATTTAAAATTTGCAATTGACTCTATGTTTACATGTTTTGAATCATTTAGTGTTTTCCCTAAATATTCCATGTATAATGAGTTTTTAACATTTCTAGAATATGGTAGAATTTGACTTTGATTATTTTTTATGTAAGAATTTTAAATCATTAGAGAAAAAATTGTAGTTGTTGTTTTTTGAAAAATTTTACGATCTCCTAATTTTACTAATAAATAACATAACGTAGGTTGGACATGATGGGTAATGTATTTTAGTTAGGTGGGTTAAGATTATTTTCATCTTTATAAAATAAATAATAGTTAAATTAAAAGTTATTTTTAACAAATTTCAAATAGAGGTGAATATGAACACTATTGTCATCAATAGTCACAATAAGGTGCTACACATAAGTAAATTTTGAAATTGATCACAACATATGTTTTAAAAGTAGAAGAGTTTAGTGTGCAGATGTAAAATTGACTTTGAAGTCTCATTTCAAGATTAAACGAAACAAATGTAAACCAAGTGAAAAACATGTACATAAACAATAGAAAATTTGAATTTACTCTCTTCTAAGCTAATAATTCAATAGCTTATATTTTTTCATTCATTAATGTTTTAGATGACAGTCCATTATTAAGAAAAATGTGCACTTTATATTTCAAGCTCACAGTTTTGCTTAAGTGAAATTATTGTAGGACACAGGCTTGTTGCCTTTGATTGAGTTATTTGTCAGCTAGGAATTTATCAATGCCAGTTTTGGTAAAAAGCCTCCCCTACCATTTACAATTTAGAAAAAGATAACAAGTTAATAGCAAACAAAGTCTTTCAATGTTTCTTAATTTCATTAGATTTTTTTTTTCAAGTAATAATGGGTTCTCTTTAAAGCCTCAAGAAAAGACTGCCTGATGCTATTTTTTGTTAGTAAGAAAATATCTTCTATTGTTTTTAAATTGCTATTCAGATGTGTTTTTTTAAAAATGAAATAATGCATCTTTTTGTTTCACAATGATTCAATTTTTTAATAAGAAAAATAATACAATTTTAATAAATGTATATTTTTATCAAACAAAATGAAATCTCAACACTTCATTTAGGAAATTATTTGCTGGTCACAATAATATTTGTGGTAGCATACATCCATGAAGTTTAATTTTATGTCTGATTATAATAAATGGAAGCTATGACTATATTTTGAAGCACAAATGTGTTTGTAGGTTTTCTTTTATTAGAATAGAGAAATAGGTAGTGTTAAATATATATATTATTTAATGTGTAAGAAATTTTGATATTTTTTATTAAATTATCTTTGTTAAATACTTTAAAAAAAAAAAAACTTTTCTTTGTTCTATGCTATTTTGTGTTTTTAATATGGATTTTCTCAAGCTTGTGTAGCAAACTACGAGATGATTCTACCCAAAGTTCTAATTATTTGATTAGGCAAGAAGATATTTTCAGTTTTGGAAAGTTATCTAGTTGCCTAAATAATTTGGGAAGAGACTTTATTCCTAGGAAACTTGACGCTAAATTGTTTAAGAGTTTAAGATGACCTAGAGAGTCAGGTAAATGCCCCAACATTTTGCTCTCCATAATTGTAAGGTTGGTCAAGGAGGACATATTTTGAAGAGATATTGGCAGACTTGTCAATAAGTCACTCTTGATATGCAACTCTCACATCTTGCTTAGTTGATCAATGTTCAATAGCTACCTTAATCTATATGTATTTAATAAAAGGAGCTCTGTCAAGGAAGCTTGATTTGTAATGTGAGGAGAATAATCTTCTAATTGTGTATAGTGAGAAAGGCTCAAACTCTCCAACTTTATCATGTCTTCCATAATGTTTGAGTCTAAGATGAGTTCATATAATCCCTTTAAGAGGTGATGTTGTAGTAGTGTGAGCCTCTTAAAAGAGATTGGTGACTTCCTAACATAACATCATATAAGTGTTGGATAAATTCAATTGGTAAGCCTTTAGTATTCAAGGAAAATAATGCTTAAAGAATAATTGTTTGAATTTTAACAAGTTCAAACTTATAAACTTTAAAATCAATTTCCATATTTTGCATAGAAGTTAGAGAATGTAATGTTTTGTTCTAGATCTAAGCACCACAAACTGGTGTCATAGTCTCTGATTTCAAATAGAGGCTATGGAGAGGGTTGTACAAATAAACATACAATGGATGAGAAAGTGGAATGAACAAGGCAAGGCTTATGGTATGCTTGGGAATACAGTGAGTGTGTTGTCATATTTGGACTAAGGAACCTTTTGTTATTATGGTGGAATATGGTCAACTTAAATTGATAGGAAATTTTATAATTGTACAATATAGTGGTAGAAAGATATAGGTGGATATTGTTATAATTCTACAGTAGACCAATGCATAATGAGAACATTGAAAATAATACAAATTGATAGTTCATACATTTAACACTTGATAATTATTCTACAAGAGGTTCATAGTTTGAACTCAATAGCCCAAATAATATTTGATACTAAATATTATAATTGACAACTAAAGAATACAAAAAACTAAGTATTATTTTCATTGGACATTGTGCCATGTTTTTTGACAAGGTTTATAGTCTCAACTATATAACTATGTAACAAGTGCATTTCATGCATTGAAGACTTTAAAATGACTAAAAAAATTTTTGGTCTCATCTAACATCAAATAATTTATAGAGCCCTTGCAATAAGTATATAAAACACAAGATTTATAGTCTCATCTAAAATCATAGTCCTACTATACAAATGTACATAATGGAAGACATTGAAAATATGACATTATTTACACTATAAATTCAACACTAAAAATGATTACACTATACATTCAGTAGTAAAAATGATTAACCAATGAAACTCATATTGTATTTGATGCAATCTCATGATATCCATTTGTTTCAGTTTTTTTTACCTGCTTGGACTACAACACTACATTTTGTAAGCTACATGATCTAATTTTTGTTTCCTTCAAGTTAACTAAAACAAAAACTTGTATGGAAACTCTTATAAATGAAATTCTCATTTAGTCACACATTTACTTAACTAAATACTTGGTAGAATTTATTGAGCCTCTCACATTTGGTAAACATGGTACAAGCACGATATATATAAAAGAATCAAACAAAACATTCTGAAAGAATATGTAGACATGATTATTTCTTGAAAGAGAAATATGTATATTGGTGATGGTGATAAAGGAAGATTAGAAGCAATAAATTGTAGTGTAGTAAATTGAACTATTTACTTGTGATTGATTAGTGACATATAAGTGCAAGTTGAAATATATTATCAAATACATATGGTACCATATACGATGTTAAAAATATTTGTACACATACTATTTTAAGAAATCTACATAAACTAAATTTGGTCCATCATGAAGAGAGTTCTATGGCAATTACTATATTTTCTTGATAGTCTGTGGGCTTTTGGATATATATATATATATATATATATATATATATATATATATATATATATATATATATATATATATATATATATATATATAATACTGTAGTAAATAGTTTTAGTTAGAATGAATTAATATTGTTCGACTAATACACATGGATGCATTATTAGAGTGGATCATATTAGTTCACTGCAATTCAGTAGTGTCTTGCAATATGGGAGAGAAAAAAAGTTGTGTTAGTCAGTGGAGGGGGGATGATCTCAAAGCTTTGAATTTTTTATTTTTCTTTTATGTATACTATAGATGGGCTTGAAGCATATCACCTTTACCACTTGTTCATGATGGCGAAGGAGAGTGGAATTTTTGACAATATTGTTTTGAGTCATTGTGAACCTTTCTTTAATTGATATTTCTTGCAAAGTGAAGAAAAATTTGGATTTGTTCTCTATGTAGTCTTCATATTTCATTTCTAAAATTTGTGGCACCAACTCTTTAATTATGGAATGGTCAACTGAACAGTAAATAGTCTACTTGTTTTTAGTAGCCAAGACTATTTTCAGATGGATCTTCTATACATAGTTGAACATTTCATTACACTTGATGAAGTCCCTAGATCCTTCCTTGAGAATACTGAAGCCATCAAACTTGTAATTGCATTGTGAGCAGAAGGTAGTGAGAGGATTAGATAATGGATTTATAACTCTTAGAATGCCATAGACCTATTTGATAGTTAATGAGTGTTAGTAAGAGGAGTTACCTTTAATTTTGAGAAAATAAATCTATAAAAATTATTTTCTATTACCTCATATTTCTACTGCAATAATTCATTAAGAATTTGAAGAGTTCTTGAATCATTTAACTCGCAAATGTATGCAGACATTCCTATATAGAATGTTATTTTCTTTTACCACCTTTGTGATAATTTTTTGGAACATAAGTGTTGGAGTTTCATTATGATGTAACATTTCATCTACTAGAGCATGATGATGACCCAGGTTTGGATGTAGTTTATGTTGCAATACAGTGGTAATGTTAGCTTTATGTGAAGATGGAGGTGAAGGTTTATCCTAATTACCATATGCATCATATTATTATTGGTTGTTCATAATATTTGTACTAAAATAGTTACGTGTGCTCTGTCATCATCACCACGGCCGTCCTTGAGCTCAAACGTTGTTATTGATCCTATTTTCTTGCTCCAACTACTAGTGCTCAAATAGTTCCAATTGGATACTCATTTGGACTATTTAGTAGCTGATGAATTCTACAGCTTGGAATGAAGTTGTATTCCATGCAAATCTAAGGAATTGTTTTAATGGTGGTGTTCTCTTTCACCACAATTATATAGTCATATTCACCATGGTCATAATTAGATTTTGGCTCCAACTAAAAATCAAAAATGTGTATGCCCATCCCTATAATCAGTTCAGATTCATATTGCTGGACCAATTAACCTTCACATTAACTATTACTCTTATCTCTACCTTGCTATCTATGAAATTAGCACGAAGCACGTCATGGGTCTTGTTGATCTTGTCAAGTATGTATTTGTCCACAACCAATACATTCCCTTCAAGGATCTTGCCAATTTTTCTTTCATTAAGTTCTTCAATTGAAATTGTACTAGTTGTTTTAACCTTTGACCTATGTATTGCCATTTTGTTTTTGTCAAGTCTTTTTTGTTTTGTAAAAAGAGTATGTGCTAAATTTTTATACAATAACTTTATACCTTTTTGCATTCTAATCTTATTTAACCATTGTGGTTTTTCCAATTCTTTTAGCTGCTTCTAGTTTGACTTGGGTAGTGGTTGCATCATTTTTTTGCATATTGGTTACTTCCGTTGTACCTTGCAAACTATAAAACCATGATTAAATAGCTATAGTTTTGTAGTCAATAAAATGCAAGGAGAAAATAATTCCTTTGGAAATGTATTTATATGTTTTTACTATTGTGGTCGTCAAATATATTTATTATAGATGTTTGACCCAATCACAATTGATTTGGATGTTTCTTTTGAATGTGTTGTTGTTTACAGTAGGTTGGTTACAAATGTTCGGTGGATTGTGAGTAAAGTTGAAAAGTGATCAGTCTAGTATGCTTCCAATTTGAAAATATTACATAAGTTTGAGTTAATATTAGACCATATATGGTCAATAAGAGAATGATTAGTATTGTGTGTAGTATTTAGTAGGAGTTTGAGATTATGGTTGTGCATGTAGGATGTTAGACCTCTGCTTCTACTATTTGTTATTTGCATATTGATGTTGAAATCTCCTACAATGTACAATATCTTATTTGGTTCTATGCTTTTGACTACATTACATAGAGCTTGTTCTATCTCCTCTAAGTAACTATGTGGTCTTGCATAAACATTAGTTATATGTATTTCTTTTTTTTGTATTGCTATCTTCACTGTTAGGGTTTCAACATTTGTGGAGATGTGGTGGTCAATTTTGGTAGTAGTTATGGTTTCATTTGTTAAAGTCATTAAACCATGGATACTAGTAATTGAGAATTGGTTGTACAAGTTGCTAAAATAGACCGATTCTTTCTTTTTTGTGTTAAGTTCTTGCAAGAATATAATATTCGAAGATATTATATGGTAGTCATTGGTTAGGTCATATATATGTGGATGGTATCCATGAGTTTTTAGTGTGCATAAGGTCAAGTGTGATGATGATGTTAAACATATTTTGTTTCAATCAAGCTTCCATGATGAAGTTGTCTGTAGTCGTTCTATTTATAGAATAATGGTCTTCTTCACTCTAAAATATTTTTGCATAAGAGGCATCACCAAGTATAGGTTTTTAATTGTTCATGTTCATGAGAGGGTTGTATATGCTAGACCATATTATTTTACTCCTCTTGGATCAAAAGAAAGTACTTTAGTTGTAAGGCCTTGGGATCAATGAATGGTACAAACACAAGTGAGTTGCATGGGGAATTGTTTCCTTATGGTTATATTTTTATTTGATGCAACTTGTAGTATTGGTCTTGCTATATACAATATGGGTACCCATTCATGTTGAATTTCATCATTGCAGTATGTTGTATAATTTATTCATTGTTGGTGCCCTATGTTTGCATCATTAAACTTGATCCAGATGATGTCATTGTTGTCTTTTTTGCTATATAATTTGAATATACCATCTGAGCCATTAACAATACCATCTTTGATGTTATAGTTACCTAAGTATATTTCTACTAAAATCCCCAGCTTTACGTGTATTTCACTTGGGAGTAATGTTGAATGGGTATAAAGGCACATGACATGGGATTGTTCTTCAATTTCATCAATAGCTTTCAATGTGATTTTATGACTAGGCATGTTTGATAGTATTTTATTGTTATGTGTAGCTATATTTGATCTACGAAAGAAGAGATATGGAAGTGTAGTGTCAACTAGTATTGGTTTTAGATAGTTGTCATTAAGGTATTCTATGTCCTTTGTTGTCTAAGTGCCTATACAGATTCTATTCAAAATAAAAACAAATGTTGTAGGGTAAAAGCACAAACCCGTGTCACCCTTTTGTAAAGGAAAAGGCTAACAAAAGTATCGCTATTCACCTTCAATGACATAAAATTTGTATTATTATTTTGAATTTGAAAATGAAGTAAACTAATGAAATATGTAGAAATGGATGAAGTTTAGGATTAGAATTTTTAATAATTATTTGAAATAAGAATTGATATATTTTCCTATTTTTTATAGATAACTTTTTAATTGTTGAAAAATAGGGGTCTAGTTCCCACCACAAAACTATATTTAAATAAAATTATTTCCCTTTGATCGTAGGAGCATGTTATAGATAACATATATAGCTAGAACAATCGAAAATAACAATTTGGATTTAGACCTATATTTTCTCTTTTCTAATGATTCAAATTTCAGCTCACCTAAAATTGATAGTTTTAATCTCCCACCACATTTTTCAAAACAAATCTATTCTAATGATGAGAAAAATTAGACATTCTAAAAGAATATTCTCTCCTCTAGAACATCATATAATTTTTTTGTGTTCTATTATTTTTTCTTTCTCAATATTGACATCTTTTCGAGTGTTAAAATATGTTCTTGCAAAATTTTTTAATTACAATATACTAAATTTAATTAAAACACTATAAATTCTATATGAGAATATTCTTGACTCTGAGCTCTATAAAATGGTGTTTATATGTTATTAAAAAAATATCATTTAAAAAACAGTAAGAGTTATTAAAATGCCACTTTTATGAAATAATTGTATTTCTTTAGTAATTGGATACAAACTAATATAAAACTTGTATTTAATAGACATTTCCAATTGAAAAAGTGTGAGACCATATACAACTTAGCTAGAATTAATTTATCTTGATCATATGTTTTAACAAAATTGATTTTTAAATTTAAATACTCAAATTCAGTCATGCAGATAAGTTGGCCTGAAAGGTGACATGACTTTATACTTTTACCTTGCATCTTTTTCTCTCATTTTTGTTGTGAAAGAGTGGCACTTTATATTATCTTTCCAAAAATTGTAATGCAATAGTTTTTTAGTACTTGGTTTTCTTTCAAAAATGTTGGAATCTCAAATGGGCAATTCTTGGTATAGATCACCACAGAAGATTGTGTCCAAACCTCCAAAATAGCATGTTGGTTTTTGTATTATATCACATAGGCATAAGTCAATATATCTTAAGAAGGAAGACCCTACTAAGGATATCTCGTCGATGAGAAGGACAAGTATTTGGCAATAATGTTTGCACATCTTGTCTAAAGGCTCACTACTTAATGGGATGAATTCTAACTTGTTGAATGGAAGGTGTAATGTAAAGTGTATTGTAGCACCACTAAAATTATATGTTTCCTTCCCTGTGTTTGCAACTATCAACCCCTTTGATTTTTTCGGGTCATTATTTATGTCATTACTATAAATTTGAATGAGTGCATGGTAAATATACTTTGCTATAAATGTTTTGCATGTGCCAGCTCCACCTATGAGAAATAGGTGTATTGGGGTTGCTATATTTTGTTCTTTTCTTATTAGAATATCTTTAACTATCATTTTTTGTTCGATATTAAATGGCTAATGTAATTTTAGGTATTCATTGTTATCTATTATCTTAGGGTGTTTGCCTATTTGAAAACTAATATGCAATGGATGACCTATTTTGTTGTTTGAGTCTTGGAATGTCTTTTAAAATGTCATAATCTTTATTGATTACATTGATTTTTTTTTTTAGGATTTCATTCTTCACTACTCCAATCTCTACCATGTACCTCGTTCTCCTCTTTGTCAATGTCTCCCCATTTCGTATTGATATTGTAGACAAATTTTGCACACTTATTTTCAATTATTTTCTTGTGGTGCTCATATGCAAATTGCCAAGTTTCAAAGTTATGTAGGAGTGTGTCAAAATTTACCACGAATGGGGGACATATAGGAGGAGAAGTTTTCTATTGTAGTTAATTGGATTGGTATGCTTGTTTTAATTTATGTAACATATAATGTTTGGTTTTATTTTCTTGCTAATTAAATGTTTGCTATTGTGATATTGTGAGATGAATTCAACAAAGCATATATGCTTTAGAGATTCTAAATATTGAACATAATAATCTATAACTAATTTAGCCATCACATTTTTAAAATCATCTGCCTCATTGTTTAATTGTTTTATAGATTTAAGCACAAAGACTCTCTTCTCATCATCTCTTGTATCAATAAATGTACGCTTTCATGAACTTTGATTATGTGGCATTGAGAGCACTAGATGTGTTGCTTGTTGTGTTAACATTTGTTGTAAGTTTAGTAAAGTATTTCTAAATTTTCTTATCATGTGAACTGCATCTCTATTAATTTTTTGATTTTCATTTCTTATTTTTATAAATGCAATTGTCATTTATTTGTCAACTTTTGTCATATATGAACTACAATACACAGTTGCAACATATGCGTTAAGTACAAATTGTGCATCTGTATTTTCTTTCCATAACATAGGCATTACCTTCGTAAAACTATTATACCAAATTTTACAAGGTCTTTTTTTCAAAAATAGAGTAGGCCAATCTAAAGTAGATCTTATTGAGTTGATGTATTCAGAGTTTGTTAATAGTAATTTTTTGACAAACATCTCATATGTCCATAAACTATCTGTCATGCCTGACTCCTTGTATTGGTTATTCTGCTTTTATGACTTAGCTATGATCTAGTTTCTTTTAGTTTGATATGTTGATTATTCAGTTAGAACTTGGTTATATTCTATTTAGCAAAACATAAAACTTTTGTTCAGTGTGTTTTTGGTATCAGCATTACTCTATCTAGATATGACAAATGACTTATGATTTTGATATTTTTTATTAAGAGGTTTTAAATACCTAACATTTTTGGTGTCATATATGAAATTGCTTTGAAGGAATAAACATTTTAAGTTCTTAATTTAATTTGAGTTTTTAAGGTTTGAAAACATGATTATAAGACATTAGTTCACTTGTTTAATTAGGGTCTTGTTAACCCCAGTTGATAGAATATACATATTATTTAGTTTTGTTAATTTGGGTTTTGAATGCTTAAAAGAGGTAAATTTTGCATGTTTCAAATAGCCAAAATGGCGGTGGTAATGGGTCTGTCTTTTGTACCCTGTATCGCTATGTGTCACTGAAGCATTAAAAGCAAAATTTAAAGAGGCATTATGGCACTCAGTGTTCTGTTGATCATTTCATTTGCGAGTGGGTTTTCTGTTAAAGTTTGGCCGGAAACATGGCCACCTTGCTCTATTTGGTTTACATTTGTGAACCTAGTTGATGTGGTTTCAGAAACATGAAAGAGTTTGTTGAAACTATTTGCATGCATACGAGGCTGTGTATCGAGATGTTACTCATTGTCAATTTGTTTTGCAAGTTCTTCAATCTCTACATTTTTGAAGTTCGATTGGATTTATCTTCTAGGGCTTTCGTTTTAAGCTTCATAGCAGGGCTTTGTGTTGAATGATTTTTGTCTGCTGAATCTCAAGTAGGGGCATTTTTCTAACCCTTCTTTTTTGCTGTTCTTTCTGCATTTTCTTTTGGAAATTAGGAATATTATGGTTGTTCAGTATATACAGTTCATACGGACATCTAAGTATGAAAGTATGCAAGGTTTGACCTTTTATGGTTGAATTTTGTATATTTCTATATTGAAGTGTGGGTGTGGATATGTAGTTTAAATATCAAAGTTTCATTTGGGTTTTGTTATATGAAGTGAAAACGTGTATCAGCATGTTGTTTTCATAGGGATGAGATTAGTGTTTCTTATACCGCTGTATTGTTTGTTGTTAGATATATTATTTAAAAATAGCATGAAATCTATGACACATTCATGAACCTTTTATGTATTATATGAATTGGGCAGGGTGTTATATCTTTCAGTATAGATTTATATCTCAGTCATAAACATTATGTTAATATGTGTTGATAGTTTAAAGAAAATTTATTATGTTAAACACATAGCCGCGAAACTGATGGTTTGAGAATTATGTCAAACAGTTGGCGGGTAACTTAGTGCAATGACCTGTAGATACCCACCTTTGAATGTGGAAGCATGGAGATACCTTAATGGGTGTGGTTATATGTTTTCTATTCAAGTTTTTTTAAAGCATGTTCTTCTTCTCTATATTAAACCTAGTCGGGCCTCATACTTGCGACTATTAGTGGATATGTAATTGCGACTTTGATATGGCTGAGCCCTGATAGAACCTGTATCTTGAGTTCATTTCTAAATGTGATTTGGCCACAGTCGTGAGCTCGTTAATGGTTATAGTTTCATGGTTGAATAAGGGCAATCACTCTGTTTCATGGATAGTGAATTGAACCCAAGGGTAGTGGCAATATAATTCGATGTGTCTGAATATTATAGCTCGAACTTGTTTCTTGTAAACGTCTTTAGGAAAAAAAAAATGATAGAAGATTAGTCTTACTCAATCATTATTAAGATGAGGAATGCAATATAAGGTTTGAGTATTCTTAGTTGGCTACAGATATTGGTTGTTACTGTTGTTAATTTTTTGAAGTTATGATCAATAAGTCATGTCGAGTATAGTCATGATATTGAACGATTATATGGGATTGCAATAAACATTTAGTCAAATAGTTAACTAAAAAGTATATTAAACTATCTATTATCAGTATAAGTCATTTGTTTTAATATGTTGCAAACTGTTGATGTCGTGGGAATTTTATTTTGATTTTATGACAATTAGCATCTCAAGTTTTAAAGGTTATCTTCAAAAATAGTCATAGCAATCAGAGAAACTGTTGGAAGATAGTTTGAAACATGAAGAAGTTTTATGCGACAGTATAGATTGCTTATTATAAATGGAAATTGATTTATTCATGCATTATCAAGTAGTTATAATTTTTTGTTGTAGAACTGTTCGTAACTATTTACTTATGCAAAGGTAGATGCTATTAAATCATTATGGACAGGGTCTCTTTGAGAACAATTTGTGTGTTTCAGTAAACTTAAGGATTTGCATCTTAATTACTTGAGGTCATTAGTAGGATGTAAAATTAATTTGCATATTTGTGAATTTCATTCTTTTTATTGATCTTAAATATTGTATTACTATATGTTGTTGTATTATATCTAGATGATGGCTTATAGGCATACATCGGTAAAAATTTCAAATGTCTTTGTAAAGGATTATTTATTAAACTGTGGCTATTTTTAGATTTGATTTTATTTGGGTATTGTTGTGAAGGAATTTCATAGCAATAATGGATTTGTTGAAATATTATGTTAGAAACAAAATTCTTTTTAATATAACTAGATGCATTGCAATTTATAATTAAAAGGACAGCTATTTGTGTGTAAGGTAGATGTATGATATAAGTTTGTCATTTTAAACAAGAACATCATATGAGCATTGTTTTATTATCTTGGTCTTCTCAAAGGATAAGTTTAGTTTACTTTGATAGTAGGAGTAAGTAGTGTAGTGTGACGTCTAGTAATTATCATTAAACAGATATATTAGTTTAGTTATAGTTACGAGAGCGTAATATTATAGTGCTTATTTCTGTTGTTAAATTAATCTAAGTTTACTTTTGAATATGACAATAAAAGATGAGTTTCTATTTCAAAGGATGAAGAATGTAATATCATGAGTAAATTGTTTTGGTTATTCGTTGCTTGTGCATTCTTAGAACATCTATTTGATGTGTATTTTAAGGATAGCTATAATGAACGTATATCGAGGTGGCTAAATATCAATTTATTCTATTCAGTTAAATAATTCAGTGATAAATCTAAAATGAATTGGGAGGGTTAATTTAACATAAAAGATAATTGGCCTTACCTATGACTTAAACCTATATGGTTAAGTACGGAGAACAAGGCATGTCTCTATTATATCAATGACAAGGATAATAGAGAATACCGTTATGTGATGACTATGAGCATACCACATTTGGATGCAGAAACTTAGTGCCATAACGATGACACCTCAGAATATATATGTTTCATTTACGGGTTGTTCTTAGTGCGAGTTTAATTTTGCATTGATAAGTAATTGATTACTTCTTGCATATTAATATTAGATTAGCACTATATTAGATGGATTAGAAATCTGCTTTTTGATATCTATATGTTGGTACTAACATGTATGCAGATGGATTTTACTTTCAAACTCAATGTGTACTGAGCCCCTATTTGTGTTATGTTGCATTCTTTGTGGTTTTCAAGTGCTTCAAGTTTCAATTAGCTAAAGACGTCGGTTGAAGTTACTACTTGAATCAGCATTTAGGGTTCCTATGTTGAACATAGGTGTCTAGAGATGAAATTGTATTTCACGATCATATTGAACTCTTTATGTATTCTTATTGTAATGAAAATGTATTTGGACAATATTCTCTTTCATTGGGAATTTTTCTGTATAAGAGTGATTCAGTCCTTGTATTGGAACTTGTGTTGAGATGATTTAAATAAAAAAAAATTATTGAATTCTTTGTTCTCGTTCTTTGTTTCAAGTATTGTTTTGTTTATGGTAGGTAGTGTGTTACACTATCATAGTTATCTTTTTCCAAGACCGTGAAAATATTTTTTTTCTTGTATTAATAATGATTCTATTTTTTCCATTAAAGGATCTAATATCATTGTTTGTGGATAAAAAGTTATTGGCAAGTTGTATCAACATTTTTTTGATGTCTTCTTACAATGTTTTGTATGATGATGCTTGTTTAATTTTGCTAAAGAAGGCTTTAAGTGGTCTAGACAACAGTTTATGTAGTTGTCAATCAAATTTTACTATTTCATTGTTTTTCTTTCTACTATAAATTGGAGAATTTTCAACCCAAATCAATATATGGTCATGCTCATTTCCCCTATTTTGAAATTCAGTGATTGAGAAAAAGTCATTAATTTTGCCAAAAAAAACTGAGCATTGAAAATTAATTTTTATAGTTTTTGTACTCTATGTCAGTAGTGTCATGCACATGTGATATGGTCTTTACATAGAAGGGTGTCTAAGTCACAATTAATGTAAAAATTTCTTTTACTATTGTGTATTTCCTTGTCAATTTTTTTTTAAAAATATTTAAGTAGAGTGTTTCGTAATGGTTCCCAATTTTGTTCAACACTTGTAAAAGTGAGGAAAAAATTAGGAGGACTTAATTGTTGTATCATAGAAAAAAAAAAATCTTTAGCATTTGGGAATAGTCTGGAGATATTCTAATTCTCTTGAAACCTACATAGCCAATGTTTGATTTAAAAATCTTTTGCAAGTTAGGTTTGTTCTTGACATCTTTCCCAACTAGTTTCCTGCCTTTTAGCTGACATTTTTTTATTCTCACCCACATTGTTGAGAGGACTTGGTGGATGAGTATTTTAATTATTTTGAAAAATAAGTTTGTCATGTGTAATGAAAATTCATGACTTGAGTTTACAAGCTCCCATTGTGCAATTCTTTAATAACTTAATTTTTCAAAGGTATGACTACTATGGGGCTATCCAAAGAATAAGGTCGGAAAATTCATTTCCTTGAAATGTTTATCTTTGAAAATTTCTATTGGATATAATTCTTGGATGGGTGCTAAATCAATGATTTTGTCACTCATGTTGTGTATGCTTATAGCATCTGTAAATGTATCTATCAATGTGTTTGTATGGATTTCATTGTCTCTATCGCTATCTGAGTTAGTTTCACTTGAAGTATTGTCACTCATTGATTGAGGTTCTTGTTCTATCTCATGTAATTGTAACCATGATTCATTTATTCTCACATTTTCTAATTTATACAATAATGTTTCTATCAATTCATACATAGCTTGCATTATGTTATCAGGTCAAACCATTTCTTTTTGGAAAGCATTCTTATATTCAAGAAGTCTCTTTAGAGAAATTACAAAAGGTGATGTGCTATCTATTGTTTGGGGAAGTGCTTTTTGGATAATGTTAAGATTTGTAAAGACATTTATTATAGACCTAGTCAAGCCCATTTGCGGCTTTCTATGTCCAAGTTTACATATTTGTGCGAAGGAAATACTCAAGGATAAAAGCCTTTCCTCTAATTGAGTAAACATTGTTACATGTGGCAAAGGTTTGTTTCTAGAAATTTTTTGAGGGGTTGCAAATTTTGGGAGAGTAGATTACTTTAGATATTTGTAACATATTTTGCATATGTTGGAAGTGTGAGATGACCATTTACATTTCCTCAGGATTGTATATACATCTTTCATTTATTTGTTCAATATCTCATATCTTTCCTAAATTTTAAAGTCTCACAAACTTCACAAGAATGTTCTAGTGTGTCTTGTATTGCAAGTTCATATCTTACTATTGCTATCATTTGTGTTTGCCTTCTTTTTCTCATTTTTTTAAAAGTTTTTTTTTCTTGATGTGTGTTGAGCTTTCCCTTATTCTCATAATCACTAAAAGTAGTTTTACTTAATTGTTCATTGTATTTGTTACATGATATTTCTTCTTTTCAGATGTACTTTTTGATCAGCCTCAAACTTGTCAAACATTTTTTTTTGAGACCTATTCAGGTCACTTTCTCTATTGTTATGATAACTATGTTCTCATAGTTGTTCTTGTTTATGTAGTGGATTTTTTACTCCTTGTTTATTTGCCCTTATTATTATTTTCCATTTATCTAATTTTAGAGTATGGCAAATGCATTCCAACCTTTTCATTTCAATCAAAGGTTCAAAATGTTTGTTCAATGGATTTAAATCATGAAAGAGTAAAAAATATCAAGATTCACTCAAACTTTGATTGGAGTCAAGGTATTTCTTCCCTATTGTCAATGAGAAAATAACGATATGAGTATTTAACCACTTTGACATCTACTATATATAAAACATGTCTCCCGATAAACAATTTTTATTTCTTCTATTTCTTTGTTGTGCAAGGAGATGCATTCTCCTTAAATAAGTGTTCACATTATTCACATTATGGAGTTCTTCTATAGTAAGAGGAAGCAATTCATGACTATATGGGTAAAGTGATTCTTTATCTTGTTTTTCAAGACATTTGCAAAAGTAATCTATTGTCTCATTGCATAGTTAAATAGAAGTTTGGTGAAATCAAGTAAAAATACAACAGAGTTAAATAAGCAGTTGCCAACATTGTATTTGAACTCTTGCAATCTAGATAGTCCTTTCTTTGTAAGCTCTTCACCAATGTTGCAAGGTTGATTTTGATATTTCATCTTGATATGTACATCTACTAATACGCTATAATTAATAAAATAGAAAGTCTTCTTTATTTTATGTCTCTCTTGTGACTTCCTATACATCAGCCATCATTTTTTTTAAATTAGTATGCTCTACTTCCAAGTTTAATGATTTTGTGAATTTTTTACTACTTTAATCTTTTTCTATATACACCCTTATATTTTAATTATTCAAATTAGTTATAGTGTTAAAATTATCTTGATGGAATTGTTTAAAGGAAAAAGCATGATCTCTATATTATGACAAGTTAAAAGCATACAATACTTAAGACAACAATAGGAGCATCGGATGTCATAGTTATGAATATGTAATCATTGCATTACCATATTGTTAAGGTGATTTTATTCATATTATAATTAAATTTCAAGATGTTTGCTAGTACATTTCTCATATAGATTATGATATATCATATTTTAAAATGTCAAATGTCTATTACTACTATACAAATATGGAATGTACATATAAATATTTCTTAGAAATTAAATATTCATAGTGAGAAAAGTTGCAAAAGAATTAGTGCAATTGTAAAAACAAAACATTTCTAAAAGTCCAAAAAACTTGCTTACTCTATATGCTACTTTTTTTATACAATTCTAAATATATTACGTACAAGCATAAATGTATATGTTTAGAGGCATTTCATAGTTGGTGGATAGTTCTATTGACACCATTAGACAAATAGTTTCCAATATTAGTTACAATGCTCTGAATTTGGAGATGTTGGCTATTTCTTATAGAATATGATATATCATATTTTAAATGTTTAATGTCTATTGCAATTGTAGAATTATGAAATTTACATATTAATGTTTGTCAACAATTTACTATTCATACTTAGCAATGTTGCAAGACCGTTAGTGCAAATGTAGAAAAAGATATTTGTAAAAGTCTATTAAGCTTGCTTACTTTGTAGCCTTCTTCTTTTGTACAATTATAAATCTATTACCATTAAGGAAAAATGTATATGTTTAGAGGCATTTCATAGTAGGTGGATAGTTTCATTTAGAAAATTAAACAAATAGTTTTCAATATTAGTTATAATGCTCTCAATTTTGGATACCTTACACTTTGTAACACTCATTCCAAAATAATCTTGTCATACAATGCAAGGTGTTGGTTGTCAACATTGTCTATAGAATTCAAATCACCACATTGAATAGTTAAATAGAAGTTTGGTGAAATCAAGTAAAAATACAATAGAGTCAAATAACTAGTTGCCAACATTGTATTTGAACTCTTGCAATCTAGATAGTCCTTTCTTTGTAACCTCTTCGTCAATGTTGCAAGGTTGATTTTGATATTTCATCTTAATACGTACATCTACTAATACGCTATAATTAGTAAAATAGAAAGTCTTCTTTATTTTATGTCTCTCTTATGACTTCTTATACATCAGCCATAATTTTTTAAAAATTAGTGTGCTTTACTTCCAAGTTTAATGATTTTGTGAATTGTTCACTACTTTAATCTTTTTCTATATACACCCTTATATTTTAATTATTCAAATTATTTATAGTGTTAAAATTATCTTGATGGAATTGTTTAAATAAAAAAGCATGATCTCTATATTATGACAAGTTAAAAGCATACAAGACTTAAGACAACAATAGAAGCATTGGATGTCATAGTCATGAATATATAATCATTGCATTACCATATTGCTAAGGTGATTTTATTCATATTATAATTCAATTTCAAGATGTTCGCTAGTACATTTCTCATATAGATTATGATATATCATATTTTAAAATGTCAAATGTCTATTACTACTATACAAATCTGGAATGTACATATAAATATTTCTTAGAAATTAAATATTCATAGTGAGAAAAGTTGCAAAAGAATTAGTGCAATTGTAAAAAAAAAACATTTCTAAAAGTCAAAAAAATTTCTTACTCTATACGCTACTTTTTTTATACAATTCTAAATATATTATGTATAAGCATAAATTTATATGTTTAGAGGCATTTCATAGTCGGTGGATAGTTCCATTGACACCATCAGACAAATAGTTTCCAATATTAGTTACAATGCTCTAAATTTGGAGATGTTGGCCATTTCTCATAGAATATGATATATCATATTTTAAATGTTTAATGTCTATTGCAACTGCAGAATTACAAAATTTACATATTAATGTTTGTCAACAATTCACTATTCATACTTGGCAATGTTGCAAGACCATTAGTGCAAATGTAGAAAAAGATATTTGTAAAAGTCTATTAAACTTTCTTACTGTGTTACCTTCTTCTTTTATACGATTCTAAATCTATTACCATTGAGATAGAATGTATATGTTTAGAGGCATTTCATAGTAGGTGGATAGTTTCATTTAGACAATTAAACAAATAGTTTTCAATATTAGTTACAATGCTCTCAATTTCAGATACCTTACATTTTGTAACGCTCATTCCAAAATAATCTTGTCATACAATGCAAGGAGTTGGTTGTCAACATTGTCTATAGAATTCAAATCACCACATGTTGAGTTTATTCTTTTTATGTCTATTACATAGGTAGAACTATTTCTATGGTGCATAATATGTTCAATGTTTGACAAACTAACATCATAAATTTATAGATTGTATTGTACGAGAAAGCTAATTGGATTGAATGGGAGGATTTCTTTGTTTATAAACCATATCATGGTATCATTTCCTATAATATGTTGTGGAATGATACATTTAAATATGTTACAAAATAAAAATGAGCATATATACAGATTATGTGTCCTCATTATACTAATTATTTTTACAACTTCAATTGTTGTCCAATGATTATGAATATAACAAGTAGTGAAAGGTTAGAGGACATAGCATTGCTTCCTTGTACTTTTTTTTAGTTCTAAATCTTTGAATTTGAGAATTCCTATGTAAATATTTACTATGCCAAGGTGGACAATTATTGATATTTGTATATGTCAGTAGACATTATGCATCGTGTACTATAGTACTACCAATTGAGATATCATCATTTTCATGTTGACTAGAAGAAGTTGGCCAGAGGGATATCATTCATGTCTCCATAAATAGGGCTTTTCATTTCTATTTAATTATGCTTCCTTTAACTAAGAGAGTTTGTCATTGTCAATATGTGACCACTAGGAATTGCTTCATTATTACCTCCCAACAATTTTCTATAAAAATATACACACTTTGTTACACCTTTGATGGAGAGAGTTTCTTTTCTATATGCATTTGTACCTTGCTCATGAGTTTGAAATGTTCCAATCCATTGTCATCATTTATTCTTTGGGTCCATTATCTCTACAACATAGTGACCTATAGTGACCCAAAGGTCATCTCTTCAAATCCTTGTACTTATTGTGCTTAGAACATTATCCTCTACCGCTAGAGGTATGTTTACTTTTTAAAAAAGTTGATGTCTCTTCATGCTCTAAAACAACAATTGGTATTGGTGTCAAAGTAGTCATGGTTGTAATTGCTTAAATTTTGAAGAGAACAAACAATTCACATAAAAAAGATTATTTGAATAGATGAAATAGGTAAAAGTCATTTTTTTCAAACATTGTTACCATCCTATGTTATAACAACTACAAGGTTAGTTGTTTATTGGAAAGGGTTTTTTAATCAAAATCAAATAGAAAACATAATTGTCTATATAATTATGCTTGATACTTTAAGACAACTTATAGATGAATGATGACAATGTACATACCATTATAATACCTAATTTTTAAATAGTTTAACTACAACTTGCACTTATTGATTACATTTGGCTATATAATCAACATTTACTATATTTGAATGTTAAAATGTTCTTTTTATTGTCTGTAAATTTCTTCATGGCTATAGTCATTACAAATGTTTCTCAAATACATAGAGAATTACATAGAAGAGTATTACGTTCAAAGAAAACAATGAGATGAAAGTAGGTGTTTCATTCATAGAGAAAAATAGAACCAAGAGAGTGCATAATTCAACTCCCAAAACTATTTCAAAAATTTTCATTGTCTTTTGACAACTTATCATAGATACTTGTGATCAACTTGATTATCTCTTGATGTAAGAATAAAATTTAAAGAGAATAGATGTCTTCCTCAAATGTATCAACCCTACCACATGAATTTATTCACTTCAACTAGCTACCTGAAAATTGATTATGCCTCAATGTGAAATTGAAGAGAAGATTCATGTTATATATTCAGTCCTACATCTTTATCTTCAAATTCTCAATGTGGTTCAATAAGGGAGGAGTTTGAAAAAATTATATAAATAAAATTATTACTTTACATAAGTTTAGAGAAATAAATGAGAATTCATGTATAGTATTATACAAAAGTAGGCATAGAAGGGATTGTGACTATGTGTAGAAGAGAATTTTGCATGTTTTTTCTTTAGTTTTGAACAAGATTTTGTTGTAAGTATCTTAAATTACAAAATTACTATCAGATCCATCACAAGTAAATCTATAACAGTTGACCTTTTGAACACATTCATAAATTCCATATTGTCCTCACAACTAGGCCTTGCAAAAGACACACTATTCTTAAACTACAAGATTTCTATAGAAGGAATTTACATATTGAGAAAAGATAATTGCCTTCCAATCTGATGATATCATACTCATAGTATGCTCTCATATAATTAGATTAACAACATATGAGACATGATGTTTACAAGCATGTTACTCTATTTTGTGTGTTTTTGACTTGTTTATTTTGTACACTTTTCAAGATTTTTTTGTTATCACTTACCACTTTGCAAGATAAACTTATGGTATTGAAGATCTTATAGAATGACCATAGAAATATCAAGGAGAAAAAAAAAATTAACAAAACTTTTTTTTTTCATCGAATCAAAATATTACATGAAATTTATTCTTTGATCACTAGTTCTCCTTGTAGAAATGGTAGAACAGTCTATTTCTGAAGCATTATTGACTATATACATATCAAATGCAATTGATGAAATTGTTACCAATTTGTAGTAGCAAAAGAAATAGTTAGTTAAACTTAGATATGCACACAATAATGAGATGTAAATGAGCATATACATATCGCACCAGTGTTTTTCAACCTACAAAAAAAGGAGCCTAATCTTATATATCATATGTATTTACTTCTGACAATTATCATGTGGTAATAGTTAATTCATCCATTTAGGATGCGCCATCTTCCAATATAAGCTACAAGATGAATTCTAGGAGAAATGTCACTATTCACAAATTCAAATAAATAATGATATGAGTAATGGTGCTTTATTGTCTTAGTTGCTAGGGCTCCTATTTCATCACCATGCCATTGTCCTACAAACTCTATAAATTGGCATGTCTTATAATCCATTCAAGTAAAGGAGTTGGATATGATATGAGAAGATTTATTATGCATACAAGTGTGTCAACTTCAATAGTAGTCCTAAGTTGTGATAGCTACCAAAACAATATATTGCATGCTAGATTGAAAATATTTGTCAAATCTTTTATGTAGTGATTTCCTTGAGGGAAATGGATTATAATATCTTGAAAATGAAATATGAAATGAGCTTTCTTATATACTTGTACTATATATTTTAGGTAAATCGATTCTCTATTTGTCATGAATGGAGATAGAAAATGAATTTGATTGGTCTTTGGTATTGGCTGAATGTTTCCCCATCCATTGTATGAAAATATTTCTACATGGTTTTCAAAAAACTATCTTTCCAATATTTTTCTTTGCAATTCACTTGGAAGTTGTAGGATTTTTTCAAGGACACTAGATTGAGGACTTTGAAAGAGATGATTTGTTGGGTAGTTTATTGTACCAAATGCATTAAGAGTAATCATAGTAAGACAATGTGGATAGACAAAACCTATTGACAATGAGGAACATCTCTTAGTTTTTTTGAAGCATCATGAATTCTAAGATTTATCTTAACTTCAATGTTATTCTTTTGTGGAAATATTGTTGATGGAAAACTAATATGAATCTAACTAATTTGTATTTTTGTATACGTAAATGACACATTTTTAAATCAAAAGTACATTAAAAACTCAGATAATATAGGAGGAGGTTGTGCATTGTTACTATTTACATATGTTTAGAACTAGAATGCATTCTGCTCAAGAATGTGATGGGTACATATGGTCAAACTAGTATATCACACATAAGCATTTGGAAGAATATCAATGCATTGCAAACAACTCAAACTCCACAAACTATAAATCCATTTGAATTCTATCACAACACAATAAAATATAAAGATTGACCTATTTTATATATTATTATAAACTAATTGAGTCATATTGAGCTTTATAAATATCAAAGTGCCCATCATTGTTGACAAGCACACTACTTTGAAAAGCTTAATTTTTTATTCCCCAAGCAACTAGAGTTTGTCTTTGTAATTTCTTTTGTGATAATATTTGGTGTTGTCTAACCAATGTCAAGTTAAATCCAAAAAATGTTCATATATCTCATAAATGATATAAACATCCATTGAACAAATAATTACAAGAGAGGATAAAATATGGAAAACATAAATTTTTACAAAAATTAATACCAGTAGAAGTGAAACTAATTTTTAATTTAAGATATAGTAATTTTTACTTTATCAATATAGTTATAGATGAAAATTGAACTTGTATTTGGAAAAGTTGGTATGGAAACATACTAGATTGTTGCAATTGATGATGTTAAATCTATTGAAAATTTGGAGTACTCCTAACACACTCCAATAGATCATAAAAATCAAAACATTAAACATTATGAGCCATGTAAGATTTCCACAGATTCAATAAATGATTCTTTTTAATCCTTTTGTAATATGGAAATAACTGAATTTTTAAAAAAATTAGTACAAGATATGCTAATACATATCCAGTGTTGAATATGACATTATTAGCAAAAAAAAGAAATATTTCTCTATAATTAGACATCATCTATAAAAGAATAGATCCATTGATTAATCTCTTCATTTCCTATACAAATTTTTTAAAAATGGTTTGCACAATTCATTGTCAAATTATTATTGTTTCAATGCAATAAATCTACATTTTAATTTAGATGAGTCATTGTCTTCTGCGATATACTATAATTATGTATGAAGACACATTGGCATAAACAATACTAACTTAAAATGTCCACCTTGTTTCAAGAAGATGACAATACATAGTTTTAATATCATAATATTTTTTTACAATAATTTTTTCACTACATAATTCATTCAATCATCAGATTTATCTGTCAGATGGTTACCCATGACAAGAAACTCTCCCATAAAATTTAAAACCTCAAACCCCCTATGTAGTACATGTCAATGGAATGGAACTAAAGGATACCCAATATGGTCAAACAACAATAGAGACATATGCATTTGTAGGAATATCATTGCATCACAAATATTTGCAATTCTCAGTGCATCTTGCTCAGAAAATAGGGAATGATGAGCATGCAATGCATGATCCACATTGGATTTACACTTAGTTTTGATAGCAATTTTTAGAGAATTAAAAACATAGCTTGTAAAAGCACAAGAGCTTAAAGTTTCAAGTGAGAACAAGCCACCTATGCATGCATTACTCATCTCTATTACATATGGATTAATATATGCATTGTAGTCTTCAAGAGGTCTAAAGTAGTTCTTCACATATCCATTTGCTAGCTGATTTACAATTTCCTCATTTTTAGAAAGATCCATGTAATTGGTAAGGAATTTCAAAATAATGTCTGAATAATGTGTTGTTCCATAATTATTTTGCAAAAAATCTTTGCCAAAAACAATGCGCAAGGATTTCTCATCATTTGGGTATTCTATAACAAATACATTTTCCAATATGTTGATTCAATTGCACCACTCAGGGGACAATCCCAATTACCACCTATACTTGGAATATAAATGCGATCACACATTGTCAGTAGACAAAATCTGCTAGAGTTTATTTAAAAATTAGATATGAAATTGTAGTATCCAAGCTCTTTTAGATAGTGAAATATTTTAAAATGGACATTGATGTCACTATTCCTCAATCAAATGTCAAACAACATCATCACATATACAATTACCAATCGCTATTTCAGTCAGCAGACAAGCTAGGTGTACACGAAATGTTGAATTTGCTCATTTCTATGTCATAATCAGAAATGTTTTCCAAGTTTTTACTTGCATGTTTTTGATATTTAATGTAAATAAAAAATAATAGTAATGTAGAACAATCTAATGTCGCAACAACAACAACTACTACTATATATATATATATATATATATATATATATATGTATGTATATGTTCCAAACAGTGCACTACTATGATGTTTGATATTCTTATTGGTCTACAATTTCTTAACATCTATAATATTAACATTAAAACAATAATACAAAATCTTTGCATATTAAAGTAAACCTATTTTATAATCTTACACACCCTAAGAGGTAATACATTTGAATTTCTATATAATTCCTAATCTATACCTAATTAGACCTACAATATATAGGATGAAAACATAATGTTCACCACTTAATAAATTTATATATATAAATATTTCTTCAACATTTTAATTCAAACTACATGATCCATCGTATAACCAAAAGAGAATAGAACAAAGAAAAGTAAAGGAAAAAAAATTTAACACAGATAATTAAATTAAAAATATCAAAAATTCTTACACAAACTAAATAATATATATTTAACACTACTTATTTTTGTATTCTAATAAAAAAAATCCTTACAAACACATTTTTACTTCAAAATATAGTCATAGCTTCCACTTATTATAATTGGACATAAAATTCAACTTCACTTGAAGCATAGCTCTTATTTCTACATAATGATTGTGATTAGCAAATACTTTCCTAAATGAAGTGTAGAGATTTTATTTTCTTTGATAAAAATATACATTTCATAAAGTTGTATCATATTTCTTATAAAAAAAATTGAATCATTGCTAAACAAACAAATGCATAATTTCATTTTTTTTAAAGTACATCTAAATCCTAATTTAAAACTAATAGAAGATCTTTGCATATTAAAAAAAACCTATTTTATAATGTTTATCCACCCTAATAGGTAATATATTTGAATATATTTTGATAAAATGTAGACTACCTGACATTTTCCACTAGGGAGGGTCAAATCAAAAACTATATTTGGCAATTTACTTATTTGGAGAACATGACTACAAGCTCATGCAACGAAGGACCAGCTCTTTGAGCTTGTTAACAAACAGAGTTTGTGTACATTTAGTTGATAAATATAAAGAGCCTATTTTGGAAAGGAATTGGAGATATTTCTTTCTTGATAGAGAAAATGGAATTGTTTAAGAAAAATTAATTTTAGAATGATATTCTTTTATGACAGAGAAACTCTTTTCTTTCCGAAAAAAAAGAAGCATCAGGCAGTCTCTGCTTGAGGCTTTAAAGAGCACCCATTATTGTCTGAAAATAAAATATGATGAAATTAATAAAAACTAAAAGACTTTTTTTGCTTATAACTTGTTATCTTTTTAGGAATTGTAAATGGTAGGGGAGAATTTTTATCAAAACTAGCATTGACAAACTCCTAGCTGACAAATAACTCAATCAAAGGCAATGAGCTTATGTTCGTCAAAAATTTCAATTAAGCAAAACTATGAGCTTCTTGGAAATATAAAATGCACATTTTTCTTGATAATGGACTATGGTCTAAAATATTAATGAATGAAAAAATATACAAACAAATTTCTCCAAGTCTTCCTTACAATCTATAGGGCTATTAAAACTACAAAAATATTTACAAGATATATTATTTTCATCATTCCCTTTAAGAAATGTGGGTAATCATTTTTGTTAGCCCTAGCTGTCGATTATAATGATAAAGAAAAACATAAACGATCTATTTTTTTTTTTACTATTTCATTCAATCAAGACATTTTAAAAAATAAATCAAGGTTTTAGACCTCACACAGCAAGCAAAAAGCTTAAAATTTTTAGTGGAAAGTCCAAATCACACAATTTCATAGTAGGTTGCGCAGAGCTTTCTAAAGTCTTTATGGGCTCCCATTGTGTAATGCCCCGCCAAGGGATCCAAAGGAATTATCCTAAAGTTTCACTAAGTCTAGTAGCATTTTTATTTTTTATTTTTTAAAGATGAAAGTCAAACCATTTACAGCATACACATAGTAGTGGAAGCAACAACATTCAACATAAAGTGTACATAAACATACATAATAGGTTACATTCCTTAAGGATCCCTTAACGTTGAGTCACTTTTAAATCAACTAATATTAATTCCATCTAATACCACATCCACATGAAATAATAATGAAAAGTCTAATGTTGTTAAACAATATACTCTTGTTCCAAATGTCCCTTAATAAATTACATTTCTGAATGCTCAATCATCCACTGTACATGCCACAGGGTGTGAAAGACATGAAAGAATATACATATATGAAAATAAAATATATCATCATAATCTAATCCATGATGCAATAAAGTAAATGAAACCATATTTTATTCATGATACATTAAGATATAAACATACATCATAATAGATAACCAAAAATCATAACACATAATTATCTAAGTGCACGATTCCTCCCAACTGTAAATAGCATCATTAGATCATCATGGGCCCTAGCCATCCCTCCATGCGTAACATTCCAAATCACCAAAGATATCATTGGTATTATCATAGTAGGAATGTCACTCCTAAAACATACTACATCATCTGCAGAAAGAAAACTAACATGCCACAACATATGCATAAGAAATCTTAATCATGCAAAGTAAAGCATAAGACAAGTAAATAGCATCATCTAACATATACTAATCATCAACATAAGGATATGTGTCCACCATCATAGTCCATGAACAAAATAAAGATAGATGCCAACAAGGAATACATTAGCTACAATGTCTCAGACAGATCTCAAATGGTAAGAGTGGAAAATACTACCACCCAACCACGTGGAACCCAAATGGTCCACTCCCACCGCACTGAGGAGATAATCTCAAGTCCCAAACAGGCTATCAAATCACATAGCACAAATACTCTCTAAGTCTAGGAAATCCTAAAAGTATACTAACTCAAAGATTCTAACACAAACTGACATTTAATCCCAAAGGCACACAAAGACATGTAGGAAACCTACTATGTAAGCGGGAAAGTGTCATCGTATGAATCATGCTAGAGTTACCTTGGTAGTCTCTCAATAGACCCCAGCCCCCTAGTAATCCTTATGTGGCCACTAGTATCCTCTCATACTGATGAGGCATACTACAGAATGCAAGGTTACAACCAAGCGTTCTCTCTACTCCCATCCTAGTCTGTACTAGCACTCGAGGCATGGGCAAGAACAAAGAATTATCTTATTAGGTTCATTTAAGTCAATATTAGGTGTAATCTTTTCACTTATTAAACAACTTACAATGAGTTACCCTGGCAACCACTTAGGGCCCCAGCCCCCATTCCAAGCCACTTCCTGACACTACAAGAAGATAACCTACCCTAGGCTCATGGAATCATAAATCACAAAATCATCTTAGTCCTATACAAGCGACTAGAAAAATACCAAAAAATAATTCCACAATAAGAACATCAAATCTCCATGAGCAACTAAAATACATCCATAGATAATCATGACCACAATAGTTCTCTATTGGCAATTGAAGGTATCAATGAAAATCACAATATTCATTGGTTCTCAACAAGCAACCAAAATTGCATATCAAGAAAATAATATTGATTGAAGACTTCAAAATGGTCGAGTCAAAACATGTCACAACATGACATCATCAAGATCAAATAAACAATTCAATCCCATCAAAGTGACTGGAAAGTAATCTAAATACAACTGATCGATACTCATGAATGGTTACATAATTCACAGCTTACTCAAGCAGACTAGAAACAATATCAATTAGTAAATCACACACACCATAGAGCATGCCATCACATAACCATGGTTGGGTTTAAAAAATTGAGATCAAAAGAAATCATCATGACATCACAATCATAACCCTCGAGCCTCTGGTAAATGTCCTATAACTGGTCAACAAACTAGTGAACCCAAAAACCCAAAAATAGATAGCATAGAGAAAACACAAAATGCAAGCACATGTTTGGGTTGCTAAAATAACTTAGTCGAAATAAATATGGGGTTTCAGTTTTCATTTCAAGTATATTCCAAGTGTATAAGATTCTTCATTTAATCTACAAGTCATCCCATTTATCTTTTTGATTAAAATATAGAATTATCCCTCCATTATTTTAAAACAATTTTCTAAAATAATCAGAAGATAATTATTCAACTGAATCACATTGACTTTTAATAAAATCATTGCATTATTTTGCTAACAACAATGTCACTAATAATTAAATATAACTTCCTTAAGAAGCGAACCCCATTATACGAGTCATTAGGGTAAGACTTATCAATAATCAAATAAATAATTTATAATTTCCTTTAAATACCTCAAAGACAATCATTAGTCTAAAATAATCTTTGTTGATTTTAAATATAATAATCATCAACTTCATTAATCACAATTGATCATGATTGAATTTGCATTTAAATTAAGTTAACTAACAATTAAATTTATCATGATTAATTATTAATAATTATAAAGATATATGTTTTTAATAAAACATAATGTTAATAATACACATATATTAATATATTACTAATTATTATTAATTAAAAACTATTATTAAAATCTATATATAATAATAATATATATGTTTTAATAAAACATAATGTTAATATTATATATTAATACAATCCAATAAATACCAAATATTATAACTTTAAACAAAATTATTCTAATCCCCATCCCCTGCATTCAATATGTGTACTGTCAACTATAATTTTTCGCAGATCGTATCATATAATAATAAAATCTTATTAACATTTTTTTAACTGCACAATACCTATAAAAAAGAAGAACAGAGGCATTTTTAAAAAGGTTTTAAAGTGATTTTTAAATCACCGACGACTCTTTTGAAAGGTCGTGTGACCCTGCCCGATGTCGCACGACTTGCAACAGTAGTCGCAGTACCTGCGACAACGAGTACAGGTGACCGCTGGCCTTAAATTATAAAGGATGGTGGGGTTAGGGGGTGGGTAAACCTGCCCCTCCCCAACACATTTTATATATATATTTTTTATTATAATAAAAACAGTCGCTCGATTCATTATACATTTTGAATATAAACGTTTTCAATATAAACCATTTTAAATATTGAAAGTAGAAATGATAGAAATTCAGAGCTCTATATTTATATGTGTGTGTGTGTGTGTGTGTGTGTGTGTGTATCTATATATATACACATATATATACATATATAGATATATATATATATATAAACATATATATATATATATACATACATATATATATACACACACACACATATATATATATATATATATACATATATAGATATATATGTATACATATATGTATATATGTATATATATATCTATATATACATACATATATATATATACACACATATATATATGTATATATATACATATATGTATATATATATATGTATGTATATATAGATATATATATACATATATACATATATATGTATACATATATGTATATATGTATATATATATCTATATATACATACATATATATATACACATATATACATATATATGTATGTATATATACATATATATGTATACATATATTGTATATATATATGTAAGTAAATATATATATATATATATGTATATGTATATATATGTATGTATATATACATATATATACATATACATATACATATACATATGTATATCTATGTATAGATAGATATATATATACATATATATATATATATATATATATATATATATATGTATATATATATCTATATATACATACATATGTATATGTATATATATATACATATACATATACATATGTATGTATATATAGATATATATATACATATATATATATATATATATATATGTATATATATATCTATATTTACATACATATATATACATATACATATACATATATATGTGTGTGTGTGTGTATATATATATATATATCAGGCATAATTTTGAATGATATGCAAAAATTATTTAGATGAAGGAATACAACGTATCTTCCTTTATCTATCGATTCTTTTTGAAAATATTTACCCGCATTATTTAATCCCAGCCCATTAAATTTCTTGGATCTACACTTGTGGGAGTTTCTCATATAGAAATTTAATTATCCTTGAAAAGATTGCATGTAATAAGGACATTCACACATGGAATCCTCAGAAAGTATTCAGAAAACATGATGAAGATATGAAGTGCAAGAAGTGAAATATCATATGCAAAAATCACAAGTGCCTACTTAGAAACTGATGCTAAGTCACTTCTCCTCAAAATCTGCAAAGCAAACTCCTTCCTTCTCCAACGTTCCCTGATCCACCAAGCACGCTGCCCGAGCTTCTAGGAGTGCATGAATATAAGGACCTCTCAAGAAGCACCTAGAATGACTCTAGATACAACCAGAAGATGAGATAAGCATTGATAACTAAGCACACATCTTTTCCAACTTTTTAGATGAGTCACAAGGTTGTAGACACCATGTGCTTAATTTGTGCGCTAACTCCTACGTTGTAGACATACGTGCAATCAAGGGGTGCACTTACTCCTAGGTAGACTTATAACTTTTATTTTAATTCTTTTATCATTATTTTTATTATTATTTATTTATTATTTTATTATTATTTTTATTATTAATTTTAATTTCTTTTATTTAATCCTTTTTCTCAATTAATTTTCATTTGATTAATTAAATCAAAATATTTAAAGATCATGATATTATTTTAATTTCCCCAAAATAATTAAATTATTAATTAAATCTTTTAATTTTAGAGTTAATTAATAGAAAATTCACCAAAGACCTCCAAAATAAAATATGAAAACCCATCATAGAACAATCCATACAAAATTAGTCTAAAGTGTTATAATCGTGAATTACATCATCCGATGCATTAAGAATGTAAAATATATTAGATACTTGTCCTATCTTTCTAGGAAAAATAGTTTAAGGGTTTAGGATTTGGACTTGAGAATTTATCTCCCCTCTCTTAGCATTGAGATAGTGCGATAGGGTACACTCATCTTGAAAATTCAGGGAAGTCGATACCCAGTACCTGTAACCTACATAAAATTTATGCATGTACATACTATATATATATATATATATATATATATATATATATGTATATGCTAAGCTAAACAGGCAATGGCAGGAAGTGGTGCATCATGTAGATTCCAACTAGCAGGTGACTACGACTTCCTTCCTTGACCACATTAGAAACACCATACATAAAGAGAAAAAACATGCACACCATACACATGCAAGTATGGGGTAAGTATCCATAAGAAAAAACATGTGATAATAAACCATCTAACTAATCATCATAAATAACCAAAAATAATGTAATAATCATCATGGACACATGAAATGTAGAGTCTAAGTAATCTCATCATATATCCACTGAATCCATAGCACAATATCTGATAGTCTCAAAACAATGCTACTAACCATAAAACTGCTCTAACATAGTCCAACAATGATAGTAACAATATATCTAAAAAACATGTCAATGAGGGTAGGCACTACATCCACCACCCTAGGATTAGGCTTACTCCTGGAAGCCTACAAACAAGTAGGGATATAGATTTTGTAAGCTAGCTACATCCTCCCATGTAGTTGAAGAGTCATCAGTAGGGTCCCATTGGACCCTTACCCACTCTATGGTTCGACCCCTGAGGATCAACTCCTGCTGCTCCAAAATATGAACTAGCTCCAAAGCCAGCTGCCCATCCTCTACCTGCAATACATTCCAATCAAGAATAGGTACAACATCAGGGATATACTACCTAAGTACTGAAACATGGAAAACATCATGAATGCGAGCTAGGCTGGGTGGTAAAGAAAGGCAATAAGTAACTGGGCCAATCCTCTCAAGAATCTCGAATGGTCCCACAAAGCGAGGTGCTAGCTTTGAACCCTTTTCATATCGGATCAGACTCTTCTGTAGATAAACTCTCAAGAAAACCTTGTCTCCCACAATAAACTACTTATCTATCCTATGTGCATCAACATATGTTTTCTTCCTATCCTGTGCCATAGTCAAGTGCTCGCAGATACGCACTACCTATTTCTCCATATCATGAAGCATCTCAGGACCCAATAGGATGTGATCCTCAAGACTATCCCAACTCAAAGGTGTACGGAAAGGATGCCCATATAAAGCTTGGAATGGTGCCATGCCAATAGAACTGTGATACCCGTAGTTGTAAGAAAACTCCACTAGGTAGAGATAGTCCTCCCAATGTGTCTGCCTATCCATCACATACATCCTTAACATATCTTCCAAAACTTGATTCACCCTCTCTATCTAACCATCTATTTCTGGGTGCTATGCCGAACTAAAATTCAATTGTGCTCCAAGCTCATTTTGTAGTGATGTCCAAAATGCAGATGTGAATACATGATCCCTATCCCAAATGATCTTTTAGGGAATACCATGTAGTCTCACAATGTCATGCATGAAGACATTAGCTACAGAAGCTACCGTGTAGGAAGACTTGATTCGTAAAAAATGTGCCACCTTAGTCAACCGATCAACAGTGACCATGATAGCATCATGACAATGAACAATCATAGGTAATCCTACTATGAAGTCCATAGAGATGATGTCCCACTTCCATGAAGGAATGAGATTTAGTTGCAAAAGTCCTACCAGATGCTGGTGTTCTACCTTGACTCTTTGACACTCAAGACACCTAGCCACATAATCAGCAATGTCTCGCTTCATCCTGGACCAAAATAATAAATGTCGCAAATCAGCATGCATCTTCTTGACACCTGGATGTGCCGAGTAAGGTGCATGATGGGCCTCTACTAGAATCAAGGTGCGAAGCTCATCCAGTAGCGACACATAAATCCTTCTTGAATGCCTCAAAAGACCATTTGACTCTAGGACATAGCCTAAAAACTTACCCTCCAAAGGTCTTCCTGAATCTATTTCTCTACACACCTCCTGGTACCAAGAATTTGTAGGAAGTACCTGAAGAATCTGACTCCTTAAATCAACACTAAGAATCATAGATGATATCACATGTCTCCTATGACTCAAAGAATCTACCATCACATTCTCCTTTCCTTGAATGTACTTTACCTCAAAGTTGTACTCACATAGAAATTCCATCCATCGCCTCTGGCGACCATTCAAATTAAGCTGAGTGAAAATGTACTAAAGACTGCGATGATCACTATGTAGCTCAAATCTATGCCCCAAAGGGAAATGTCTCCAACTTGTCAAAGCATAAACTACTGTTGCTAACTCAATATCATGTGTAGGATAATTTAGCTCATGATACTTGAGCTTGCATGATTCATATGCAATCACCCGTCCATTCTGCATCAAAATCGCTTTAATCCCTTCAAAGGAAGCATTTGTACACACTATAAAATCACCTTCTAGATTAGGTACTACTAAAATTAGTGCACTTATCAAAGTTCCTTGAGCTTTTGAAATGCTTCCTCGCATTTCTCCATCCATATAAACTTCTTTCCTTTCCTCTAAAGAGAAGTGATAGGATGTGCTATTTTGGAGAAGTTTTGGACAAATCTATGATAATAACCAGCTAGACCCATGCAACTATGAATCTCTGACACATTAGGTGATGTAGGCCAATATACTATTATGTATATCTTTGTAGGGTCTACAGAAATACCATCACCTGAAATGATATGCCCTAAATACTAAATCACTGATTTGAAAGATTCACATTTAGCCGCATTGGCATAAAGTTGATTGTCTCTTAAGCACTGTAAAACCAATCATAGGTGTTCCTCATGCTCCTTCTGAGACTTATAATATATCAATATGTCATCAAGGAACACAAGAACAAACATATAAGATACGATCAAAACACACCATTTATCAAGCTTATGAAAATTGATGGAGCATTAGTCAGCCCAAAAGGTACCACTGTGAACTCATAGTGCCCATAATGAGTTCGAAAGGTGGTCTTGTGAATGTTAGCTTCCTTTATGCGAAGCTAGTGGTATCCTGACTTAAGGTCGATCTTGGAGAATACTATAGCTCCCTTGATATGATCAAATAAGTCATCAATCCTTGGTAGAGGATACCTATTCTTTATTGTCACCTTATTCAACTGTCTATAATCAATACAAAGGTGCAAAGAACCATCTTTCATTTTCACAAAGAGCACTAGAGCTCCCCATGGTGACACACTAGGTCGAATGCTCCCTTTGGCCAAAAGTTCCTTTAGCTGAAGATGCAACTCACCCAGTTCCTGTGTAGTCATACGATAAGGAGCTTTAGAGATAAGCTCCGCTCCTGGAACAAGATCAATGATGAAATTGATGTCCCTTTTCGGGGGCATACCTAGAATCTCACTTGGAGAAACATCAACATACTCTTGTAAAATTGAGTGATCTAATGTCTTTCTCACAGGATCTTCCTCATCAAGCTCATTTACCGTAACCGCAAATACCTGACATCCTTTATGAAAACTCCACTTCAATTGCATAGCAGAAATCATCCGTAGAGATATAGGCCTTGCTATCCCAACAATCTTCACATCCTTCCCTTGGTCATCTTGACACATAATAACCTTCTTCCTACAATCTATACTAGCACTCTGAGAACCAAGCCAATCTATTCCTAAAACCACATCGTAGGAACCAAGAGATATAACCTGAAGGTCAACTACAGTGTCAAATCCTCCTATGCTAAGCCCACACTTATGAACTATAGAATTTGTGGAGACTTTAATACCAGACGCTAGCTCCACTTGCGAACCATGATCTTGCTATTTCATAGCATGAAAGGCACATGTTTTACAAATAGACTAAGTTTAATTTCAGTTTTGCCTATGTTTAGGTTTAAGTAGAATTTTCAGTTTTGAAAGCTAAGTGTTGTAGTGTGAAACATATACAAATAATAGTTTAATTTCTGTCTTAGTTCACTTAGTTTCAAGTTTGAAAAGGATACACATGATAGTTCAAGTCCTTGTTTTGTTACCAAGTGTAACGCCTCGCCAAGGGATCCAAAGGAATTATCCTAAAGTTTCACTATGTTTGGTAGCATTTTTATTTTTTTAAAGATGAAAGTCAAACCATTTAAATCATACACATAGTAGTGGAAGCAACAACAACATTCAACTTGAAGTGTACATAAACATACATAATAGCTTACATTCCTTAAGGATCCCTTAACATTGAGTCACTTTTAAATCAACTAATATTAATTCCATCTAATACCACATCCACATGAAATAATAATGAAAAGTCTAACATTGTTAAACAATATACTCTTGTTCCAAATGTCCCTTAATAAATTACATTTTCGAATGCTCAATCATCCACTGTACATGCCACAAGGTATGAAAGACATGAAAGAATATACATGTGTGAAAATAAAATATATCATCCTAATCTAATCCATGATGTAATAAAGTAAATGAAACCATATTTCATTCATGACACATTAAGATATAAACATACATCATAACAGATAACCAAAAATCATAACACATAATTATCTAAGTGAATGGTTCCTCCCAACCGTAAATAACATCATTAAACCATCATGGGCCCTAGCCATCCCTCCATGTGTAACATGCCAAATCACCAAAGAGATCATCGGTATTATCATAGTAGGAATCTCACTCCTAAAACATACTACATCATATGTAGAAAGAAACCTAACATGCCACAACATATGCATAAGAAATCTTAATCATGCAAAGTAAAGCATAAGACAAGTAAATAGCATCATCTAACATACACTAATCATCAACATAAGGATACGTGTCCACCATCATAGTCCATGAACAGAATGAAGATAGATGCCAACAAGGAATACATCACGCAGACATTGATTGTTTGCTATGTTCATCCTCAAACTATTTATCCAATTACTACTATTTGGAGCTTTGTCATTTACTTTTCTGACATAGCATCTCTATTACCCCAATCTGATTTTTCTAACTTCATACAGATTATCTAAGATAATACATTTACTTCCCAAGCTGGTTTGACAGGTTTGTAATGATTGCAACAATAAGGTGAATTTGAGAGCAAAGTTTCCATCTTTCTCAAATCAAGAAAAGAATTAAGTGTCAATCAAGAGTCTAAATGCATGGTTCTACTTTGTTTTGGAAAAATAAACACAAAAAAAATGCTTCTTAGATTGTTAACTATAAAACCAATTCAATCAAAGGATTAATTCATACACTTTTTTCCAACTCTCATACATGTGAAAAACTACCACAAACAAATTCTAGTATTTTCTAATAATTTTCTAAAAAATTTCGGAAAATACTTGTAAAGTTGAAACACAGTTCTCAACATGTTTACAGCTCAACGATTTAAATTTAAATTTTTTCATTTCACATGGGTGGCTCATCATCTTCTATCTTATTCTGAGCACAACCCAGTGAACAAGAATTTCACAATGTGTTTCATCGAGTATTGGCTTAAAACCAAGCACACATAAAAATAAAAATAAAAATAAATCGCTGGATGTTTGGATTCAGTTTTTATAATAATTCCAGGCTAAACACTAGAAGCAGGAAAATAATGTTTTCTATCATTTGATCTTGAATATACTAAAGAAACTTTAGCCAATGATAACTAAAATTATACTCGTTCCAATGTTTCGGCAGGGACTTAATGAGATTCCTAATATGTAATGTAAATCGAAGTCCAATTTTTTTATCATTTAAAGCAGTGTATTCAATCTATTTTACTTTTAAAAAATTACACTTTTCCTATTAACCCAGGGAGGAAACCCTCAAACAAATTCAACTAAAAATTGACAGAACTTCAATAACAAATATTGACAAAATTCGCAGAGCGGCTTAGCTTTTTCCAACTTCTGCAACCGCCGATAACTTTTCCTCTAATTTAGTTGTTTATTAAATGCGAACTCTTGTTTTTTTTGTTTAAAATGAACTCTTTTACATCTAAACGTATTGCAGAACTGCGGTTGGTTCAAAATAAAAGGAGAAGATGTGATAAAAAAGAACTTCAAGTTCAAACAAATTCTAATTAAATGTTTGCATTTTATTGCAATATAGGTTTATACAATAATATAATAATATATCTATATTTTCCAATAAATTCTATAATTTTAATGTATAAAAAATATAATTAAATTCTACTTGACAATTATAATAACATAATTTATCTATGTGGTATGTGCATTTTATTTTGTTCCAAATCCATCCTTTATATTTGAACTTCTCTGTGGTCACGGGCTTAGTTAGTGCATCAGCAACATTCGCCAAAGTTTCTACCTTCTTGAGCTCCACCTTGTTGTCCTCGACCATATCTCACAAAATGATATTGTACATCATTTTTCCTTGAGCTTGGCATGAAATCTCCCTTCTTCACTAGGTAGATTGCACTTTGACTATCACTATAAATTATCATCACACCCAAGTTGAAATCTATATCTAAAGACAATCTCTTAAGCTAGATGGCTTCCTTACAGGTACAAGTAGCTGCCATATACTTTACCTCTATATTGGACAAAGAAACCACAACTTGTCACTCTCTCAGCTGACTATTTACACCATTGATTAATGTAAACACATATGCATTGGTGGATCTTCTTCTATCGACCTTACCAACCCAGTCTGAATCCACAAAAACTTGACTATCCAAGGAATGCTTATTTCTAGTTCCATAATTATATATAGAGTACTCTAAGATACCCCACAAGTATCAAAAAACATTTTTTATTGCATTTCAATGTGCTCTTTTTGGATTAGACATGAAACGGGAAAGTACATCTACTGCTTAAGAAATGTCTGGTCTTGTACAAACCATAACATATGTCAAATTTTGAACAACACTCTACTATGGTATTTGACTCATCTCTTCCATATCCAATGAAGATTTATGATACTGTGAGATATAAAGCTTTGTTCCCATAGTCATAGGAACACTAAATGGTCTGGAATCCTACATATTGAATCTTCTCAGAATAGTACCAACATACTCACTTTGGCCTAGCGAAAGCTTTTCGTTTTTCCTATCTCTTATAATATCCACTCCAAGAATGTATCTTGCTACACCAAAGTCTTTCATTTCAAACATTACTAAGACCCTAGATTTTAATTCTGCAAGCAAACATTTTCCTTTGCCAATAAGCAAAATGCCATCAACATATAAGCCAATAACAAGGAAATTATCACCATCAAACTTGAAATATATACAATGATTTGACTTTGAATGCACAAATCCCAAACTCAATACATATGTAGTCAACTTCTAGTACTACATCCTAGGACATTGTTTTAAACTATACAAGGATTTCTTCAACTTACAGACCAAAATAGTTTTTCCCTTCACCACATAGGTCTCTGGCTATGTCATACAAATTTCTTTCTCCAAATTGATATGAAAGAAAGTTATCTTCACATCCATCTACTCAACTTCTAGATCATAAGTTGCTACAATAGAAAAGGAAAAATTGAATGGATGTCATTTTTTTCTATAAGAGATTTTTTTTTCTATAATCAATTTCTTCTTTTTACTTCTTAATCCTTCCATCTGAACCCATCTTTCTTTGAAACACCATTTTATGCCAAAAGGATTTTATCTTTAGGTAATGGTACAAGGTCCCATGTGTCATTCTCGAGATGCCATCTCTTCATTAATGGCTATTTTTGAGGACTCTAAATCATTCATACCATGAGTCTCTTCTATAGATCCCAGTTCGTCAATACTAGCATTCAAAGAAAATATACACCTCTAATTGTCAAGAAGATATTCATACCATTTTGGTGCTTTCCTCTATCTACTAGACCTTCAAAAAAGTTGTGGTTCAGGTTTGAGTTTATGTTTAGGTTCATAATCAAGTTCTTGTTCTTCCTTTGATGATTCTTAACTTGTAGAGATCTCCTCAACATCTTGTCTTTATAAGGGCATTGATTCAACTTTCTCAGGTGCTGCAAAAAGTTTAATCACAATTCTCTTTTCTTTTATTTTTTCTAGCTTCACTGTAATAGAAGAAGGCATGGCTTGTTTGAAGATAACACACCTAGAACAAAATTTCTTTTGTTCAATAAGATCCCAAAGTTTCTATCCTTTTACACCATAACTATATTTGATGAAGATATATTTGACCATTTTTTTTGTCCAATTTTGTTCACTTCTCCTTTAGCACATGAGGATATGACTTACAAGCAAACACTTCAGATGTCTAATTGAAGACTTGTGGCCTGACCATGCTTCTATTGGTGTCTTATCAACAAGAGATGATATAGGATACCTATTTATCAGTTAGTAGGCAATGGAGCTATGAATTCAACTGAAAAAATTTGTTTGAGTCCAACTCCACTCAACATACTCATAGCCTTCTCCATCAAGGTCATGTTCATTCTTTCTACAATTCCATTTTATTGTGGAGAATATAGAGTTGTCTTCTCTCTTTTAATACCACAATCTTTACAAAATGTGTCAAAATCATTAGAGAAATTTTCACAACCATAATAAGTTTTGAAACACTTTATCTGCTTTCCATTTTATAACTCAACCATTGCTTTAAATTCTTTGAAATGAATGAAAATTTTATCTTTTCTCCTAAAGAAGTAAACCCATATTCTTCTACTAAAATCATCAATGAAATAAACATAATAAACTTATCTACCAATAGAAGGAACATCAACTGGACCAAATACATTCAAATGGATTAGATCCAAAATATATGAGGACTTATGAGAACTTGAGTAAAACTTAATGTGGTTTTGTTTACCATAGATACAATGCTCATAAAAATTAAACTCAAGATTGCAATCATTTAACCTATCAAAAATGTTTTTTATTTTTCAAGATCCGAAGACCCTTCTCACCTATGTGGTTGAGTCTTTGGTGTCATAACATGGTCTTTTGTATAGGAAACCTTGACTCAGTAGATAGGAAACCCTTGTCTACCCAAAAACCTTGACCATGTATTAAACAAGAAACCCTCTCCTTATCCAAAATTGTAAGCTTTTCACAAAATTATTAGAAGTTATATTACACTCAACTGTGCATGCATCAAGATGGTACAATTTGTATCCAATTTTCTTCCTCTTGCTATTATCATAGCACCTCTCACCAATTTCACACATGCTTTAGAAAAGTATACATGCATGCCCAAGTTTATTAGTTTGCTAACAGATAGTAAATTGCTTGCTAGTCCCAAGATATGCAAGACACCATCAAATCATCTAATTCTACCATAAAGAAAAAATCATATGAATACATCCATGACCAACAATATCAAGAACTGAGTTATCACCCAAATACACCTTAACACCATCAAACTTTTAAAACTTACTAAACTAATGTCTTCTAGTAGGCATGTATAAATATACACCTGAGTCTATCAACCATGCATTATCACCTACATTGGTGGCCAAAGCTGCAATGAAATCATCTCCATCTTTCTTCCTGGACTCAAAATCAAAATCTTTTTTCTTCTTGTTCTTGTTCTTCTCCTCTTTATAGTATTTTCAGAAGTATCTTGGTTTTTGAAATTTCTAAAAAAATTCCTTGGACTTACCAGGAGAATTTGACCTTCCCTTATTGTTTGACTTAGAATGGCCATGTTGCTTTTCGTTAATTCATCTTTCTTTTGGTCTTCCTCAAACACTCAAAAACTCTTTGGCATTTACAGAGACCTTCCTTCTCATCTCTTTAGAAAGTAGAGAACCAACAACATCCTCCATATTTAAGGCAACTAAAGTGCTCCTTATGGCCATGATAAGGTTATCCCATCAGCTTGGCAACAAACATTGCAATATTTGGCACCTTTCTTCTTCATCCATTGACACCCCAATTGAGGTCAACTTAGTCACCAACATATTAAATTTTTCTATATGCTCAAAAATCTGTCCACCTTCTTTCATTCTCAAAAAATACTACTTCCTATACAAAATCTTATTCACAAGTGATTTTTCTTGATATATCTCACTTAGCTTCTTTCAAAGCTTCTTTGGAGTAGGTTCTTCTTAAACATTTATCAAAATTGAATCTACAATAGACAATGTGATAAGGCCTTTAGATTTTCTATATGTCACGTCATATTATATGATTGAATTCAAATTTGTGGGCCTCTACTTATTCTCATCAATTGCATCCCATAGATCCTGATCAATCAATAGATCTTCAATCTTTAACTTCCACATCTCAAAGTTTGTGACAGAAAACATCTCTACATCAATCCTCCCCAACATGCTTGTGATCTTTGCAATCCTATGATACAAAAATGAAAACTTCTATACAAGGTCCCACTCAAACATTGATTAGCTCAAAAAACCCTATACCTAAAAAATAGAACCAAAATTGGCCAAGCTTTGATACCACTTGTAAGGAAGAAAAGGTGCACATAATCACTTCATATGCTAATCTTGAGAGGATGACTATGTAAATTCCACTAGCTATTACAAAGATTTCAATGGATAAATAAACATGCATAAATAAAATATCACAATTAACACATAACACAATGATTACTATGAGTAAACCCTTCCGAGAGAAAAATCCAACCCTCCAAAACTTGCATAATGTATTACCAAATCAAGATGATTATAATGCAACTTCTTATGTGAGCACATCACCACAGCTCAAACTTGGAGAGACACCTTCTAGCATCTAGTCATGCAAATAGAACTCAATGGTCAATCTTCTCCCCAAGCCCTCCTTATATAGTGATTTTACAACTTTGAAACCACTTGTGATTTCACAAAACCATGAGAAAAACAACCACGTCACATGTTACCCAATCTTGACATTTGTAACTCCAAGACTTGAAAATAACCAAACTAAAATAGTATTCCCATATATAATGTTGTCCCTTACTTTAAACCCTGATAGAAGTTATCTAATGAGTTTTTTATAATCTAAAAATAGGCCACCTATATTCTACTAGGGATAAGACACATTTTTAACAACTCACACCTTTTCCAACACATAAACAAGTGGGAAACTACTACAAACAAATTATAGATCTTTCTAGAAAAAACTTGCAAGGTTGTGACACATGTTTGTCAACATCCTCTATCTCGATATTTTATACAACCTTTTGTTAGAAAAGATACTAGCTTGGTTTGAAAATGTGACTGTCCAATCACTCTCTCTTATCTCTCACACAATTACAATCTTGGAAGAGACCATTCTTTTTTATGAGAAAGCAAACAAACATGGCTATGGTAAATGATAGCAACAATATGAACAAATAACCAATGGTGAATAGAGATGCTAGTTCAACAGATGGGAGGAGTAACATTTTTTTTCTTGATTAACTAATTGTAATGTAATTACCTCTTTATATAGAGACTTTTAAATCTTTCTAGAATCATATCAATCTCAATTAATTTTGTAGAAAATAAACCAGAACAATTTATTGAGTTATATGGTTGTCCTATCTATCATAGGTGTGAGAGATTATCTTAGTTACATGCAAAGGTATAGAGAACATGGCATTGATTGAAATTTTAGTGTAACAAACTAAATACATGGTTGGAAATCTTCCAACACTTTCATTGCACAATGAAAGTCTTCTGTTCAACTAACTAGCTTTGATCACCAAGGGAAAACCATGGAGGGGTAAATTCCCTCTACTATAGGAAACTTGTCTTCCTTGAAGAATCTTGACCTATCACTTGCTAGAATTGAAAGTGAGACCCCAAGTGCCATATGGAATTTGTTGTCCTTGTAAAGTTTCATCTATCATTTACTAAAATTCAAGCTAAGATTCTACCCTCTATAGGGAATATATCTTCCTTGAAGACTCTTGATTTGGCTTTTCATAGTGTCATACAATAATCTCATTTGAGCTCAAGTTTAGATATTCTCCACTCCAATAAGATAGAACTATGTCAAGCCATGCATATGTAGATATGTGAGTCTCTACATCAATATTAGAATTAATGTCCCAAATGGTATGATGTTTGCCTAAATGTTAAAGAACTTTAAGGGCCCATTTGGTTGCTGGTGTAGGAATTGAAAATTAGAATAGAAAAATCAAATAAGAATGGAAATGGGGAACAAGAATAGAAAAGAGCAATTCCAATCATATTTGGTTCACTTGGAATTCAATTGAGAATATGTTAATTCATTGTTTCGTTGTACAAAAATGGAATAGGAATAAGGTTAAGTTTTGTATTTCAAAAAATATTTCCGTTCAATTATTTTAATTTATTGTTTCTTTGTTAATTTTTTCAATAATGGTAAAAAGGTTAATTTATTTTCATTTTTATTTTATTTATTTTATTTTTCTAAAAAAATATGAAACTAGTTACCATTTTTCACCTATTGCAACTAGTTACCATTTTTCACTCTTTTGAAGTGATCTTTGTTAGGAGCCAACCTTGTTAAAGGTTACAAAACATACTATTAGGTGTGATCCTATTAGAGGATTTAATCAACCTATTAGGAGTGGCTTTCTTAGAGGTCTTTAGACAATTCAATAGAACTACCACCTTGTTAGAGGATTTACAAATAGTTGTTAAGCCAACTCTGTTAAGAGATTTAGGTCACTGCTACAATAGTTAGAGAGTAAGAATGACATGACCTGATTTGGATGTAACTGAATTGCTAATTACAGATCTCAATTCTGGCTTGTACTTGATCCTTCCTAATTGAATATATTTTTTTGGCTTCTCAAGGATATTCTAATTATCCTTCTAATTTGCTTCCTCTTTTCATCATTAGATCTTCAAAATCTTCTATGTATTTTCATTCTAACACTCTCAAACTCTAATTCTCAATTTGACCTTTCATTTAAATCTTTCATATTGTCAAGTCAGCTCAAATATAACTTAAAATAATTAATATTCATGTTCTTTGTTTGCTAGAACCATTAAATTAATTAATTGAACTCAATATGCCAAAATAAGAAAATCCTTCGTTAATTGACCCTGTTCAGTAGAGACTAACTCAAAAAAAAATTTCCTATGTTAACAAACTAAAACTTGACCAACACTGCATACTAGAAAATTTCCTTTGGTAACTGAGTGAGATCGATTAATACTAGTTCCATCCAACATTTCCTTCATTAACCGAGTGAGCTCATTTAACACTCATCTTCTACAGACTTTCCTTTGACAGCCAAGTGAACTCGGTACACACTTCCTTCTAAACTAGGAAAACTCTAGATTTCCTGGTAGCCACAGAAAACTATCGTCAATGCCCATGTGGGCTCAACATACACTGATTGGTAATGATATGAAGCTTTTTGTAGCATCAAAGACAATATACAATTAATCAATTGTATTCAACACTTAACACATCATTGGCATACTTTGTTTGTTTGAAAAATAAAAATCCCTTTATTAGATCGAACAAATTCAATACCCAAGAAATATCTCATCAATCCCAAAACGGTCATTTCAAATTCTTCCATCATTGATATCATAAACATTTCTCTAGACAAAAATTTAAGTGAAAATAAAATCATCAACATATAAGAATACAATCAAAATCTAACCTTCTTTATTGATTTTTGTATATAGAGTGGGCTCATTAAGACTCATGCAAAGACCATTGCTTGTCAAGTATGAATCAATTCTACTGTACCAAGCCCTAGTGGCTTACTTCAAACCACAAAGAGATTTTTTTCAATTTGCACACTTTAGCTTCATGCCCATGTACCTCATAACCAGGTGGTTTCTTAATATAAACTTCTTCCTCAAGAGAACCATTCAAAAAAGATGATTTCACATCCATTTGAAAAAAATCCAAACCATTTTGTGTAGCAATAGATAAAACTATTCTAATTGTATCAATTCTAGCAACTGAAGAAATGTTTTATTATAATCTACACTCGATATTTTTGTCAAAAATATTTTGCACCCAATCTAGCTTTATACCTTTCAACTTCATCTTGAACATTAAATTTGGTTTAAAAATCCCATTTAACTCTAATGCAATCCTTACATTTAGGTAGATCTACAAGCTCCCATGCATGGACTCAATTTATTCATCCATGTCCTTGATCCAATGTTCCTCCTTAACTACTTCTTCAAAACATAATGGATCACAAGAGAAAAATACAAAATTTGAACAAAAACTCAAACTCTCTTCTTCTTGATCATAAATATCTTTCAAACTTCTCATATTTTTACCTTTTCTTGCCGAAGGTGTATTGATTACACTTCAAGTCTGCTGATTTTAATGGATTGGTGTTTGACCTTGCACATGATTCCTTTGTGGAGTGCTTTGTCTTGCTTGACTTGGCTTATTCAATTTCTCTTTTTTCTCTTCTTCATTAGGTATAAATGCTCCAATTGTGATTACTTCAATCCATGTTTCTATCCCATGCTTCTTCCTCTTTAAATTTGACATCCCTTCTTCTAATCATCTTCTTTGAAATTTAGTTATATAATCTTTAACCTTTCCACTCTTATCATCCAATTTCCTTCTTAATTCAACTAGAACCAAAACATATGCAACAAAGTTACCCAAAATTCTAAAATGAGATAAAAAAAATGTTTCATACCACTCCATGCTTCTTGTGGGATTCTATCTTTCATTCTCTTTGTAGGACTTTTATTTAGGATATATACCTCACATGAAAAAACTTCAGCATGAAATTCATTAGACAACTTCTTTTCCTTCAACATAGTTTGCACCTTGTCCATTATGGTTCTATTTTTCCTTTCTACTACACCATTCTACTGTGGTGTATACCTAGATATAAATATTTTTTTGATGCCATCATATCTAAAAAAATCTTGGAACTCATTAGAACTATATTCTTCACCTCTCTTAGGTCTTAATACCATGATAAATATTTTGCTTCACTTTTCAACAAGTGATTTGAAATCCTAAAACTTAAAGCCTTAGATTTCTCCTTCAAGAAATAGATGCAAGTTTTCTTACTAAAATCATTAATGAATGTCAAAAAAATATGAACTTCATTTGAAATATGAGGTTTGCATAGGGCTACATATGTTAGTATGAATCAACTCCAAAAGATCTCTTGCTATGTTCTGGACTTCCTACAGGAAAAATTTCTTAGTGTTTATTTTCCTTTATACAACTATCACAAGAATTAGTAAGTACACAAACCTTTGACCATATTATTCTTCTACAATAGACTTAATCCATCAAAATGAAGGTGTACATACCTCAAATGCTACAACCATGTATGATCTAGGGCTTCCTCCTTCAAGTTAGCTTCTGCCATTCCTATAGTCTAATGGACCTGAGGAGGATACATCATGTTCCCGGTAATATCAACTCAACAATAAACCTATATCTATAATTTCCATCCAAGATTGTGCATGCATTATCCTTAGAAATAAATTTATACCCATTTTTTAGTTAATTGACCAATACTCGTTAAATTGTGTTAATGCATGCACATAGTCAACATATTTTATCCATTTTTAGGAAATGCATGAATAACACATTTTCCCATTACAAGCACTATACTATCATTTCCTAATTTTATTTTAGATTTGTTAGAATCATCCAAGTTAGAAAATAATTCTCTATTTTCTACCATGTTGTTATGACAACTGCCATCTAAAAACCATATATAACCTTATAACTTTCTTGTTCCACATTGCATGTTATAAAAAAAATCCTAAATTACAATTTGATACATCTAAATAATTGGCATCATGACACTAGTAAATTTGGACTCAATATTCGACAAGTTTTGGTTGAAATTTTGACTTGGGTTGATCAAAATTTTTACCAAGCAGTTCGTTGGTATTTTTCTTGCCAAAATTTTGACCAACTTGCAGGTTGGTCAAAATTTTGACAAATACATTGGTCAAAAAGTCTTTGCTTTGATTTTTTATATTTGGTCAAAATTTTGACCAAATATTGGTCAAAAGCTTTCTAGAATTGGTGGAAATTTTGACCAAATATTGATAGAAAATTTACAGGAATTTATCAAAATTTCCACCAATTTTTGGTCGAAAACTTTCAAGAATTGGTGGAAATTTTGACCAAATATTGGTAGAAAAAATTCAAGGGTTGGCCAAAATTTCCACCAATATTTAGTCAAAATTTCCACCGATTCTTGAAAGTTTTTTACCATGATGCCATGGTCATTACCAAAAGATTGCTCAAAATTTTGACCAATTGTTAGTGGAAAACCATGAGGAGATGGTCAAAATTTTGACCAAACTATGAGGTTTAAAGAAAAGGTGTAGATGAATCCCCCAATGAATGTCTACCCATGGAATCTCTCTTGGATCATCTTCTTGGATCAATGCAATTTTAGAAGAGGCTTGGTAGTGGTTTCCATTGTATAGTGCATTTGTTCAGCGATTTTGAAGTTGATCTAATGGTGAGCCCTCATCTAGCATTAGGTGGCTACTTGGCACTCTAGCAATTTGTTATGAACCTATTGTGGCTAATGGGAGATTTGATAATGAAAGCTCCCAATGACCCTCCAATAGAATTAATATTGGTGTTCAAGAAAGACACATTTTTTGGATTTTGAATATTGACATTAGCATCCTTTCTATTAGAGGGTCATGAAGCATCCCAATTTCTATGTAAGGGATCCCCAAAGTTGTCTCTATACAACTTTATTAGCATAGTTTGCAGAATGGTTCAATAATGGTTGTCATTGTGGTTTCCTAGAAAGTGATTTGAAGGGCAAGCTATTGTCTAGCAATTGTGTTGCTTATCACAAGTGATGAGGGAGCCATTTCCAAGAATGAGAAAAGGATGAATGCAGTATCAAATTCCAAATGAAATCAATGACATCGGATCTATAAGAGAGGAATGAAGCAAAAACCTATTTTCTATGTCTAGCTCCCTAATAATGCTTTTCTTTCTCATTCCATTGTCACAAATTTGGGAATGTGGTTCAACATCAGTTGTTATTCTAGTGTGTCATTGTGGTGATATGGAAAGTGATAGTAAGGGTGGAGCTTGCATCTAGCATATGGGATGTTTTGATTTATTCACTCAAATCTATGATAAACAGTTCAACTCAGCCATTAAACACAGTAGATAATTGTTTTGACCTCAATTCAAAGAGAAATAAGGATATTACTAGAAAGATCTAAAAATAACAATCATATGGCAAAGTAGCAAAATGGTCAAAGAAAAATAACAAATAGCATTAAATTTATTAGGGAAGGAGAAAGATGTATAGTGAAATTGATATTATTGATATCAACAATCTCTATTGTGGTTCTATATCATCAGATACTTTGATATCATTGTTAGACACCTTGCGCACACATATACATATGTATCCATCTTTTCCTTGGGTATAGCCAACTCCAAGTAGGATCAGCATTACCAATACATTTCCAAGAGTTAATGTGCAACGATGAATATCCAAAAAGTGTGGGTTAAAGTAGTATTTTTTCTAAATTCTAAACAATGCATGACCTGTTCATAGTAGAGCTGGGCATATGCCTTGCACAATTGCATCATAATTCTCCAACTTCCACAACGTATGTTTCTCCAAGAATGGTCTATAATGTTGAGACCTTTGAATATCACTGTTGAAGATCAATTGCTTCTATTGTCCTATTGTTATGATACTATTGTCACTTATAGTTTTGGGAACATCCACCAGATGCTCTTGTGAAGCTAGGCTTCATAGGGATTTGGTAAAGCTGGTCACAGTTGTAGTGTAGTTGTAAATTGGAAGGTATGGAAAGATTGGTGTGGTAGATTCATTTGAACCCATGTATCTCAAAATGGTAGTTATTGTGTTGTTCTCAATATTTGATTTAGATTGAGTAGTGTATAGTTTGGTAGCCATGTAGTATTTGGATTTGGCTTGATTAGCTGTGAGAAGTACATCTATAGTCTGACCAGATGTTAACATGAGAGTGTCTATTGTGTATGGCTTTGTGTAGGAGGCATCCACTGATACCACCATGAGATTGTATGACACAACCTTGAAAAAGAGGTGATTATTGACTGTAGCGTTGATAATATGAAGAAGATATGTTTTTCCCTATTGTATAGTGAACCTTGTTATTCCTACATACATCAAATTTCATTGCTCACTATGTTGATTTTGTTTAGTTAGAAATGGATAAATTGTTTAGAATTAATTGTTTTTGATCTATTTAGCTATAGCCAATTGAATCCAAAGCCTGATCTAACAAAAAGAAAATGGTAACCTGATGTTGAGCATGAATAGAGGTCTCCTAGTTGTAAATTTATAGTGAAAGCATTTGAAATATTGGGCACACCTTCAATTTCATTTTCTTTACCTTCAACTTCAATGGGATCGTTGTTCCACCAATCCCTTGTTCATTTAAGTAAATGTAAAGTTTAAGCTATTATAGTGACTACTAAATGTAATGACTATCTAGTTGGAATGCACAAGGAAAAGTCTAAGAGATTGAAAGCTACAAATCATTGGCATAGAAATTCCTTATTGGAAATTACCCAAAATTTATACATAAAAATTAACTTAAATTAATCTTGTAACAATAAAAAAAGAGAAAATACTTTGTCAAAATAGAAATACACTACCACACTTACTCTCATTGGAGAAACTAGAAGACTACGGGGGATATTTCACATCTCAAACTACTTCTCCAATCATCTCTTTAATAGGAATAAAAAACACATTAAAATTTTAAGGATAAACTCTAAAATGATGTCGATGAACAAACAAAGAGCTTACTAAAATTTTAGATGACAAGGTTCTAAATCTCAAGAAGTGGTCCTCAAGTGGTGCAAGTAAAAATCTATACTTAAGCTTATCCAAAGTATGATCTAGGTTAAATGATCTTATTATTCACCAATGTCATCAACATGAAGATCATGATATTTCCCTTAATTAAATCAAACCAGTGAGGTTCACATAAATAGAGATTTCCTATTCTAACATTTCCATTATATGGCATTCCACATATTGATCATAAAGTTCCTTTCATTAATATTCCAAAGACAAATATGGCATCAAAGGAAGTATGATATAGATTTAAAATATTACTTTAGCAATGATCAACGAACATAATTTTGAATAGTATCAAATATTATTAATGACTTCTATAAGAAAGGAGAATACTAGGTGGACTATATATTAAGGTAGAGTGATCATCATATTTACTATAATATCCATTTATTATCATCGCTTTTAAAATAATGATTATTTGGTTTCAATCAGCAAGAGAACATATCACAAATCACTTTGTAAAGAATGGTTAATTAATTAATGAATTCTAAAGTGGATTAGTTATTTGATCAATCAATAGGTGCAATGAAGAGCTTCACATTAAGGCTACGATGAAGAGATGCCACTCATCCATTCCTATCATATGATGGAGCCTAGGTTTTTATCAAATTTAGAGTCTCCATTTGTGAAGACATGTTGGAGATCAATGTCATATCTTCAGATCACTACTCAAACAATAGCTTGTTTATAGATTCCTATTTGAACACTACGCATATGTGAAATTTGCATGCAACTTTGACATATATAGAAAATTAATATGTCGAAAGGACATAAACATCCATATAGAGATGAGAGTTTGCATTCTCATGGCAGACTTTATAAGATATTATGTGCTTCTTAATCTTCCTTACTCATCTTCCTTACAAGGAACACTTATATGCTCTTTATACTGCCTTAAAAAGGACATAAAGTTGATCCAATTTTACACTTTTATATGCTTGTATTTCTTTGAGACATTGGTTACAATGTTATATCTGAATGAACAACAATGTTACTAATCACAAAACCTATAGTTGATAGTCACCAATAGGGTTTTGAAGAATAAATTTGAAGTGATTTAGAACACAAGTGAAAATTGACGATCTCCTTATCTCCTTACCATTAGTTTGTTGCACCTGTAATCTGTAGACTCATTGTACCTAATAGTATGTCCAAGCATGTAATTTTCCCTTCTATGCTTATGCATGTTATAACCAAAATTAAGCCCTATCCAATATACTTGTGGCCTAAACTAAATGGACTAAGTTCCCTTGAATCAAATCTATGTTATTTGATTATTCAAAGTAAGGAGAGTTATATAGTCACCAACCATATTAAGAAAATTGTTAGGATTAAACCTCAGACAGAAATAATAATTACATGCAAATATAAACAATATTAGAAAATAATAGACCACACATAAAAGAACACAAGATACCAAAATTTAACGTCGTTCACCCAAACCCTGGGCTACATCCACCAAATAGAAAATCCAATATTATTACAATCTAGTGATTACAACTTGATTACAATCTATAATCCCCTACAGCTCAATACCGTTGCAAGAACAAATTTTTACATCACTCATAATGAAACAATCCCTAACCATAAGCCCTTTTATACAAGTATTTTTTGTGGCTTTAGGGTTACGACATGTCAGCCATAAATTGGTGAATACTAGCCCAAACTTTAGTGGCAAAACCCCAAAGAATTTATGAATTATGTACAATACTTCCCTGACTAGTCACCGCAAACTAACAATCTCCTACTTGGGGATTGATTAGACTCCACACGAGACAACAATCTCCCACTTTGAGACTGATCCTGTAGTTATGCCACTACTCCATGAGGCTCCCACTGGATCAAACCACCCTAAACTCTATTGTTCTTTTATTCCTATTTAGTATAGAAGACCATATTTAACATATCTACTAGATTTTCATTTGTATGTATCTTATCCAACTTTAACTATCCATCATCCAAAACTGACCGAATGAAATGGTACTGCAACTGAATGTGTTTAGTCTTTGAATGTAGAGTTGAATTCTTTGCAAGATGAATGCCACTCTAACTATTTTTAAATAAATAATTATCCATTTAAGGGTGTCTCTATTCTTGCAAGAAGAACTAAAGCCATATCATCTCCTTGGTTGCCTCTATAGCAGCAACATACTCTGCTTCTATAGTGAATAAAGCATTAACCTTCTGTAACCTAGAAACCCAACTCATCGCTACCCCACCAATAGTAAATACATAACCTATAGTACTCTGTCTGGTATCAATATCTCCTACCAAATTAGAGTCAAAATAGCCTTGTAAGCTAGTAGTAGAGCCCCCAAAGTGTAAACAATTACTAGATGTTCCTCTCAAATATCTGAGAATCCATTTTACTACATTCCAATGCTCAATTTCTGGATGAATCATATATCTGCTAATGAATCCCATTACATGTGCAATATCTAGCCTTGTACATACCATAGCATACATCAAGCTTCCTATATCTGAAGCATAGGGTACTTTGGACATCTTATCCTCCTCTTCTTGTGTTTTAGGACACATCTCCTTAGTCAACTTCAAATGACTAGGTAAAGGTGTGCTGACAGCTTTATCATTCTTCATAGAGAAATGTTGCAACACCTTCTCAACATAATTAGCCTGAGATAGTGTCAATTTCTTGTTCTTCCTATCTTTGCAAATCTTCATACCAAGGATTTGTTTTGCTGCCCCCAAATCCTTCATGTGCTAATTGGTATTTCAGCCCCTTAATGTGATCCATGTTAGACCCAACTACAAGCATATCATTAACATATAAACATAAAATAATGTAGCTCTCATCATCCAACCTCTTAAAATAAACACAATGATCTAAATGACACCTACTATATTCATGCTCATGCATAAAACTGTCAAATTTGAGATACCATTGCCAAGGTACTTGCTTCAAGCCATATAAACTTTTCTTCAATCTGCACACTAAGTTCTCCTTACCTTTGACCTCAAAGCCCTATGGCTATACCATATATATCTCTTCATCCAAATCACCATGAAGGAAGGTTGTTTTAAGATCAAGTTTCTCTAAATTCAAATCTTCAATAACCACAATACTTAAAACAATCTGAATAGAAGTCATCTTAACAACAAGAGAAAATATCTCATCAAAATAAATGCCCTTTTTTGTGCAAATCCTTTTACCACTAACTTGACTTTAAATCTTTTGTTACCTCCACCCTCTTCTTTTAACCTATAAACTCATTTATTTTGTAAAGCCATTTTACCTATAGGCAACTTGCATAAATCCCAAGTCTTAATCTTCAGCAAAGAGTCCATTTCATCTTTCATGGTAGACTCCCACTAAATCTTAGTATCCAGCTACACAGCTTCATCATAACACTCAGGTTCACTAGCCTCTATTAGTAAAATAGAATAGAAAGAGGGAGAAAATCTTTCTAGAGGTCTAATTAGCCTTGTTGACCATATAATATTCATTGGTGTGGGTGATATTTGTTGTTGTGTTGGTTGCACATGATGAGGAATTGTTGGAACATCATCTTTTGGAGTATTTATCCAACACCACATAATCATCTTCTTTCTTCTCATGTTTCTGTAATAGATCTTTGTACAACACTTTCTCATTAAATATGACATCCCTACTTTTTACAATTTTATGATTTTCAAAATCCCAAACCCTATAACCAAATTCATCAATGCCATATCCAAAAAATACACATTTCTTTGACTTAGCTTCTAGTTTGGTTCTATTTTTAGAATCTATATGAGAAAATGCTTCACAACCAAAGGTTTTGAGAAAAGAATAACTCACCTTCTTACTTTTCCATGTTTCCTCTAAAATACCACAACCCAAAGGAGTAGAGGGACCTCTATTAATCAAATATATAGTAGTATTGATAGCCTCTGCCCACATGTGTAAGGGCAACCCAATGTGTAACCCCGTGCTCCTTCTATGCTCCATTACAATCCTATTCATGCATTCAACCATTCCATTTTCATCTGGAGTCTTTGGAATAGTTTTCTATCTACAAATACCATTAGTGGAACAATAATCTTCAAATTTATGACTACAATACTCACCACCATTATTAGTTCTGAGACATTTTAATTTCTTACTAGTCTCATTTTCAACCAAGCATTTCCATTTCTTAAAAGTTTGAAATACATCATATTTCTCTCTAATGAAATAAATCCATACTTTTCTAGTTGCATCATCAATAAATGTAACATAATATTGAGAGCCACTAAGGGAAGATACCTGAGCTAGTCCCCATACATTTGTATGCACAAGAAATAATTTGTCCTTTTTATTTTCCTTCCTAGTCTTCACAAAACTCACTCTCTTTTATTTTCCATACACACAACTTTCATAGAAATCCATATTAACACATTTTAGACCTGGTAAAACTTTATTTGAATGAAGTACTTTCATAACCTTCTCACTTATGTTCCCAAGTATGTTGTGCCACAATGTTGTATCAAAATCTATAGCAACTATTTGTTCTCCCTACCTAATTGCAACAACTATTCCTGAACATTCATTTTTCTCTAAAATAATTAAAGTAAAAGGAACAATATGACTTGTAAAAAGATATAAGATTCCTACTTTCATAACTTATTCTACTACAAGGAAACCTTTTGAAACCTTCCAATTTTTATCATTGAAAGTAACTACACAACCCTCATCACCGAGTTGCCCTACTAAAATTAAATTTCTACTCAACCTTGGAACATGTTTTACCTCATGTAGTAGCCAATGATTCCCATTCTGCAACTTAATCTTAAATTTTCCCTTTCCAACAATATGATAGGGTTCATTATCCCCCAAATAAAAAATCCCAAGATCCCCTTGGACATAATCAATGAAATAACCTCTATGAGGTGTAGCATGAAATGAAGCACCAGAAGCTAAAACCCATGAATCATCAATAGTTTCTAAAGACATAAGCAAGGCATCCTCTTCAAATTTGTTACTTACCACATTTGCATGCTTGTCTCCATTTGGTTTATCTCCTTCATTTTTCTTTTGACTCCTACAATCTTTCTTTTCATGTCCTGGTTTTCTATAGTACCAAAAGTTGTTCAGTCCTCTTGATTGAGACCTCCTCCCTTTTGACTTTACTCTTGATTTTTCATGATTTTTGGAATTACTTCCTCTCAGTCGTTCTGCCTTTGCTTTGTGCATTCAAAGCACTTTGTGATGTACATCCACCTAAGAATTTCCTATGAGTTTCCTCACTCAAAATAACACTGATGACATCATCATATTTTAGGGTACTAGATCCAAGAACAAAATTACTCACAGCCATTACCAAGCCATTCCAACTTTCAAGAAAAGAACACAAAATCAAGAGAGCCCTAATTTCTTCATCAAAACTAATACCCATACAAGATAACTAACTAGTAATAGTATTAAACTCACACTTCTTGTTAGGATTAAACCCATTTAAATGATCCCCAATAGATCCACCTTTTTCCATTTTTATATTAAATAAATGCTTCATGAGAAATACCTTGTTTGAAGTAGAGGGCTTTTCATACAATGTCGCTAGGGTTTTCATCAACTCTTCTATTGTCTTTGCTTTTGTAATATTAAATGCCATCGATGGTGCTAGGCATAATTGAATGCTTCCAAGTGCCTTTCCATCTAAAAGATCCTAGTTGTCATTTGACATTGATCCCTGATTCTTGGTTTTTCCTTCCAACAGCTTCCATAAATTCTTCTGATAAAGATTGTCTTCCATTTGCATCTTCCAGAACTAAAATTTCTACCATTAAGCTTCTCAGCCCTCATGTTAGGATTAAATCTTAGACATAAATAACAATTGCATGCAAATATAAACAATATCAAAAAATAATAGAACACAAGACACCAAAATTTTAATGTGGTTCACCCAAACCTTGGGCTATGGCCACCAAATAACAAATCCAATATTATTATGATCCAGTAATTACAACTTGATTACAATCTATAATCCCTTATAGCTCAATATTGCCATAAGAATCAAGTTTTGCATCACTCACGATGAAACATTCCATAAACCTAAGCCCTTTTATATAGTATTTCCCTAATCAGTCACCATAAACTAACACAAACTTACTATTTATGATCCTTAGTGTTGATACTACCTCTAACACCATTTTAGTTCAAGAAGAAGAAAATTAGGTTGTAACCAAGTTTCTTAGATATGAATCAAAATATGTTCCCTCAAAGTTTAGAGATGCAAACACTTATCCTATCTTCGGACTATGCCCTCAAGGTTCTAAAGGGATGCTAACCTCTACCCTATCTTGGGAATCAATCCATTGGCTAGATTTAGATAGGCATCTCCTTGGAAACATGTTAGTCCCTTCTTTTTCAGGTACTAAATGATATCAAATCTGGACATGGACACTATTGTTGGATTTGTGAGTAACACCACATTAAAATATCAACACACAAATTATGACACTATTGTTGGATTTGTGAGTAACATCATGCTTAAAATATCAACAGACAAATTATGATACCATTGTTGAATTTGTGAGTAAAAATTCATCATGTTCATAAACCATTGAGTAATTGTAATACACAAAAACATGAAACAACAAATTTTTTAAGAAAGAAATGACAACTATGAATGGTAGAAAGATAGTCAATTAGCTATCCTTTGTTGCACTTCAACAACACTGGCAACTATTCCCAACCAAATAAAACCTGTAAACTATACCCAAAAATAATTTTTATATCAAATAACTTCACTCCCAAAAATACAAAAATTTAAATTTACAAGCATACAAACAACACCAGAATTGTAATCTGATTTCCGTAGGAGGGTTTCAAAATGACAAAAGGGTAGGCTCAAAAGTTATAGATGGTATATGTCTTGGATGCTACAAACCAAAGGCATCATCAGCTTCATAAAGTGACCAATACCTATCCTTCATATAGTAAACTATGACACAATTGTAACCGCATGATAACCACTTGTAGATACCTCCCAAGAAGTGTGAAGCCCATGTGATAAATCTATTTCCTATTCTCAAATCCACAACTTATGTTCTGTATCCAATATCCAAAACACAAAATTCTCAAGACCCACTTCTGATCTGCAAACTAATAGATTTCCCTCCAATTCAATAAGGCAATATACAAATCCTACTAAGGCAGGAACAAAAAGAGTAAAGCCCCATTGATCTTGATTCACATCATAACCTATAATCATGTGTAAAAATTTATCCCCATCTTTGTACAATCCCTCTAAATTACTATATCCTTCCAATTCCTAGGCATCTCTACTAGCGACTCTTAGCAACAAAATAAATGACACCACTAAAGAAAACTTGAGTCTCTGAAGATCTATATGGATTGTATTGATATTGATTAATAATGTGCAAAAGAGGTAAAGGCTGAGCACTATACCATGAATTCAAATGAGAATCAAACCTCTTATTTGTGCAACTCATGTATCATGTTCAAATTCCTTCTAAACTAGGATTTGTTTGTTTAATAAAGTGTAGATAAAAATAAAAGGAAGTTATAATAGAAACCAAGAAACATCATTCATTAGAATTTAACAAAATGGTCATCTTTCTTATCAATTCCATACAATTTTTTTCATTAAATAAAACAAATAAACATTTGCATCCATGCAAACTATTCTTATAATTCAACTGAAAGATATTCTAAAAAGCTTTATGCATCTTCAAAGATATAAAAACACTCCACACAACTTAAAGATGGAAAAAGTTCAAATCATTTTGATAGTGTTCTACTAAACACTTATTATTATAGGAAATCCATAAATCCTAAGAAAAGGAAGAAAGAATAGATTCGTTTTTAAACATGGTAGGGGCAACGAGCATCAAGACAACATCTAACACATTCCACTCCCAATTTTCCTGCAATAATTATAACATCATTTCATCTTTGTTTATTGTTAATAATATATTACAAAGTAAATTATTATGATAATAGATAAGGAAAATTATCTGACCTAATAGTGTCATAATTTTCCTATTATTTGCACTAAATGGTATAAAATTTGGTAATATATTGTTATGTGATGGTATTCAAAAGTCATCTACTATGTATTTAATTTAGAATGGTGGATTTGAAACAAAATATAGCTTTTAATGCAATCATATTTCCACAAACCATCATAGTTATGTAAATCAGTTTTTGGATTAGATTGTGTGGAGATTTGTGTGGGGATGGTAAAAATCTACACACAATCTAATCCAGAAACTAATTTACATAAAAATATAGCTTACTAGTGGAGGATGGTGTGAAGAGAAATAGGCCCATTATTCATGAATAGTGTCTTACAAAATCCCATCTCCCATGAGAGGTAATGGAACATTTAGCACTCATTGCATTTAGGTAATGTTCATAGACCTAAAGCATTGAGACTTCACCAGAAGTTACCCATCCTAATGCTACAATAGCCCAAGTGCACTTGAGAAAATTAAATTTGAGATTTTGCAATGGCTTATCATCACATGTTGTCATTCTTAATTCAAATGCAATTCAAGAACCAATTACATAATCAATTTGCATTTGACAAATAACTTCAAAACTCATTTTCAAGTTACTAAAGGTATATGTAGAGGAAGGTCTAGTAGTGATGAAGCGGAGGAAAATTTGTTAATGAAATGGACAATAGAAATGATTCAAACTATGATGATAAATTTTAAAGGAAACTTTTAATCTAAGGAATAATGATAGAATCTATGAGCAAGGAAACTAAAGGTTTGATAAGTCAAATTTACAATGTTTTTATTATAAAAGTATGGTTATTTTGCTAACAAGTGCTGGAAGAAGAGAGCTAATGTTGGCAAGCACTTCGTACATATCATAGAGGAGTCATAACATAATTTGAAATTCATCATCTTGATGTGTAATGTGACTTGTAAAAGTTCAAACATTGTTTCATTTTTGGATAGTGGATCCAGTAATCGCATGACTTGAAATAGAGAGTTGTTTACTAGTCTAGACACTAGCAATCACTAAGGGTAAAACTCTATAATGATAATAGTGTAAGTTTTAAGGGTAAAAAGTGACTGCATTGTATACCAAGAATGGTGAAAGAAGTATAAGTGATGTATATTATGTACCTAGTATAAAATGCAATCTATTGAGCATTACACAGATGATAGAGAAAATGTGTAAAGTGTTCTTAAAGAACAAGTTATTTATAATCATTGATAAGTATCCAAGAAGAAGCTCAGAGAAATTTTTTAGATGAGCCTAGCTATATCATTGATGGCATGGTGATTTACATTTTGGTGGACCAAATTTGCTACAGAAGAAGCATATGGTGAAAGGGTTTCCTAGTATTTAGCAACTAGAAAGCTCATGTGAATATTGCATACTAGTAAAGCATTACAGAGAGGAATTTGTTCCTAGAGATTTGAATACAATGAAAGCTACATTGGAAATTGTACACACAAATTTGTGTAGATTGATCGTTAACTAGTAATGTTTATTTTATAACTTCTATTGATGATTTCAGTTGGAAGACTTTAGTTTGTCATTAGAAGTTTGAAGCTTTTAGTGTATTCAAAAGGTTTAAAGCATTGGTCAAAAATGAGATGAGTCAACTATTCAACCATTTCATGCAATTGTAGCATAAACAATAGCATTTCCAAAAGATATATAATCAATATATAAGCATTTGGTAGTGACCACAAAAAGAGAAGTTAACTGACTTGCAAGATGTTGAACTTTCAATCAAGAAAAACTTTGATGAAAATGGAAATCAGTAATGTTTGTAGAGAAACCTAGCATACTTGTGATTTAGGGGAAACAAGAAGTGTTGATATGCCCATTCCAAAACAAAATAAGAGAATCAAAATATAATAAAGACATTATTGGTGATGATAATATATTTAGAGAAAGAAGCATCTCTATTCAAGTACTTAGAACACTCAACATTACAAAACTAAGCCAATGAAGATTTAATGAAGCGTAGAACTTTCTATTTATTTTGACTACAAAGACTTGAATATGGAAGCAATAGAACTGTCATAACTATTTTGAATGATATTAAGTCAAAAAAACTTAACTAATTGTTACACATATAACTGAACAATGCTAGAGACACATTAGTGATGTGCCAAAGCTTTTCTTCTAACCATGGAACCAACAACATCAACTACCCTTCAATTAGAGTAATCATGCCAGGGCTTGCCACAATCGATGCATTTGCCACAGCTAAAGAGATGCAAAATGCAAACTAGAGTGTTCTTATTTTTTTGGATGCATTTATGTGATGAGGCACTAGAAGACACTATTAGATATCTTAGTGCAACTATTTATTCCATCTAGCTTCAGCATTTCTAGTCACTAACTACTGAAGTACGCCCTTGTTAATGAAATTAAGCAGGTTGCATTCTTAATATGTTGTCAAATTGTGTACAACCTTATAATTATGTATGTTTTTCATTTTATACAAAGTAACATATATCTAGACATTCCAAGTAACATTCAACCATCTCAAGAGAAAATGAGTGCTACATTAAAACCAAGGGTATGCCAAGAACGTGGGAAATAGCAAGCAATCAAAATAAGAAACAAGTGGCACTGGCCAATAGGTGTTGTAGGAGTCTCTTGAGCTACACTAACCACATGAGAAACCCCTCAAGAGTGAGACTTGACATAGAAGTAGCAATAGGAGAAGATCTAACATCTCAAAAAGACTTTTTATATTGAGATGAAGCATCAACAAGATTGTCAAAAGAATTAACAATCAATCCATCAAGCATTAGGGTATGTGTAGGATCATGGTGTGTCAAAAAGTGGCGATTTGAAAATTCTATAGTTCAAAAATATCTCAAACCATTTCAAAATCTATTCCAACTTTTTTCCCACCCACCCTGATACTAAATAAAAACAATTAATATCTTTATAAGGTCTACTATATCTTTTGATACCAAACCTATATGGTCAACTTTAAAAACATCCTAAAAATGTGCTTTTGGCCTATTTTTATGTGATTTTTACTTCAAACATGTAGTTGACAACTTTTTTTCACCAAAATTTGGTGAAATGAAAAGGATTTCTTAAGAATGTTCTTATCTTTCCATAAATGTAAGGTTTGTCAAATTCTGACTTTATTAAGTAATTATTACTTATTTTCTAATGGAGTTACATATAAAGTGTTGACTGACACACTACTTGAAAAACAACTCAAAATTTCAAATGGTACAACATTTTTTAAATCCAAAGGATGTATCAAATTCTATGTTTCTTCTACTATAAGGAAATAAAATAAAAAATTGAATTTTGTTGAGTTTTGAATTAGTTAAGGTGGTCAGAAACAAGATTTTTTTTATTCCAGGCACGCGTCTACTACTTATATCTAGAATATTATTTAAAAATATTATCATTTGATTTTGATTAAGGTGGTCAGACATATGTCTACTTCTTATTTTTGTTCTAAATTTTTTTTAATATTGCATTAAAATTCAAAATTCTAACCAATCAATTTTTATTATTTTGAGATAAGTCCTCATATTTTAGAAACTAGATTCAAATTTCTAGGGATTCTTTTCTCTCAACTTTTTGATATAAATTTAATAACAAGTAGAAAATTGCACGTCAAGTTGACATAATGTCAACCCTAATTTTTTGATTTTTTATTGCCACTTAAGAGCATAGTTTGGTTGATCATGATCCTGCACATACCCATTAACAATCAACCGATCATTGTGAGCATTCCTCTAATAGTATGCCACATCCTTTCATCAAGAGCCTATACAACCTAAAGCTAGGTGACGAATGGGAAAACATTGCCTACATCTTAAGGAGAGACATTCATAGTGTCTGAGGTCTATCCCCCACTATTAGAACATCCCCCAATATTAGAACATACCCAACCATTAAAAAAAATATTATTAGCCACCTTGAGATCAATAGAAGTGTGATATGTAGATGAAGAGAATGCAACTTTTTTAATATCTAGCCACTTTCCAAAACCACAATGAGAAACATGCTCTACTAATTCCATCATGTCACATAGTGTCCAGGGGTGATGATGTTTTCTTTGAATGCCACCTTTTTCTATTGGGACCATTGGAACACATTGTTCATCTAGCAAGTGAGAGTTTAAGTACTCTGAGTCACAATGTTTCTCTATTGCATCTTGAAGCAACAGTGGCTTTGGGATACCTCCTTGCAAGAAATTCTTCAATGGCTTCAAGATCACTATTAGAAATTTCTTCCTCTTCACTTTCATATCATTTGCCTTTAGACTTTGTAGCTATCTTCTTGATTGATTATTTGGCTTCAAATGCAAACTCAAGATTGCTAGAACTAGGAACATAATTATCATAGTTATTCCAATGTTGTTTGGTTCAAGCAATTGTTGGTAGGTATGAAGGTAGAAATCAAGGATCTAGTGGTTATCCTCTGTGATAACACAAATTTAATTAATATATCAAAGAATCCTATGATGTATACCAAGACCAAGCACATTGCAATTAAATATCATTTTCTGAGAGAATTGGTAGAAGACAAAGAGGTAAGATTGGAATATGTGAATAGTATAGAACAAATTGCTAACATATTAACAAAGCCATTACCTAAGGATGCATTTTTGTATCTAAGAGGAAAGTTGGGGACTATTCCCCTATCTAGAGCTCACTAAATAAAGTTTAGTGATGTATCAAAAAAACCATGTTGAAGATCAATCATGTTGATGTAGTAATGAAAGGGAAGAATGCATATGAATCTGTACATTAGGTACATTGATATTCATTGTATACTATCTTTTGCATGAGATGTCAAAGAGGGAGACTTTACTATCATATTAGAAAAATTTTATAAAGAGGGAGAGTATACATATCACAAAAATTTTCTTTGAAGATGTCAAAGTGGAAGAACTTGGTCTGATATCAAAGAGGGAGAGTTTGCTATTAGAAGAAGATGTTGAAGACAATGGTTGCTGATAGAGGTAGAAATTGAAGTCAAAGGGAGTTCACACTGATAGAGGAAGTTCTCATGGATGAGAATCAAAATGAAACTAAGGATATTTTCCTAACTTTATTTTTCTCTAAAATTTCATTGTATTCTGATATTTTGTGTTGCCATCAATTCCAAAGAGGGAGATTGTTGAAAACAACTAAACAATTGTATATTGTATTTGATGTTACACAAAATATCATATCTTTATCAATTAGTGTATGTTGAGCTCACTCGGGTGATGAAGACAATTTCCTATGTCTGCCAAGCATTCTAGTGTTGGCCAAGTTTAGAAGAAAGTGACTACCAAGTTCACTCAGGCATCAAAGATAAGTTCATAGAAGTTGAGTGTTAACTAAGCTCACTCAGGTAACAAAGGAAAGTTGGATGGAACCAATGCTAATCAAGCTCACTTATTTACCAAAGGGATTTTTTGAAACTATAGTGTTAACCGAGTTCACTCACTTAACACAAGAAATTTTTTAGTGTTAGTGTCTACTGAGAAGGGTCAGCTAACGAAGGATTTTCTTGTTTTTGCATATTGAGTTTAATGGATTTTTTTTTTTTTTGGTTCTAGCTGACTGGGGAGATGAATATTAATTATCCTAAAGTTATATTCAAGCCAACTTGACAATATTAATGATATAAGTATAAGGTCAAGTTGAGGATTGAATGTGTGAGAATGTGTGGATGATAAGAAGATGCATACAGGAAGCGAATTGAAAGGATAAGCATAATATCCTTGAGGAGCTGCAAAAACACAGTTGATTAGGATTGGTCAAGTGTTTGAGCTAGAATTGAGATCTAAAATCAGAAATATAGTTGCATTAGAAAGTAGGTCATATCATTGTTACTCTCTAACCATTGTTGTAGTGTATCATATCTCTTAACTGAGTTGGCTTAGTAGTTATTTTCCAAATCCTCTAACAAGGTGGCATTTCTAGATTGAAGTTTCTAAAGACCTTTAACAAGGTCATTCCTAACAAGGTCACACCTAAGAGTGTGTTTTGTAACCTTTAATAGGGTTGTCTACTAACAGGGCTCACTTTAGAAGAGTGAAAATTAGTAACTAGTTTCAATTGCTGGTTTTTCTCAAATTGGGTTTCCACGTGAAATCTTGATTTCACTTGTGTTCATGCTATTTATTTTATGTGTATGAAACTAACTTAATTAAGGTTAATCACAAATAATATCTTAACTTCTACATGTTCAATATTTGACAAGTAATAGTTGTTATTATAGTGCTTACCAAGTTACAACATATTGTTAGTGTTAACTAAGTGCTTGTGTGTTAACTAAGTAACATCGGTTTCAATAGAGTTTATGTTTTGTATTGACACATAAAGGATCTCGATTTATTTTTTTGGTAATTGATTCACCCCGCCCCTCTTAGTTACTCTTATATTTCCAACAATATGTATGTATGTATGTATGTATGTATGTATGTATGTATGTATATATATGTATGTATGTATGTATGTATGTATGTATATATATATATATGTATGTATATATATATATATATGTATGTATATATATATATATACATACATACATATATATATACATACATACATACATATATACATACATATATATACATACACACACACACACACACACACACACACACACACACACACACACATATATATATATGTATGTATATATATGTATGTATATATATATATATACATATACATACATATACATACATATATATGTATGTATGTATGTATGTATGTATGTATATGTATATATATATGTATGTATGTATATATATATATATATATATTTATGCATGTATATATATACATACATATATGTATATATACATATATATATATACATACATATATACATATATATATACATACATACATACATACATATATACATATAGATATATACTTTGAGGATTTTATTTAAAAACTAGTAAAAATGAAATATTACAAATAATAATCATGCACTGATTGCACAGTAAGATGTGATTACTAGTTATATTTACAACAAAGGCATTTTATTTCTTGACATGGAGAAGCTAAATTTGGCAATCAACAACTTACACAATCTATAGAGAATGGTCAACCATGCAAATAATCTATACTATCCATTTTTCTACCAACTGCCTCCTTTTCATGTGCTCTATCATCCTTTTATATTCAGTGCAACAATCACTCTTTACCATGCCACGTCCATGACACAAACTCATTGTCATGTCAACTTATTCATGGCATAAATGCCAACAGAGACTCAACTCCTTTTCTTTTCTTTTCTTCACCCACTTAAGGTATGCTAGACATGTGTATTAGGAAGAAAACCACTAAAAATTTCTTAGTAATTAATTATTAGTTATTGGTAAACAATCTTCCAGGTGATGGCCCAAGTAAGGCTAGGAAAGACATGGTTTGGATCAAAATGAATTGGTGTGGATGTACTATGCATGGCTTAATCAAGCATTCAATGGTATTTTTTGTCTTGAGTATAAGTAATAGGTAGTCATTAAACTTGATCTTTATTCAGCAAGACTTCAATTGGGGTGTGCCCCTTTGCATAGAGCTGACACCCCATTCATATGGGCAACGACTATCCAAACAGTTAATTGAGTATAAGAAGTAGGTAGTCATCAAAGTTTATCTTAATTTTTCAGGACTATAATTGGTTGGATAGCCATTGGAAAGATATTGTATTGAGTATAGCAGTAGGTAGCCACATCAAATTAATTGGCTCAATAGTCATTGCAGCTCTATGCAAAAAGTCACGCTCAAAATGGAGTCCTATAGAATTAAGACCAACTTTGATGGTTACCTACTATTTATACTCAATTAAATGGCTAGATAGCCATTTCCCCATGTGAGTGGGGCTATAGCTCTTTGCAAAGGGGCACACCTCAATTGGAGGCCTATAGAATTAAGATAATCTTTGATGACTACCTATTGCTTATATTGAATTAATTAGTTGGATAGTTGTTGCCCCAAGAGCTATCCAACCAATTAATTTGACATGATTGGATGTCATCCCCTCAATGCCATGCTCACAATCCCATTGAGCCATCTATTTTTAGTTTGTTGTCAATCTTTATTTAGGTGTCATGTAGTTTTAAATTGTGTTGTCCACTACATTGTCATGCAAAGTAATCCACTCGATAAATGGTATGGTATATATGAAGAGTATAAATGAATAAAATAGTTAGGTATTTTTGAAGAGTATAAAAAATGAAAAAAATTGATGTTTTTTGAGGAGTTTAAAAAGAAAAGTTATGTGTTTTTTGAAGAGTTAAAAAGAGTTAAAAAGTTGAGTAAGTTTTTAGGAGTTTAAAGCAAATAAAAAGTTAATTGTTTTTAAAGAGTTTAAAAGAATTAGAAATAAGCTTTTGTTAAGAGTTTAAAAATAATAAATAAATTGAGTGTTTTCTTAAGGGTTTAAAAGAATTAAAATATAAGTATTTTTTAAAGACTTTAAAAGAGTTGAAACATTAAGTATTCTTTTAAGTGTAAATAAGTGTTGGAAAAATATATATTTTTCTTTTCCTTTTGAGTTATATTATTAAGTATATAATATATCAATTATTTTAAGATGTATAAATATATTTTCATATAAATAAAATATTAATTTTAAAAATATATCTATAAATTGAATTAATTATTTAGAATTATAAATATTTTTTAATTTTTTATTCAACCATTAAAAAAAAATTAATCCTTTAACTATTTATAATTTCACACACCTTATTTAAAATGTTATGATTATTTTTGGAATCAAAATTAGCTATTGTGTTGTATTTTAACAGAAAAAAAAGATAGTTAGAAATATTATATTAAATTAAGAAATATTTCGCCTAAGCAAATAAACTTATTCTTAGTATTTATATTTTAAAATAATTTTACTTTAGTAGTTGAATAAGTAATAGATTTAAAAAATATGTTTGACATAGTTTTACAATTTTTTTTATATTTAATTTATAAATAATTATGTAAATTAGATTGTAAGTTTAATCTATATATTCTTGACTTAAATTTCATAATACATCATTTACCAAGAATGTTTTGAATTTATATTTTTTGTTTAAATTTTATATATCTTGATTAATTTTAAAAGTTGTTTTTGAATTTTTAATATTTTGCACTAATGTCAAATTTAATTATATGTTATCAATTTAATAATAGGTGCAAATTCATATTGTGATGAACATTATAGTTCTAAATTTCCATATGAGTTAGTTACTATAATTTGTTAGTAGAGCTTCTAAAGCAAATAATAATAATAATATCATAAATAAGTATTGTAAAGCTACATAAAATATTAGTCAAGTTTTTAAAATAAATAAATAATAAAAATAATGTGACCTATAAGTATTTTTTAATATTTATAAAACCCAAATGATAAGAATAATTTTTTATTCTTTTATAAATTTATCTAAATCTTTTAAAATTTAATATAATACTCTAAATTATTTGTTACAATAGTTACACACAATAGCTAATTTAAAGTCTAAGAGTAAACATATAATATAAATAATTAAAATAATTATTACATTTTAAATCAGATCTATAAAATCATATTACAATCTTTTATTATAATAGAATATTAGTATAAATATTTATATTTCTTCATATTAGTTATCTATAAAGTTTTAAAAGTTGATAATTATTATATTAATAAAATACTATTTAATACCTCTAAAATAATTTATATATTACATAGCAATATAGTAACAAACTAAAACTCTTCATATGTATTATTTAGTTTACCTAGTTGGTGGGTTTTTTTCTTAGGAAATTCTAACCCACTGCATTGCACTGAGCACTAAGTCTGATATGATTTAGCATGGGTTTGTCTTTTCGTACAATCTAACTTAACAACTTGTGGTGCAAACTAACAACAAATTGGCAATAGATAGCTCAATGGGCATAGAGGGGATGGCATCCATCCATATTGAATTAACTGATTGGATAGTCGTTGCCCTCACACGGAGGTAAGCCTTGAATTAAGTCCGTCGGCTATCATTTGCAGGGCTAGAATGACCAATTGCACCAATCCATCTTGGAGGCAAAGTCATTAGATCTACCTCACTTATAAATGCTATGGGAACTAAATTTATGAAACTCTTGCATAAGTAAAGCATGACCAATTTGTGATGTGAATGAAGACATATGAAACCTATTGAATATCCTTGGTTTCAATTTTTTCTTCTTTTCAACCATCCAATTGGAGATCCTTGTTGTTCTTCTCATTTCTATTGGGTATCATGGATATTTTGAAGAATAAAGAATTGGTAAGTTTAATTTTAATCTTTTGGTCTTCCAAAATATGGCTATAGATGGTATTAATTGGCTTTCCTTATTAGATCGATTGAAACTAAGATTGTTTTGATGATTAAAAATATTCAGGAAAAATTATTAGAATGGTGTTAAAATAGTGAGGCCTATAAGAATAATGTTCATAAAATTATCCAATTTCTTATGTAATTTAAAGAATTAATAAAACTCACACCCAACCTAATTTTAAAACAACACTTTTAGCTACCATTTTTAGAATTTAAATTTCTATTACTATAATATATTATGGTTTGTGGACTTATATAATGTAATGTAAAGCACAAGGGTGTTGAAACTGAGATCCATCCCTGTCATCCATTTCTTTAGGTTCTCCATCTCTACCAAGAGATTCTTTAATTTAGCTTCCACATGCACAAAAATGGATTTATCCAAGTTAGGGGTGGAGAGGGGGGTATGAATTGGTGGTGGATATGTGGGCATCCTAGAAGGGAAGCTGGAATGGGGGTGGGAGGTGGACGGGTGTCCTCCTTTAGCATCCTAAGAGGTGAAGTAGCACTCATGGGGTAATTATCACTAGTGGCTAGGGAATTATTGTTGGTAGTGAGATCAATTGTGCCCATACTAAAACTAGGCGATGTGTAAGACACATCTTTCTCTTGGGAGGCCTCCTCTATTTTCTTGGTGGTCTTAATATTAACACTCATTTTCTATCAAAGTTATGCATGCAGTGACTACAACCCTCTACCTCTTACAACTAGAGAAGGCCAAGGGTAAAGCGGAGGAGGATGCAGATATGAGATTCTAAATGTTCCTTGCTAATGATTGGCTACATGTACTACTAAAAAATCAAACCACCACAAAGGAGAAGAAAAAATGAGGGTTCAACTTCATTCTATACTTTAATTTTTGTTATTGTAGTTTATGCTGGATGCAAACCCTATGTGGTTGCTTTTATGAAACTCTAAAAACTTTGAATGTGGTTGCTTTTAGTTTAGCATTTTGTTTTACTATGAACAATTACAATGATAGCTTAGATTTCTACTATTTTATTTCTATCATCTACTAGTTTTGCGATAGTAGGATGTTGAATTCTCGTAGTTTACTATTTTTTGATATTTGATATGGGTGGTTAGTAAGCTGACTGTGGTTGTGGCCCCTAGGTTGTAAATGGTTGTATGTCTATTGATAGTGATCCTTTCACTTTCTTAATGTTACATTTGGGCCAATCATCCATTTTGACTACTTTTAATATAAAAATAATACATAGTTAAGATTGATTAAAAAAGGAGATTTATTTACATAATTTTCAAAAATGATGCTTTTGTATGTTTTTTATATTTCTTTTTCTTATAGTAATTCAAAACAAAGAGAGAGCCCGAGGCCAAGATTAATTATTATTATTATTTGTTGTTAATTATTATTATAATTTTTTAAGCTTGATTACACTCAAACCCAAGACCTCCCATATAAGAAACTCACAATTGATCATTCTGTTGTAGACTCAAAATCTTAATTATTAAACATTGTAGTTATCAAAATAAAACATAAAAATTCAATAGTGTACAGTCTAATAATTTTTGAGATATAAAAAAAATGTTTTCTTTTCTTCTTTCCTTGTTAATAGAAAACTCAATTTAATCAGTGATATGATCGTGGAAACAAAGATTAAGAAATTGATTGAACTAAAAGTTTTGGAGGCAATGACTTATGAAGAGCCTAAATCTTTGTTAGCACAAATAAAGAGTGAATTTTATCTTGCAACAAAGTTCACGTAGCTTTCATGAAGCTACTCTTACGTAAGTTGAATAAATAATCAACAATAAAAATAGATTTGTTTAACGCCTTTGGTAATTTTTTTTTGCAAAAAGAGGGTTAAAAATTTATTATGACAGAAAGGAATATAACAAGGAGAGCTCAACAAGGAGCTCTATCCTGAGCAACAAGATCATCAAATTCTTGCACCATCTCAAAGGACAATTGCCTCCTATCCCTAATATTCCAACCTGGATCATGACTAGAAGCCCATTTGGCTAAACAATTAGCAGATCTATTCCATTCACAAGGAATATACGTGAACCTAATGAACTGAAAAGAGGAAGAGAAGAAAAGAATCTTCTTAGCAATAGTGGCTAGCTGCCAACTAACATCCTCAAGCTCTTGCGAATAAAGCATGTTCACCACCACCTGGGAATCAGACTCATAGATAATCTTACTCCATCCCCGCAAGCAACACTGTTCCACAGCATATAAAATACCTTGAGCTTCCATGAGATTGTTAGTATAATCACCCTTATGAACTAAGAAGAAAAATTTAACATCCCCAGAACTACAACGAGCCACTCCTCCAATACCAGCCAGACCAGGATTCCCACGAGAAGAACCATTAGTGTTAATTTTCAGAACTCCACAGGGAGGAGGAGTCCAGTGCCCATCCCAGTTAACCCAACCCGTCCTCTGATGGTGAAGCTGCCTAGACATAGAAGTAAACCTATGAGCTACAGCCCCATCCTAAAGATGAAAATTGAGGCGATTATAGATAGCAAGATCAACCGGATCCATACCCCCATCAACCTCACACTTCACAAGAATAGTTTCTTGAAGAGAATGTGATATTTTCCACCAAAGATGCAAAACACCAAGCCGAACATCTTGGAATATGTGACAATTCCTCTCCAACCAGATATGCCAAAGCATGAAAGATGGTCCAGCAATCCAAGCAACATGGAGAGAAGAAGACTTGGAGGGAGCACTACCCAAGTGGGCCCAGAACTCAAGCAAAGAGGAACCATGCCGACAAGAGCAACCCCAAGCGCTCCACCAAAGGTGCCATATCTAAGTAGAATAGGAGCAATGGAAGAACATATGGGAGACAGATTTCTATCCATTACCACACAAAACATAATAAGAGGGGCCCTAAAATCCACGTTTACAAAGATTATCCCAGGTAAGACAATAGTTGTGAGCCACTAGCCACATGAAAAAATTGCACTTGGACCAAGAAACTTTATTCTAAACTTGCTTCCACCAAGGGACCACAGCATCCCCAAATAATTGTCTAGTTATCTCCTGATACCCAGTAGAGACATGATATTTACCAGACAAGGTACCACCCCAAGCCAAAAGATCTGGACCAAGCAAAGAAGAACACTCTCTAGAAGCCAAAATTTGAGAAAGCTCTTGACGATCCATGTTTGCACCTCCAGGAGGCCAATCAAAAAAATGCTTCCATCTGTAACCAACAATAGGTCCCAATTGATAAGGAGTCTTGTAATGAGCCACTTTATCCCATCCAGCGGCAAGAAAAGAGTCACAAAGAGGCTGAAGATGAGGATATATGGATAAAATGTAAGGGAATCCATCCCAAGCATCAGACCAAAAAAAAGCTTGAGAACCTCCTTTACATATCCAGAACAGACCCCTCTTCACCAACATCGCACCTCTCTTCAAAGTATGCCAAACCATTGAGCCACAACCTTCAAGAGGAAGTGCAGAAATAGAGCAAGGATCAGCACCATGAAAATATTTATGAGTGATAATACGAGCCCAAAGTTGATGTTGTCCAGAGCACCATCGCCAATAAAGTTTAGCAGCCAAAGCTTGACTACTCAATAGAGCAGATCGAAGACCAAGACGACCCTCCTTTTTAGGCCTACAAACAGTTGCCCAATTAACCAAACTCCATTTAGTACTACGCAAATTACCACTCCAAAGGAATTGTCGAGAAAGAGCATCAAACTCCTTGAGAAAGTAAATAGGTGTAGCGTGAACCATGCTTCTATAAGTAGGAAGAGCTTGGATAACAGCTTGAAGAAGAGTAACCCAAGCAGCAGTAGAAAGCCATCTATGAGTCCAATGATTTACCTTATCCTAAAGCTTGGTAATCAAATTTTTCCAGAAGAGACGTGGCTGCCTGGAAACAGCAATAGGAATGCGAAGATAAGTCAAAGGAAGTGATCCTATCTGAAACCGTAGGATACCAACAATCCTGTGCTGAATAGAATCAGGAGTGTTAAAAAAGTAAATGGAAGATTTGTGCTCATTAACTTTCTGGCCTGAAGCTGCCAAATAAACATCCAAAGCATGTCAAAAAGCTTCAGCTTCCTTGATCCTAGCAAGACCAGCAAGAGCAGAATCATCAACAAATTGAAGATGGGAAAGAGAAGGTAAGCCATTACCCCACCGCCAGCCTTGAATAGAATTTTGGGACACGTGATGCTTAATGAATCTGCCCAAGCCTTCAACCATGATGATGAATAGATATGGGGAGAGAGGGTCACCCTGGCGAAGGCCTCTAGAAGCACCAAATAGTTGAGAAGGTTGACCATTAATAAGAATAGAAAAAGAGCCAGAAGTAACACAACTCATAATCCAACTCACCCAGTCAGAGCTAAATCCAAAAGAAAGAAGAATACTCCTTAGGAAGCTCCATTTAACTCTATCATAGGCCTTAGCCATATCCATCTTAACAAACATGTCTCTCTCCCTTGAAGTAGCCATAGAGTGAATAGCCTTAGTAGCAATAACAACCCCATCCAAAATTTGTCTGCCAGAAACAAAACCACCTTGTTCTTCTGAGATAATAATGGGAAGCCACCTTTTCAGTCTCTCAGCAATCAACTTAGTAATAAATTTGTAAACCACGTTACATAAGGCAATTGGTCTAAAAAACTTCAATTGATTAGCACCCTCTCTCTTAGGAATAAGAGTCAAGAATGTAGAGTTCAAAGCTCGAAGCATCTGCTTGCTAGCATAGGATTCTTTAACCACCTCCAACAAATCATCATTAATGATGTCCCAAAATTCCTGAAAGAATTCACCTGGAAACCCATCAGGACCAGGAGCCTTCCCCTTAGGAATGCCAAAGACTACCTCCTCCAGCTCTTCCAAAGAGATAGGACGCATTAGATAATCATTCATTTCCTGAGTGATAAAGGAAGGAATACAGGACAAAATAATATTTTCTTCATTATCAGCAAGAGGAGAGTCCTCAGAGAAGAGGGTAGAGAAGTACCAAATAGCCTCCTGGAACAAAGCTGGCAAGGAATTCAGTTGGATACCTTGAGAATTAACCAAAGAAGAGATAGTGCTCTGATTCCAGCGAGATTGCACTATTTTATGGAAAAAGGTGGTGTTTCGATCACCTTCCTGGAGCCAATAAACTCTAGCCTTTTGCTTCCAAAAAATTTCCTCTCAAAGTTCCCATTCTTCTAGAGCTCTAGAAGCAAGGGATTCAACCTTGCCAAGATCCTCTGAGAAACCTCGATCTCTAATCTCCCTTGTGATGACATCAAGATCTTCTTGAGCAAGCCTCTTCATAAAGTGAAGGTTCCCAAAGCATTCCCTATTCCATATCTTGAGCTGCCTTTTAACATATTGAAGCCTTTTAGAAAATGAGAACATTGCAGTACCGTATGCAGGAGCACCATCTTCCCACCAACAAAAAACAAAATCATGAAGAGAGGAGTCACGAAGCCACATCAACTGGAACTTAAAAAGAGGATGCTTCGGAACATAAGTCCCTATAGCAGAAAATTTGATTGGCCAATGATCTGAACCCCTCCAATCAAGGATTTCTGAAGAGATAGTAAGGGTGCCACTAACCCAGAAGCAAGAAACAAGAAATCTATCTAGACGTTCTGAGATAGCAGCAACACTAGTCCTGCGATTATTCCAGGTTTAGAAACCATTAGAAGGCTTAACATCAGAGAGATGCAAAAGAGATATGTGTTGCCGAAGAAGAGCAGAAGAAGGCCCCAATCTAGCCCAACCACCATGCTTCTCCTCCAGACTTAAAACTGAATTGAAGTCCCCTGCTAACACCCAAGGATGATAAGGATGACAATTTCTAACATATTGAATATGTTCCCAAAGTTCCTCCTTTCCCACAAGATCAACAGGTGCATACACATTAGTAACCATGATTACCTCTCCTGAGTCTAGAGCAGAAGCTACCATAGAGAGAGCTAAGCGAGAAGACATCCAGCGAAGAGGAGAAATTTTTTGAGGATCCCAAAATATAGCTAAACTACCAGCACTGCCTATTGCCCCAACACACTGGCATTGGCCACGAGACCAAATACTAGAGGCATGTTGGACCATAAACTACATAGAGAGCTTAGTCTCTTGGATACAAAAAACATTAGGACTATGATCAACCACCAAGTTATGAATAGCCTTTTGTCTAGGGATGCTATTCAACCCCCTTACATTCCAAGAGAGAATAATCATCATTGGGTAGAATTGGGAAAATGAGAATCCAAAGGTTTTACTGAACCAGACTCAATCAATATATCTCTTGTGAGTTTAATCTTCTCTTGGTCTGTTTTGTGCCCACTCCTTAGAGGGGGGGTAGAAGAAGCCCGCTTAAAGGGTCGAGGCAACAACCCCAAGGGGAGAGGAGATCCCTTGCCCTTACCTGATGGTAGCACATCCTTAACCAAGTCAGCCAAAATAACATCATTATCCTCCAACACTACAGGAGTCACCAGAGCCTCTGTCACAGGAGCTACAGGGACCTCACAGTTTTGATATACTACAACTTGGGATGCCCCACAAGCATCATTAGGAACAAATCTCTCATCTGGGAAAACTGGATCAGAAGAGATAGGAGGAGGAATACCCTCCTCTAGAACCATACAATCCAGCACCTCAAAGCGGTTAAAACCTGAATCAAATAATCTTTCTTTCAAAGGCCTCTTTTGACCATGTCCCTTAGCTCAAGGGTGAATAGGGGTAAATCCATCCTTATCTTGCATTTGAGACTTACCATTACCTATAGCATCTTGCGGATTCATCCCCTTGGTAGTATTAGCCATTTGAGATTGTCCTTTCCCTGTAGTATCTACCAAACTACCAGCATTGCCAGCTGTAGAACCATCCACTCCTTTGAAACTCGAGTTACAGGGGCACTGACATTGTAAATGACCATACTAATGAAAAATCCAGCAACAGAAAGGGAGGGATTCATAATCTAACTGCTGCACCCAAGAAGAATCCCCCAGACAAATTTCCAAAGAATCTGGTAATGGGTTATTCAAATTAATTTCAACACAAATTCTAGCATAAGAAATAACCTTTTTATCAAGGGATTGATGTGCAATCACAGTCGGCTTCCCCAACAAAGCAACAATTTTTCGAAGGATGTCTTCACGCCAAAATTCCAAGGGAAGACGAGGCAAGCGAACCCAAACTAGCATTGTTGAAGGGAGATGCTCAGCAGAATTAAAACCTGAATGCCAAGGTTTGACAAATAACCCCACATGGTTGTAGAAATAAGGGCCTCCTTCAAAAACACGATCACGATCAGACATGCAAGAGAATACAAAAAAAAAAAAACTATTCCCTACCAACATAATCTCGATATTGCCTTCCACCTACCATGAGCGGCGGATCCATGCCTCAAGAGCGGATAGGGAAATTTGGATTCTAAGAAATTTTCATATCAAAGCATGCTTGGTCCAATAATCAATGTCCTCGATTACAGTCATTGGAGGAATAACCAGAATAGGGCGATCATGGCTATGCAAAAAACAACCATTAACTTTTTTCAGCTTGGAGCTCTCCCCTGAATAAAATGATTCAGATCGCATTGCATGCATAGTTGGAGAAGAACTATCTGTTCTCACCAACGGAGAAGAAATACCAGGCCCTGCCATGCAAACAATAAAACCCCAATCCAAAATTGACTGCAGAAGATTTCCAAAAACACTGACGCAAATTATGTCCAATAGCTAGCAATCCAAATAGAACAGAAAAAATAGTAAAGATCAAACACCAAGAACAGGCTAGGGGAAAAACCCTAGCCCAGCCAACAGCCAACGCTTCTCCCTCGCCTTTGGTAATTAAAATATAATGTTTGACTTGAAAAATCTAAGCCCCAAATTTAGCTTGTGTATATTGATTTCTTTATTAATTTTTTTCCACTACACGCTTGTGTATATTCATTTTCTGTATGTGATAAAAGTCTTCACTGATCGACGTGAATTTGTACAAAAGAAATTGACAAGATTTAAGTCTCCGTAAGGTCAAGATTTTTCGGGTTAATTATCAACAATGTCTGGAAAGGTTTGAAATCACTTTATATTAAACTTTTCAAATACATATCAGAACAAACTCTATTTCTATTCATACTGCACCAGTCGTTAAGTCATCTGCGTGGTTGACTATTACATCAATCCATTCAGACTCACATTTTATACTTCAATATTACACATTCTACCATCTTCAAAGTTATATAGATTAGGTTAAACTTTTCATTCTAAGTGCTTTCAGTAAATTCTAGGTATTATAAAACATAATTTAAACAAGGATGTTATTTGGGAAAAATATCAAAAAACAAGTAGATGAGGACGAAATTGGTGTGTGTTACCATCACAAGACATCAACTTTTTGAATGATGACTCTTCCTTTCCAGTACAACACTCATTTCACCTTTTATTAAAGATACCAAGAAATTTAGTGATTGGAAGACATGGATGTCACGTTTTTGTACGAAAATCATGGCCCCCTCCCTAAAAGAAATGGCAATCATGGCACGAATTCGATTGCTGCACAGGCCATGTTTGTGGCCTAGATTTGAGTGGATACAATTTGCAACTCCCCATCTTGGAAAGTTGAATATACTTTGCTTTCTTGACTTGTCTATTCATTTCAGTGGATTGACTTTGAGTTTAGAGAGTTTATCAAATATAATAGAAATTTTTATTTGTTTTTCCTCATCACGAATGTCTCATCCATGGATCCAGTAATTCTAGCCTCCATAGCATTTGCTTCTTTTTTTGTGTGATAAGTGTTTGTATGCAGGTGATTCTTGAGGGCTGTGAGATTGATCTTTCATCAACTTCAACATGGTATTAGAGCTCTAGATCTTTATGCCCCTATTTTGTTCATGTGAGGTTTGTTTGACTTTCAGATCTATGCTTTTTCTTTTAGAGTGTTTCATTTTTCAGAGTAATTTTGCATTGAATCTGGGGGGTCACTAATTTTTTGGTCACTTTGAGCCCAAAAAGGCATCACAGTTGAGATTAGAGTGCCAAAAAACTCCTATTTTTGTATAAATTTTATCCAATTTGAACATAGTTGAAATCTAAGGCAAAATAATATTTCTTCCAGATTGGGCACATTTCCAAAGGTGGGCATTATTTCTTTTTTTGACACATAGATCGAGAATATTTAGCACATAAATCCAGATTTTTGGTATGAAATTTGAAATTTTTGGTATAAAAATCAATTTTTTTGGCCAATCAAATCAAGTTTTTTGTGCACAAATCGAGATTTTTTGACACATAAATCAAGATTTTGTACAAAAGTTGAGATTTTTGGCATGAATGTCAAGATTTTTGGTATGTGAGTCAAAGACTTTGACACACAACTTGAGATAGTGTTGGTACAAAAAATAACACGTTTCTTGAGGTAATTTCTAGTGCTAGTAGACACATTTTTTGAGACATTAGGCAAGGATCCTGAGGTGGTAATTTTTTTTCCCCTTTCAGCACTTGTTTTTGCCGTAACTTTCTCATCTAGATTCCATTTTCTCCAAACAAAATATCATCAGAAACCTTGTTCTGAGCCCATTCTAATGGTGCAGTTTATGTGGGCTTTTGATCTTGCTTGATTCCTAGTTTATGCAGTTAATGTCAAAGGTTCTATTTTTCACTCTAGGATACATATCTTGAGACATTCTATTTTCTAGATTGTACTCCAGGCACATCACATTCATTTTTTTTTTTACATTCTAATGGATATCTTGGTTATTTTAGGTTCAAAGATCAATTTTTTTTATTTCAAATAATTTTCAATTGGTTGTACTCTATATTATATCGACCTTATATCTCTTTTGATCTTTGTCAAGATCCTTTTGTAGTATTTTTGCAAACGCACTCAGATAAAGTGTCAGCCTATTGAATTTTTCTATCTTGCATATCTTTATATTTTGTTGTACTCACACAATATTATAAAATGCCTGGAGGGGTTTCATGTTTGTCTTATTCGTCATATTCCTTTGTTAGGTGAGTTTTCCTTTCATGACATTAGCCTCATGATGTGTCGATGACACATGTTATTATAGTTGTTTGTACTTCTTTTGCACTCTCGATGTTCCTGGTTTTTTTTTTTATAGGAGATATTCCATTTAGTTTCAGTGTTCATGTCTTACCTCTCAGCATTATAGGGGGGTTAAGTTGGTTCTATTTCTTTCTTAGTTGGATAGAGTGAGCTATCTATTCAGTATTCAATCATATGTACTTAGCGATTGCAATGGTTGGATACATATGCATTTGGGTGAGATGGATCTTTTACCATATAGGCATTCTTTCATTCCTATTTTTGGAGGCAATGCAGATACCTTCCATCTTCGATTGATTAGCTCTTCAAAATTAATCTTCTCTTCTAGTTCATTTTCTATATAGTGGAGGTTCTTCATATCAACAATTTGGTAGTATTTACAACTTCATACTTAAGTGGTGTTCTTCGTGATCATCCTTGTGTTCCTATCTTCTAAAACATTCTTTCCATCTCTTTTTGGAGTAGGGTTTTTCCCATGTGGTTTTCTCTATTTCTTCTCTATTTAGAGATTTGGATGTGCTTGGGTACCTCACCAGGCCTTGTTGCTAGGATCCAATTTGCTTTCAGTAGTAGTTTCTAGGGTTTTAACTACTCCCTAAGTTTATCTTAAGGGGGTATTAGAGTAATAAGATATTACCTTATTAATTAAATTATTTTGATTTAATTATTAACTCACTTATTATCTCTAGTTTACTTAAGCTAAATTTTAGACATATAATAATTAATTATTATCATGCAACTTAGGTTTTACCTATGGGTAAGTGCACCAAGTTGTGGTGCCAAAAGGGGGATATAAGTGGAGATCTTTTTTCTAAAATCAGCAATTTCTAAACTTCAACAAGAATTTGAAGATAGTTACACTAAAAATTTTAAGATATAACAAAAATAAAAGTAGTAGTCCTTTGTTTCTAGTTTGTAAACTACTAATTTTTTTTCACAAAAGTTTAGTTTTAGGTCCTTAAAAAAGGGGGCCACAGAAAGTGGTACTGTTTATTCCAAAAAAATATAACACAATACAAAGTATGGCCCCCCTAAAATTTTAACATTTTTTGTTTAAATTCTTTAATTGCTTTGGTTAAAAATCACTTAACACTGTGTAGTTTATCTCAGGCTTTTTGGATAATTTTATAATGTGTATTTTTTTTAATGAATTTTTTAACTAGACACATCCCAAAAACATGAAATATCTATGTGCTCCCCATAGAAATGATTGAAAACTAATCTAAAATCAAAACTTCATTTTTTCAAAGTGTGTAGAATGGTGTCTAGTTTCTAAAAAATTAAGTTGTCGCAAAATTTTATGAATAAGCTAAAATCTACGGCCCAAATAGTACATTTTGATTTTTGACAAAAAATGGACATACATTCCAAAGAAATTATAGATGAAATGCTTGAAATAGCTCAAATAAAAAATAAATTATATGGTTATATAGCTAACATAGAAACCTGCAATGTCATGTAACCTAATCTTATCAATGCTTAACCATGACATATCTTGAAGGAGAGCACACAAGAAAAATCAATTATTTTTTGTATGTTTGTAGCAAAACACATCTCAAACTAGTTTATAGACTCCAAACCTTTGGGTTTGATCCCCAAGGCAAAACCGAACGTTAGGCTTGGTAGAATGCAAAGGTTTTGAATAGCGCACATGCCCTATAGCTCGTATGTGCTATAGCGCACACACGCAATTTAAAGTTTTTTAAATTTGGGTCTCAATAGTGCATGCACACTATAGTAGGGGATTAGAGAGGGGAGAGAGAGTAACCCAAGAGAGAGAGCGGGATGGGAGTGTGTGAGACAGAGAGAGTAGGGGATGGGAGAGGAGAGAGGGTGAGAGAGAGAGGTGGGATGGGAGGGAGGGAGGGAGAGAGAGAGAGAGAGAGAGAGTAAGGGATGGGAGAGGAGAGAGGATGAGAGAGAGTAGGGGATGGGAGAGAGAGAGTAGGTAGTGGGAGAGGGAGAGTGAGAGAGAGAGAGAGTAGGGGATGGGAGAGGTGAGAGAGAGAGAGAGAGAGAGAGAGAGAGTAGGGGATGGGAGAGTGGAGAGAGAGTAGCCCAAGAGAGATAGTGGGAAGGATGGGAGTGTGTGAGACGAAGAGAGTAGGGGATGGGAGAGGAGAGAGGGTGAGATAGAGTAGGCAGTTAGAGAGGGAGAGTGAGAGAGAGTAGGGGATGAAAGAGGAGAGAGAACGCGAGAGAGCATAGGGAATGGGAGAGGAGAGAGAGAGCAAGAGAGAGTAGAGGATGGAAGAGGATAGAGAGTGAGAGAGTAGGGGATGGGAGAGAGAGAGAGAGTGAGAGAGATTAGGCGATGGGAGAGGGAGTAGGAGAGGGAGAGTGAGAGATAGAGTAGGGGATGGGAGAGGAAAGATAGACTAAGAGAGAGTAGGGGATGGGAGAGGGGAGAGAGAGTAGGGAGAGAGAGAGTAGGGGATGGGGGATGGTTAGATAGGTAGAGATGTGTTTTGACATAGTGCATACGCGCTATAGTGCATATGCACTATAGTGCGTATGCACTATGTGAAAACACCAAAAAACTGTCACAAAGAAAGTTTGTGTCCCTTTTGATCCATATTCTACTTTTTGTCTATTGTGCATTCTATTGTTTCGACAAAAAACATGGGTTTCAAGCTTTTGGAAGTTAGCAAACACTATTTGAAGACCTTTTGAAGCTAGCAAACACCAAATTCATATACAAAAGGTTAGTGCAATCCTTTTTAAATATTTTTTGTTGATATATAGAGACAAGTTTGATTATAATTTGACATGTTGTTTAATATATAGTGAATTCATTGAAATTTGTATGTTTGACTGAATTGTTATTTCAAAATGGTTAGAAATTTGGCAAGTTGTTTGATATATATTGTGTATTTATTGAAATACTTGTAATTTGTATATGTATTTTAATGATTTTTAATTTAGAAATTGTAAGTAATTCAAATGTTTGAATAATTTTAACTTAGGTGGCATGCAGTTTCAAATTGTGTTGTCTGCGAGATTGTCATACACAATCATCAACTCAGTAAATGGTATGGTATATATTAAGAGTATAAAAGAATGAAAAAGTTAGGTATTTTTGAAGAGTATAAAAAGTGAAAAAAAAACTAGAGTTTTTTGAGGAGTTAAAAATAAATATAAAGCTATGTGTTTTTTGAAGAGTTAAAAAGTCGAGTAAGTTTTTAGGAGTTTAAAACAAACAAAAAGTTAATTGTTTTTAAAGAGTTTAAAAGAATTAGAAATAAGCTTTTTTTAAGAGTTTAAAAATAATTAATAAATTAAGTGTTTTTTTAAGAGTTTAAAAGAATTAAAATATAAGTATTTTTTAAAGAGTTTAAAAGAATTGAAAAATTAAGTATTTTTTTAAGTGTAAATAAGTGTTGGAAAAATACGTATTTTCAATTTTTGTTTTGAGTTATATTATTAAGTATACAATATATCAATTATTTTAAGATGTATACATATATTTTTGTATAAATAAAATATTAATTGTAAAAATATATTTATAAATTTAATTAATTATTTAGAATTATAAATATTTTATATTTTTCATTTAAGCATATTAAAAAATATTTAATCGTTTAATTATTTATAATTTTAGACACCTTATTTAAAATATTATGATTATTTTTTAATATTTTTATTTTTAGAATCAAAATTAGCTATTGTCTTGTATTTTAACAAAAAAGAAAGAGAGTTAAAAATATTATATTAAATTAAGAAATATTTCACCTACGAAAATAAACTTATTCTTAGTATTTAGATTTTAAAATAATTTTGCTGTAGTAATTGAATGGGTAATAGACTTAAAAAATATGTTAGATATAGTTTTACAATTTTATTTATATTTAATTTATAAATAATTATATAAATTAGATTGTAAGTTTAATCTATAAATTCTTGACTTATATTTCATTACAAATCATTTACCAAGAATGTTTTGAATTTATATTTTTTGTTTAAATTTTATATATCTTGATTAATTTTAAATTTTTTAATATTTTGCACTAATGTCAAATTTAATTATATGTTATCAATTAATTATAGATGCTAATTCATATTGTGATGAACATTAGTTCTAAATTTCTGTATGAATTAGTTACTATAATTTGTTAGTAGAGCTTCTAAAACAAATAATAAGAATAATGTAATAAATAATTATTGTCAAGCTACATTAAATATTAGTCAAGTTTCTAATTTTTTTTTTAATAAAAAAAGTGACCTATAAGTATTTTTTAATATTTATAAAACCCAAATGATAAGAATAATTTTTTAAATTTTTAATGAATTTATCTAAATCTTTTTTTATTTAATATAATACTCTTAATTATTTGTTACGATAGTTACACACAATAGCTAGTTTAAAGTCTAGGAGTAAACATATAATATAAATAATTAAAATAATCATTACATTTTAAATAAGATCTATAAAATCATATTATAATCTTTTAATATAATAGAATATTAATATAAATATTTATATTTCTTCATATTATTTATCTATAAAGTTTTAAAGTTAACAATTATTATATTAATAAAATACTATTTGATACCTCTAAAATAATTTATATATTACATAGCAATATAACAACAAACTAAAACCCTTCATATGTACTATTCAGTTGACCTAGTTGGTGGGTTTTTTTTCTTAGGACATTCTATGTTGAAATCTGATTGAAAAGATCATTATTGAAGAAGGGAGATTGTTGATAAAGAATGTTTTCAATCATTTTTTTGTCACTAATGTCAAACTTGCTATTTGCTAGAATGAAAATTGCTTATAAGATCTAAGTACTATCACTGAGTTGATTGATGAAGAGGATTTAATCAATAAGATGTAACAAAAGAACCTAAAGGAAAGGTTGAGTTATGGTTTTGTAATGAAGTATAAGGATCAGTTAAGACAATGGTAAAATGATGTATTGACAATATACTTGTAGGTACAGAGGTTGGCTACACTAAGAAACTCTAGAAAGATAAGTTGTAACAAAGTTGTCTACAAATCTTAACTAAATTCATTAGTGGGTGCTGAGAAAGTTAGTTCATGCCAAGTAGATTATCAGTAAGTGCCGAGAAAATGTAAAATCTAGTGTGTGCCGAGTGAAACAGAAGGTGCCAAGCAAGCTTAGGTGCTGAGCTAGACAAAATCTAATAAGTGTCGAGCATCAGTAAAACTTAGTTGATGTCGAGTGAATCCACAATAGGTGTTGAGTAACACAGTATGTGTCGAGAATCAGAAGGTCAATAGTGTCGAGTTGCTGCATTATTTGAAAAGTCAAAGATTTGCCAAATTTGAGTTGACAAGTTTTTTACCTTGAATTTTGAGAACTAGATGGAAGATAAGAATGCTGAGTTGGTGGCACAAAATTCTAGGTGAACTGTATTTAGGCAAATACAGGTGGATTCTACATGATGCTTCTAGAAGAAATAAGATAAGGGGTAGATACATCATATCTTACCTAATCCATTTGAACCCAAAAATAAGAGTGGGAAGAATAGAGTAGGAAAAAGTATTCCAAACTTCTATTTAAGGAGTTACAAGTGAAGAATCAAGAGGGGTTGGTTAGAGAGAGTATGTGGTGTTAAGGAGAAAACATCGAGAAAAAAGAATAGAGTTCAGAGACTCTACTTCGATAGTTGACCACAGAGGTGACTGCATTGGCACAATGAGCATGGAGACTCAAGGAGACAAAGCTTGAAAGGAGGACAAGCCATCAGAGTTGCAGAGACTGAAAGCCAAAAAAATTTGTGAACTGAATTCAAATCTAAAATCTGCAAGTTATGTTGTGAGTTGTACAAGATCAAAAGCCCTTATTGTTACTCTCTAGCAATTGTATCAGTTAGGAAAAAATCCTATGGACTTAGGTTGGTTTAATAGCCATTTTGTAAATCCTTTAACAGGGTGACATTCCAAGTGAATGTTCTAAAGTCCTTTAACAAGGCTCACTTCTAATAGGGTGGTTAAAATCCCTTAACCGGGTTACATTTAATAGTGTGTTTTGTAGCCTTTAACAGGGTAGGCCTTTCATAGGGCATCACTTCAAAAGAGTGAGAAAGGAGTAGCATGTTAGTGGTGGTTTTTCCCAAATTGGGTTACACGTAAATCACTGTGTTATATGTTGATCTTTCATGTCTTATTCCAACATGTTGATTTTTTAGTAACTTGCTAAGATGAATGTTTTGCTTGGATGCATGGTTAGTTTAAATGGGCTCACTATACTTAGTAAATAAAAAGTGTTTTATTAGGACATTTGGACCTTTAATAACTGATTCACCCCCTCTCTCTTAGTTACACTAAAGCATTTCTAACATTCTAGCTTGATCTAGTGAGCACTAAGTCTGATATGACTTAGGATGGTTTTTTTTTTTGTACAATCTAACTTAACAACTGATGGTTCAAATTGACAACAAATTGGCAATAGATAGCTCAATGGGAATAGAGGGGATGGCATCTATCCATATTAAATTAACTGACTAGACAGTTGTTGCCCTCACATGGAGGTAAGCCTTGAATTGAGTCTGTTGGCTATCATTTGTAGGGCTAAAACAACCAACTACACCAATCCATCTTGTAGTCAAAGTCATTAGATCTACCTCACTTATAAATGTTGTGTGAACTAATTTTATGAAACTCCCACATAAGTAAAGCATGATCAATTCATGATGTGAATGAAGACATAGGAAGCCTATTGAAGATCCTTGGTTTCATTTTTTTCTTCTTCCTAGCCTTCCAATTACAGATCCTTGTTGTTCTTCTCATTTCAAATGGGTATCATGGGTATTTTGAAGAATGAAGAATTGGTAAGTTTAATTTTAATCTTTTGGTCTTCCAAAATATGACTACCGATGGTATTAATTAGCTTTTCTTATCAAATTGATTGAAATTGAGATTTTTTTGATGATTAAAAATATTTAGGAAAATTATTAGAATGTTGTTAAAATGGTGAGGCCTATAAGAATAATGTTCATAAAATTATCCAATTTCTTATGTAATTTAAAGAATTAAGAAAACTCACACCCAACCTAATTTTAAAACAACACTTTTAGCTAGAATTTTTAGAATTTAAATTTCTATTACTATAATATATTATTGTTTGTGGAGTTATATAATATAATTTAAAGCATAAAGGTGTTGAAACTGAGGTCCATCCCTGTCATCCATTTCTTTAGGTTCTCTACCTCTATTGAGAGATTCTTTAATTTAGCTTCCACATGCACAAAAATGGATTTATCCAAGTTAGGGGTGGAGAGGGGGGTGTGAACCGAGGGTGGATATGGGGGCATCCGAGGAGGGGAGCTAGAATGGGGGAAGGGGGTTGGGAGGTGGATGGGGGTCCTCCTTTAGTGTCCTAAGAGGGGAAGTAGCACTCATGGGGTAATTGTCACTACTGATGGGGGCATTATTGTTGGTAGTGAGATCAATTGTGCCCAGACTAAAACTAGATGATGTGTGATTGGGAGGCCTCCTCTATTTTCTTGGTGGTCTTAATATTAATACTTATTTTCTATCAAAGTTATGCATGCAATGACTACCACCCTCTACCTCTTACAACTAGAGAAGGTCAAGGGTAAAGCAGAGGAGGATGCAAACAAGAGAGTCTAAATATTCCTTGCTAATGATTGGCTCGATGTACTACTAAAAAATCAAACCCCCATGAAGGAGAAGAAAAAATGAGGGTTCAACTTCATTCTGTACTTTAATTTTTGTTGTTGTAGTTTATCCTGGTTGCAGATCCTACATGGTTGCTTTTATGAAACTTTAAAAACATTGAACACGGTTGCTCTTAGTTTAGCATTTTGTTTTACTATGAACAATTATACTGATAGCTTAGATTTCTACTATTTTATTGATATCATCTACTAGTTTTGTGATAGTAGGATGTTGAATTCTCGTAGTATACTATTTTTTGATATTTGATATGGGTGGGTAGTATGATGACTGTGGTTGTGGCCCCTAGGTAGTAAATGGTTGTAAATCTATTGATAGTGATCCTTTCACTTTGTTAATGTTACATTTGGGCTAGTCATCCATTTTGATTACTTTTAATATGAAAAATAAATTAGTTAAGATTGATTAAAAAAAGAGATTTATTTACTTAATTTTCAAGAATGATGCTTTTGTATGTTTTTGATATTTCTCTTCCTTATAGTAATTCAAAACAAAGAGAGAGCTCACGAGCCAAGATTAATTATTATTATTATGTGTTGTGGTTAATTATTATTATTATTTGTTAAGCTTGATTAGACTCAAACCCAAGACCTCCCACATAAGAAACCCACATCAGTGATATGATCGTGGAAACAAAGATTAAAAATTTGATTGAACTAAAAGTTTTGTGGGCAATGACTTATGGAGAGCGTAAATCTTTGTTAGCACAAATAGAGAGTGGATTTTATCTTGCAACAAAGTTCCCGTAACTTTCATGAAGCTGCTCTTACGTAAGTTGAATAAATAATCAACAATAAAAAAATTTTGCTTAACGCCTTTGGTAATTAAAATATAATGTTTGACTTGAAAAATCTAAGCCCCAAATTTAGCTTGTTTATATTGATTTCTTTATTAAACTTTTTCCACTGCGCACCAGTGATTCATACAGAATATTCGTTTTCTGTATGTGACATGGTTTACTATGACTATTTTATTAGTGGTCTCAATTTTTAGATAAAAGTCTTCCGTGATCGACGCGAATTTGTGGAAATAATTGGAATGAAAAGTAATCAAACTTAAATTAGGTGATACCGAATTACACAGTTAATTTTTCAAGTATTTAGTATCAGATAAATTAGTTTTGCGTGTTACCATCAGATGACTTTTGAACTCCTTGGTATCCTGAGCATAGATATCAGAACAAACTCTGTTTCCATTCATACTGCACCAGTCGTTAAGTCAAGTCATCTGCGTGGTTGACTATTACATCAATCCATTCAGACTCTCATTTTATCAAAATATCAAAATAATCTAAGTGCTTTCAGTAAACGAGGACGTTGTTTGGGAAAAATATCAAAAAACAAGTAGATGAGGACGAAATTGGTGCGTGTTACCATCACAAGACATCAACTTTTTGAATGACGACTCTTCCTTTCCTTACACGACACTCTTCCAGTACAACCCCACTCTTCAGCACAGGCCATGTTTGTGGCCTGGATTTGAGTGGATACAATTTGCAAGGTAACATCAGTACATCTTCCTCTGTAATTTAACTCCCCATGTTGAATATACTCTGCTTTCTTGACTCTGAGTTTCGAGAGTTTATCAAATCTGACAAGATTGGAGTACCTCGCTCTTTATGGAGTGGACATCTCTTTAAGGAAAGAGGGGGCTGAAGTTCATGGAAGTTTATCTAAATTACAATTGGGAGAGAGATTCAATAGCTGAGCATCCTAATTTAGTGCTTATCAAAATCACATGTAGAAATTTCAAATCACTATCATTTTTGAGCAATAGCTTATTTGGCAAGTCCCCTTCTTATAACTAAGGTTTCAAAACTACATCATCAAATATGATGTCACATCAGCATTATTGTAGAACCAAGGTGCCCAAAACAACACAAAAAAGAGTGAGGCCAATCATAGTGCATTAGAGATCCCCATACTTGTGTAGCTGATGTGGCATCACACTAAAGGACACATTTGTTTCAATTAAGGGTAGTAATAATTAGCAATAACAACTTTGAAGTCACAATTATTGGTGCAATCTTGAATTTTTTTTGGATATTAAGTCAACAAGTGTGGGTGTTAAGTTAACAACTCCTATCACAACTATTCCAGCGTGCTCAACTACTAGATCCTTTCCCCTACTTCATATGTCTGACTATAGGCTTATAGGACTAGTTCCCAATTTCCTTGTCAACCTCACCTCTCTCCTTCATCTCAACCTTTTTAGAACTTGTTTGTCAGTGCAAATACAAGATTAATTGCAAGATATGACTGCGCAATTGCTCTCACTTGATCTCTCTTGGAATGAGAATGTTGGAGTAGATGTTTCATCTACTATTTGGAATATGCCATCCTTAGAAAATCTTTCTCTATTACCTACCAAAATTAAAGTTGAGTTTCCATCTTTTGCAAGAAATTTGGTTTCCTTGCAAAGTCTTTATCTATCAAAAACTAGAATACTGGGTGAGAGTGTTAGAGTAATAAGATATTACCTTGTTAATTATATCATTTTGATTTAATTATTAATTCACTTATTATCTCTAGTTTACTTAAGCTAAACTTTAGGCATCTAATAATTAATTATTTTATTATTTTTTATCATGCAACCTAGGTTTTACCTGTTAAGGTTTTGATCTCCTTTTATAAGGATTGATCTCTGTCTAATTTTAATTCATTCACTTTTGATAAAAGAAATCTCTTTTTTTTTTGCTCATCATGAATGTCTCATCTGTGGATACGGGAATTCTAGCCTCCATAGCATTTGCTTCTCTTTTTCTGTGATAGGTGTTTGTATGTAGGTGATTCTTGGGAGCTATGGGGTTGATCTTTCATCAACTTCAACATGGTATCAAAGCACTAGATCTTCATACCCCTATTCTATTCATGAGAGGTCTGGTTTGACTTTCAGATCTATGCTTTTTCTTTCAAAGTGTTTCATTTTTCAGAGTAATCTTGCATTGAATCTAGGGGGTCACTAATTTTTTGGTCACTTTAAGCCCAAAAAGACATCACGATTGAGCTCAGAGTGCCCAAAAACCCCTATTTTAGCATAAAATTTGTCCAATTTGGACACAGTTGAAATCCAAGGTGAAATAATATTACTTCCAGATTGGGCACATTTCTCAAGGTGGACATTTTCTTTTTTTGACACATAGATCGAGATTATTTAGCACCTAAATCAAGATTTTTTGCATGAAATTCAAAAATTTTGGTATGAAAATCAAGATTTTTTGACACATAAATCAAGATTTTGTATGAAAATCGAGATTTTTGCCATGCATATCAAGATTTTTGGTATGTGAGCCAAGGACTTTAACACACAAATTGACATAGTGTTGGTACAAGACTAGCATGCTTCCTAAGGTAATTTCTAGTGTTGGAAGACACATTTTTTGAGACATTAGGTAGGGATCCTGAGGTGGTGATGGGGACACAATCCAAGAACCAAAATGGACGCAACAGAAAGGGAAAATTATATTAACTGAGAAAATAAGCTAGTACAAAAAGTATAGGAAAATAAACTTCGAAACATGCCCTAAGGGCTTACAATAGCATAAATATGGAGATAATTTCTCCTTTCAGTACCTCCTCTCAAACTCCACTCCGAACTGCCTTTTACAATGCCAGAAATCTCCTTAAATAGACCTCGGAGGGTTAAGGACTAGGAGTACATTCTAGAAAGTGCTAGTAGGCACCCACCGACCAAATAGAAGGTTCCAGAATCTATGGTAGAAGTTGGCGCAAATCTAGAAGAATCCAGAAACGGTAACCGAACTTCCGGGAGGCATAACTTTTGAACCGTAGCTCCGATTGACGAACCGTTTACATTTTCGGAAAGCTCTCGAAGCGCTCTATAGCCTTATGGACCAGCTTTGTTCATCCCCCATTTTTTGACCCTTTTTGAGGTCATTTAATGCCCCTAAGCTGACTTTGAAGCATTCTTAGGAGGTCTCCAAAACCCAAAAAACTGCAATAACTTTCAAACTGCAGGGCCTTTTGACCCGATTCTTTTTCTAGAATTCTCTAAATTACAATTACATTCATTTGGCCAATTTATTCCTCCTAGTTCATCAAAATGATGGCTCAATTACATACTCCTATTTTTTCAAGATTTATACGAACACTGATAGTGGAACTGTGAGAGTTGGAACCTTTATTTGGCCCAAATGGGTATCCAAAAATGAAAACACATGAAATAGAAACTAAGTCTAAGTACATTTTTTTGGGCGACATAGGATTGACGTTATACCTCTGGATGCTCCTGCATTAGGTGGTAAATTTTTTTTGCCCTTTTAGCACTTTCTTTTGCCGTAACTTTCTCATCCAGATTCCATTTTTTGCAAACCAAATATCATCGAAAACCTTGTTCCAAGCTCGTTCTAATGGTTCAGTTTGTTTGGACTTTTGATCTTGTTTGATTCCTGGTTTATGCAGTCAATGTCAAAGGTTCTATTTTTCACTCCGGGAGACATATCTTGAGACATTCTATTTTCTAGATTCTACTCTAGGCACATCCCATTCATTTTTTTTTAGCATTTTGATGGATATCTTGGTTATTTTAGGTTTGGAGATCAATTTTTGTTGTTTCATATGATTTTCAATTGGTTGTACTCTCTATTGTATTGACCTTATATCTCTTTTGATCTTTGTTGACATCCTTTTGTAGTATTTTTGCAAATGCATTCAGATAAAGTGCCAGTCTATTGCATTTTCCTATCTTGCACATCTTTATATTTTGTTGTACTCACACTACATTATAAAATGCCTTGAGGGGTTTCATGTTTTTCATATTCATCAACTTCCTTTGTTAAGTGAGTTTTAGTTCCATGACATTAGCCTCGTGATGTGTCGATGACAAATGTCATTATAGGTGTTTGTACTTCTTTTGCACTCTCGATGTTCCTAGTTTTTCTTTTTACAGGAGATATTCCATTCATTTTTAGTGTTTATTCTTACCTCTTAGCATTATAGGGGGGTTATGTTGGTTCTATTTCTTTCTTGGTTCAATAGAGTGGGCTATCTATTCAGTATTTGATCATATGTACTTGGTGATTGCAGTGGTTGGATACCTATGCATTTAGGTGAGATGGATCGTTTATCATTTAGGCATTCTTTCATTCCTATTTTTGGAGGCGATGAAGATACCTTCCATCTTTGATTGATTATTTCTTCAGAATTAATCTTCTCTTCTAGGTCATTTTCTATACAGTGGAGGTTCTTCATGTCAGCAATTTGGTAGTGTTTGTAGCTTCATACTTAAGTGGTTTTCATCATGACCATCCTTATGTTCCTATATTCTAGAACATTCTTTCAATCTCTTTTTGGAGTAGGATTTTTCCCATGTGGTTTTCTCTATTTCTCCTCTTTTTAGAGATTTGGTTGTGCTTGGGTACCTCATCAGGCTTTGTTGCTAGGATCCAATTTTCTTTTAGTAGTATTTTCTAGGGTTTTAACTACTCCCTTAGTTTATCTTAAGGGGTGGTGTTAGAGTAATAAGTTATTGCCTTATTAATTAAATTATTTTGATTTAATTATTAACTCACTTATTATCTCTAGTTTACTTAAGTTGAACTTTAGGCATATAATAATTAATTATTATCAGGCGACCTAGGATTTACCTATTAGGGTTTTGATCTCCTTTTATAAGGATTGATCTCTTTGTTATTTTAATTCATTGACTTTTGATAATAGGAATCTCTTTCTTTTTGCTAATCAAGAATGTCTCATTCGTGGATTTAGGAATTCTAGCCACCATAGATTTTGCTTCTCACTTTCTATGACCAGTGTTTGCATGTAGGTGATTCTTGGGAGCTATGGGGTTGATCTTTCATCAACTCCAATAGAGAGTCCATTTGGTATGTGGAATTTTTCATTCTTGTGATTCCTTAATTTGAAAGAAAGCCTAATTGAAGGTGAGATTCCATCTTGTATGAATAATTTTCATCCTTGAAAAGTCTTGATCTATCAAATACTAGAATTCAAGGTGAGATTTCATTTGCTATAGGGAATTTAATGTCTTTGTAAATTCTTGATTTGTCTATCACCTGTATAGAAGGTAAGATTCCTCTTTCTCTATTCAATCTCTCTAAACTTGTTCATCTGGATCTTTCCTACAATAAGCTAACTAGGCTAATCCCATCTTCAATATGGTCACTTTCTTCCCTTTTTTACCTTGTTCTAAGTTACATCCAACTAAATGGTGAAATTATGTCCACTATTTCTGATGTCAACTTGCAATACTTTTGGCTCAATTCCAACAAGTTTAGCTACTTCTTTTACTTTTCACTCTTCCTAAATCTCGCTAGACTTGAAAATATGTCTCTTTCAAGTAATAACTTAATTGTTAATGTTGAGTTAGAATAGATTCCACAATTTAAAGAGTCGTGTTTCTTGATCTTTGTTTCCTTAATTCAGATATAATTTTATCCTTTCTTGTGACTCAATAAGCTTTGGGTTATCTGGATTTATCTACTAATAATATTGCAACAAATATCCTATGATATTTCCTTGCCTATCTTTAACTTTTTATATTCTATTCTAATATCTATTTTTGATGGTAGTATTGCATGAAATAATTTTTTATTTCAATCCCCTTTTGATATCCATTTTCCCTTTATTTTTATTTCCAAAAGCTTTCTTCTTTTGCTAATATAGATTCTTATTTTAATAGAATTTATTTTTCTTTTGTGTATTTGTTATTAGGTAGTCCTTGTTTTATGATTTTTAATTTAGTGTTTTTAGTTCTTTGTTTGTTTCTAACTATTCTTTGAATATATTATTAAAGTGCTTTTCATTCCACCTTAGAATGTTTTCTTTTAATATTATTAATTTTGATATGAAACATAACATTTTGGATCCTTCAAAGTTCCCTTCTGAACACTATTATTTTATGAGTGGCATAAACTTATCATTTTGGAACCACATCTTCTCACATTTGAAAGGCTTCCTCAATGATTTTTGTTGTTTTGATATTTCTAATTTGACAACAAAGTAATCCAATCCCATATTGAGGAGGATAGATGACTGCACAGAATGGTCAAAATCTCTAAGATCTCCTTTTAATGTGAATCTATCAAGTCTTTCCACTAGTTGAAGAAAATCTTTTGTTTTGTTATGCCAAGTATATAGACCATTTTTTGGTGCAAAATCAATCAAATTGTGTTTAGTAATCCAATTTCCAAAATGTCTCATGACTTGGGAGATGAATTGAAAAACCTCCTTATTTGTTCTTCTCGACTTAAAATAGCATTAAAATCCCCCCTATATAGGATTATAATGTAGGGTAGCTATTTATAAAGGTACTAATTTCATGCCATAGAACTTTCTTACTAGTTGTTGAAGTTGGTCCATATACATTGATTTTAAAAATATATAAATCTTCTTTATAACTTTTAACTCTTTTGCTCATCCAATTTTTGTCTTTTGTCCACCTATTGTATTCAATTTTCCTTGGATCCCAAATAATAGCAATGCCTCTAGAGGCTCCCTTGGACTCTATCAAATTTATTTTCCAAACCCCAAGTTTCATACTTAACTTGTCTCCTTCTGACTTGCTTAATCTCATTTCCTAAATCAATATTAAATCTAATTCAAATAAGGTTAGATTCCACTGTAATAAGTATTTTTTGTTAAAGGTGTTTTATCCCCTAATATTCCAAGTAGTTAACTTCATAGCCCTATGGGAAGGATCTTTCCCTTCCCAACTTTAAGAACTATATGGATCTTTTTCTTATTTTCTACATTACCCATTCCTATTCTTAACTCTATAAGTATTTTCCTAGCTCTCTTCTTATTTTGTTTACCACAACAAGGAGCATTTATACCTTTTATATTGCATGCCAGACCAAGAGAGCCAATATTATCCTTAGAATTTCATATGATGCGTTCTATTTGGCCATCTTCTTTTTCTTCCTCTTCTTTTGTTACTTCTTTAAATATCTTGTTACTTATACTACAATTTTTCTTGATGAGACATTTTCTTTATTTTTTCTTGATGCTTGTTTAATTTTCTTTGATGATTCATTCCAATTTGAATTCAAATATTTTTGCAGTAAAAATTCATCCTAGAATTCTTTTTTATTTTCCTTATTCCTTTCTCTACGTAAAGGATTTTTCCCTAAATTTGTCTACGACCTTTTTGCAAATATATAAGATACTACTTTGACTAAAATACCATTCCATTCATGTTCTTCTTTTTTCCCTTAATTATCTTATGAGTTGTTTAATTTAAAGGGATATTTCTCATTTTGAGGATTTCGCCAAAAATTTTAAGATTTCTTCTTGGTTTTTTTGCTCTTTTTCTATAAGCTATGTCCTATTTGAGTGAGTTTCCCTATATGCCATGTAATAAATTTTATAGATATGGATGGAGTAATGATTAAATTTCATTCTTTATATAAATATGCTCAATTACTATTCTATTTTTATTGACTCGTAAATTAAAGTTTTCATTATCTGATACCTCTTGTTCCTTTTTCTGCTATTCATATCCTTTAGAAGCATATATTTTAATAATTGTTACCTGTTTTGAAGGGTCTAAAGTTGAATTTATTCTTTCTAACACTAATTCACAACTCATCTTTTTGTTTTTTGAAGATTCAACTACCTTACTCTCTTGTTCCAGGTTTCTAGAATAAGATGTAGTGTTGTGATTCTTATGGGATTATTCCCAAAGAGTCATCTGATCATTGATATAATTTTGGATTTACAAAATGTCATGAATGAGCCTTTTGTATTGTATGAAATTATTTTTTATATCTTCAATAAATTAATTCTTCTTCATACATTTGTCACATTTTTGCAACATATCTAGGTTTAAGTGATCAACATTCTTGCGATTGTTTTGATTTCGAAAATAATCAAAAAATTACTTAAATAGGGAAATTCAAAGTCTACACCACATGATATAATGAGTGAAACAAGGAAACCAATGCTTAGCATGTTTGAGGAATATAACACTTTTCCTCAATATGTTAAGAAATATTTATCTTTTTACCATTCTATGGACCTTCATCCAATGTTATATGGTATGATTGGTTATGAAAAGAAACAATATCAAATGATAGCTTTTGAATTATTTGTGAGAAGAGGTGGTTCATGCAGGGAGAGAAAAATAGTCTTTGGTGGTAGGAAGGTGAGAATTGAAGAGGAAGTGGACTTTAGTATGATCCAAGAAGTTATTTTCAGCATGGATAACAATGATGATTTTTATGACAACAAATTTAGTATTAAGTATACTCATGAGATAACAACCATTTTAGGTGTGAAAGATGGTTATATGGAGTCCAATTGTGTATATGCTCAAGATTTGAGTGTTAGAGGCTACAATAAGTCTAATTTTTCATATAAGACCTTAGAGAATGAGTGTGAAATTTTATTGGTTGGTAATAGGCCCAAGGATCAATTTTTTGATGGAAATGCAACTAATTTATTAGAAGCTAGTGATGATATTGTTATATCATCAACTTCTACATTACTATTTGATCCATTTGTTGAGGTGTTTAGTAGTATGGTTTTTTGTTGTTGTGTGTACTGATGATAGAATATATGTTATTGTTGATTATGAGGCAAGTGATGTATAGAAAATATTATGTTATATACAAATAAACACAATGGTTTCTCTGTGGACAATTCTATGTTAAAAAATGATTCATCATTGTCTTATGACTATCCTTTTTATTGAGGTTGATGTTGATCACTCACTTGAATGGAGTTGGGTGCAATTTATACCATCTACAAATATAGTTCACTTTTTTCTTGTAATATTTGGTGATGCTCCTTTGTTCATAGATTTTGATAAAGATGTGGCTACATTCATTTCAATTACACTTGTTTTTGATACACTTGGAATGAGTACATTTTTTAAGAGCAAAAAATAACTACATGTTGCACTAGTTTCTCTTGTGGTCACATCTATTGCATGTGTTAGTGACGACCCTAAAGATGATGGTTATGTTTAGTACTAGGAAGAGTATTCATTACAACTTCTTAGATCTACACACAAATAACTTAATAATGCATTAGTGTGAATTGGTTTTGAGGTTGTACCATTCTTAAAGGGAAAAGTATTTTCTATCTATAGAAGATGCGATCAGTGGTTGCAAGTTGGAGTACTTGCAGTGTCATCACATCTATGGGAGCGTTGTATCGAATGGAGATGGTGCTATTCAGACTACCACTTCTAGATCTCCATTGTAAAAATTGATGTGTACTCAATGTGCTTTGGGTCATTAGTTCAGACATGGTTAGCAATGAAGTTTGGTTAGGTCTTGTTCATTGACTTCACCAACATTGGCTTGGTGAAGTTGAGTTCTAATTTGACCAATAGATGTCAAAGGATGTTCTTCTTGGAAAACTTATGTTTGATGTATGATATCCTTCTAGTGCATTGGGATTTTAGATAGGATTCACATATGATTTTTGATATGTTTACATCATGTTGAGTACATATTTTTTCATTTTAACTCTCATGTGAATGATGTTTTTAGGAGCATTTATTAGTTGTGCATGTGTCAGAAGTATGGATGCCAACTCACTCTCACAATTTGGGAAAGTAAAAGTTTGTCAACTTATCAAGTTGATTCCCTTTGATATTCCCTCTCTTTCAACATGTATAGTTATATTTTCTTCATTTTGACAAGTTCAAATAGTTGTATTGGTGATGATGTTAGAGGCATTTGTTAGTGATCATAGAGACATAATTTATGGCATATCCATGGGATCTACTTGGAATGATGTGTTATTTGTTACTGATAGTTCTTGGGGACAACCAATTTCAAGGAGGGTGGCTTGTAGTGTTCCATTTTTAGCAAGCATTAGAGTAAATGGATTTAGTTATCACTAGGTCCTTGTAGATTAATACTGGTGACATAATTCATATCCAAGTTATAAGTGGTAATGAATTCATTAAAGACAATAGAATATGGCATATAGGGCATTTAGTTTTTCTAAAAGTCTAATTTATCACATATGTATTAAGGTTTATAATGTTTATTATTTTATCATACATTTGAAAAACATAGAGAGAACTTGAGCGGTTTGTGAGAAGTAATAAAATCAAAGATTTGTGCATGAGTAATTTAGGTAAGAATGATTCATAACGGGTCCCTACTTATCAATTAATGAGATTAAGGGGCTTCTAATGAATGGTTGATAAGGCACAACCCTTGGTGAAGGTTTTGCAATTGGGGTTGCAAGAAGAGTGGGTTTAACGATAGAGGAAACTCTATAGTTGAGTCTGCTAAAGCTAGAGTAGTACTGGGATGGGTGACCTCCTTGGAAGTCTTGGTGCTTCACCTCTATGAGCATCACCTAGATCTAATGAGTATTGTCCTCCATTTATTCTCATGAGAGATGGATTCATATTGAATCACTACACGTAAAACATTGGTGAATGAGTTTGATTCAAAAACTACACAATAAAATCTTGATAGAAATATCACAATTTGATTTTTTGTGGATATTATCTCCTACTTTTCAATTTATCTAAAATTCAAAGTGAAAAAAGGATTTTTTGAGAACTAAGTGAAGTGTGAAAATTTTCAGCTTCAAAAAACCTAACTAGTGAAAATGGCCACAAGCTCTACATTTGCAAAGAAGAATTTGAAGAAAAATCTAGTTGAGTTGATTTGAAATGAGGTATGCATGAAACCCAACATGAAATTACCTTATCTTCTATTCCACCTAGGGTTTTGTTGTTTAATGATGTTCTCTCATTCTATCACTATGAGATTGGTGAAATTTGTGATTTCGAGCTAAGGGAAGTATATGAACAATTGTCTAAAAATGGGAAATTTAAAGATGAATTAAAACACTTGGTGGAATTCAAATCTAGTTGGATTTGAGTTGCCTTGAGCCACCTACATAACATTAAATTGTGGCTGGATGAACTTCTTTCAATAAACAGAGATGCAATTCATATGGTAACAGGGTATCCTATAACCAATAAGGTCAAAACCTTCTGTACAACCTCAAAGAATGAAATTTAACCAAACACAAAGGTACAATAGAACAACAAAGGTCTAAAGTTTACTCCAATTAGTGACCCAAAGCTTAAATTTGGAGTATATGTTGTTTCTTACAATAAGGTATATGCAAGATCATGGTGTGCCAAAAAGTGGCAATGTGAAAAAAAGTAGAGTTTGAAGATTTCTAAAAGTGCTTCAAAATCTGCTTTGACTTTTTTCACCTATCCAGGTACCAAACTTGGAAGGTAAGGCCGAGCCTTATCGGGTATCCAATTTGAGATCGGATATCTGATCTCATATCGGATATACGACAATTAGCGAAATAATATTATAACAATATAATTATTATAATTATTATAATTATTATAATTATTATACTGTAATATAATATTATTATTATATTATAATAATATAAAAACATTATATTATAATAGTATAATATAATATTTAATATAATATTATAATAATATAATATATTATTTAATATAATATAATAATAATAATAATAATAATACTATAATATATTATTATTATTATATTATAATAGTATAATATTATATTATAATAATATAATATAATATTTAATATTATAATATCTAGTAATGTAATATAATATATATAAAATATAATATAATAATAAAAAAGTAATATATTATAACATAATATATAATTAAAAAGTATAATATATTATAAATTATAATAATATAATATAATACATTATAATATTATAATATAATGATAATATTATATTATAATGATATATTATATTATAATAATATAATATAATATTTTATATTATAATATATAGTAATGTAATATAATATATATAAAATATAATTAAAAAAATATTAAATATAATCTAATCTAATATATTATATATAAAATATAATATAATAATAAAAATGTAAGATATTAAATGTTAGCATGTATATATAATATTGCATATCGGATATCTGATACCTGCGCACAACATAAATTAAAAAACACAGACCTGCGGGCCCGTTATTACATTATTTGGGGCTAGCTTTTAGCAAGGGCAATTGTATATATGATCGAATATCAGATATCAGATATTAAGGAATTTTTTTTTTCCAACTCATTTTTAACTTAAATTCAATAGATTTGAGGATGATTTTGTTTGTTTTGGTTGAATCTAGGGTTTTTTTGAAAACAAATGGTTAAAATTAAGGTTTTTTAAACTATATATTATGTTTTGCAATTCAACAGGAATGGCTGATCAGAATGATGACACTAAGGCATGAAATAATATTCCTCATAAACCCCCACCAAACGATCTAATACCCCCACAAAACCATCCACCAAATGATCCTGTACCCCCTCAAAACCCTCATCAAATCAAGGATTTAATAAATGAAAATCTCACTGAGTTGAGAGGTTTGCATAGAACATATAATAATGTACCCGCATTGGCTTCTGTGTTATCCACATTAAACACGATATTGGATAACATTGAAACCCTTACAAACCAACAAAATGCCACTCTTCATTAGCGTGATGAAATGCACGAGATGTTTGATGATGGTTTGGATTATGATGACGTTGTGGCCCTCAACATAAGCAAAGATGATTTGACTAGCCTTTTTGTAAAATTTAAAACAAGTTTACCAATTGCCCCAAAAAAATCCAAACTATTGATTAAATGGTGCACAAATGATGCCATACGTGCAAACTTTTGGGATTATTGGTGGATGGTCTTTGATATCCCTCCACATGGCAATTTAGACATACCATTTTATTTCCTTAGAAAATTATATGCAGAATTTGTGTTGAAACTTAAAGTGAACAATTGGAGCATGAAGCCCAACATGGGTGTAGGACTAGGAGCTCCTTAGGATAGACCCTCTTCCCAGCAGAAGAAAGCTGGCACTTTTGTCTCTCCCACTGATATCTCCCCCCCTCCTCGAGTGCAGCATCTAGATTTATAGAGGCTAGCTCTCAGACCATCAGAGTCATTCATAGGCTAAGTAGCCTAATGATATCTCAGGCTAGGTTAGTCCTACCTCCTTGTGTTGATGGTGATGGTGCTAGTTCATCATCGGCTAGCTCATTACATGTTTGTGTGACTCACACTTGCATTGCGTGCAAGAATATTTTCCTGGGTCCCATAGGTGATCTACCTGAATATCATTTTGTATTAGACAAGGATACACCAAACAGTCATGTAGAGGCTACAGATCCTGATGTGAGAGAGGAGGGGAATGCAAAGGCATGGACTCCTTCAGTGTCGGTATGTGCATATATTTTTGTGTTATGAAATATGTGACTTAAAGTTAATTTTTATAATAGATTAATTTTAATTTTTAAGCCATATTGACTTTTATATGTATGTGATCTTCATTCATGTTTAGTTGATGACCGAGGAGGAGCTCAGACAGATTGATGATGCCACGCTCTCAACCATTTCATTTGGCCTTGAGACATCTATGGTACATTATGTTGTGTTCGCATTTTTTTTTCTATTTGATATTGTAGCATATATGGTTGCTAATATTTATTTTATCTTGTAAGTAGCACCTGTCCCGGGGGGACAAAGTGTGAGGGGAGCACCAGCATGCATTGACAAAGGAAAGGTAATTAGGTACTTTCTATTTGATTAAATATCGATGCATTCTTGTAAAATATTTGTGGTAATCCCATTTAATTACATTCTTTATTGTATATAGGGTGTGGCTACTGGCGATGAGCCTATACAAATTTCGCATCGTAGACCATCAGGGATTTTCATTCACATTGAGAGCCCCATTATATGTATAAGTATCATTTATTTATTATTATCCTTATCTTCATAAATAAATTCAAAACTGATTTCTGTGATATTAAAAACTACTATTTTGTATCTCATAGGAGACTCCTAGTGCACATGAGGTCCGACGGGAGAGTTATGTAGATTTGATGACGCGACCACTCACTCCTGAGGAGGGGCTTACAATAGTAAGTTGTAGTTTGAATTCATGATTAAATATGTTATAAATTTAGCATGCTATGAATTATAATGTTATAATTCAAATTGTAGATTCATCTGACAAATGTATTTGAACATATACAACCCACAATCAGAGAGGTACCAGCATTGCCGAGGGCATACAAGAGGACTCCTAACTGGTGCAGGAGGTCGACGAGAGAGGTATTTATTATGAAATTTGGATACTATAAATCTCCATTACAAAAAAGATCATTATGCATTTGAGTAATTCAATGTTAGATACGTAGAATCATATAAATTTAGTAGTCTAACTTTGGGTTTTCCTTTTTTTTTTATGTAGGAGGCATCCAATCCACCTAGTGTAGTGAAGAGGCTGCATTTTGATCATCCACAGCACCCTAGGATAGTATAGTTTTCGTAGGATGCATCATGAGACATTTTGAGACCACATATGCCACATTGTATATAGAAACATTGATATTATACACATTCTGATGGCATGATCAGCCACATTTTGTATATGGATCTATGTATTTTAATATATATTTGAGTACTTTGTTTATGGATACATGATCTTTGATATATATTTGTGTAAAATTTTGTCCATGGATACATGTGTTTTGATATATATTTTTGTCATTAATGTGCACAATGATATACATATTAATTTAGTATCTAGTATTGTTCAATTTATCATGGATCATGTGTATTGTTCATGTTTATGGAATATCATTAATTTTGATTATGTTTGTTATATTCGATTCAAATGAAATAATTTTTTAATAAAATTTTAACAACCTGTATTATCAAATTTGGATGCAATGTATAATATGAAGTGTTATCATGACATAAACATAGTTGTTAACTTCCTACACAAGATTCAAATAACCCCAAATTTGATTTTAAACTCCACCTTCAACCTTGAAACTAACTCTTGGCTTCAAATCTAATCTCAACACAATTAACGACTCCACTCCTCAACCATGGATTCTATTCCCAACCACCAAGTCATTCATAGATTCATAATCTTTGATAACTAGCACTTCACTTTGTTACTATCCTCATACTACAACTTTTCAATTTCAACATAACTTCAAAATATCTCAACTTAAGAGACTTGATTGGATAGTTCATTGATAGCCCTCATGAGCTTTGAGTTATTTTAGGCCTCAACATCACCGTCCTATAGCATTCAATGGTTCATTGATAGCCCTCACGAGCTCTGAGTTATGACCCTCAAAATATCGACCTCAAAATGCACTTAGAGCACCTTGGAGACTCCTTGGTATAGGGTGGCCATGGATGATGGATGGTCTCTATGGCCAAAAAAAAGGTGTCACTAAGGTTCACCCATCCACCCAAAGCTAATAGTACTATCAATTTGATTCCAAGATCAGTGGTTTTAAAGTTACGTTGTGGTGCACCTATGAACTGAGGCACATTGCGAGTTTTGGCATCGAGTGAGATTTCTATGCCAAATGCAAACAAAATGTGAATTCTCAAAAATGAGATAGGTTATTTTAGGCCTCAGAATCACTGTCCTATAGCATTTTATAGTTCATCGATAGCCCTCACGAGCTCTGAGTTATGACCCTCGAAAGATCGACCTCAAAAGGCACTTAAAGCACCTTGGAGATTTCTCAATAAGGGGTGGACGTGGATGATGGATGGTCTCCATGGCTAGAACAAGGGTGTGAGTAGGGTTCACTCGCCCACCTAGAGCTAATGGTGTTGACGATTTGACACCAAGATCAGTAGTTTCAAAGTTACGCTGTGGTGCACCTATGAACTGAGGCACACTGCGAGTTTTGGCATCAAGCGATATCGTTGTGCCGAATGCAAATGGAATGTGATCTCTCAAAAATGAGATAGGTTATTTTAGGCTTCAACATTACTGTCCTATATCATTCGATAGTTTATCAATAGCCATCATGAGCTCTAAGTTATAACCCTCAGAATATCAACCTCGAAAGGCACTTAGAGCACCTTGGAGACTCCTCAGTATGGGGTGGCCACAAATGATGGATGATCTTAATGGCTAGAACAAGGATGTGACTAGGGTTCACTCGCCCATCCAGAGCTAATGGCGCTGACGATTCAATGTCAAGATCAGCAATTTCAAAGTTACACTGTGGTGCACCTATAAACTAAGGCACACTATTAGTTTTGGCATCGAGCGAGATCGTTGTGCCAAATCCAAATGGAATCTGATCTCTCAAAAATGAGATAGGTCATTTTAGGTCTCAGCATCACTGTCCTATAGCATTTGACAGTTCATCAATAGCCCTCAGGAGTTCTAAGTTATGACCCTTGGAATATCGACCTCGAAAGGCACTTAGAGCACCTTGGAGACTCCTCGGTACGGGGTGGCCGCAAATGATGGATGGTCTCTGTGGTCTAAACAAGGGTGTCACTAGGGTTCACCCGTCCATCTGGAGCTAATGGAACATATAATTCAATGCCAAGATCAGTGGTTTCAAAGTTACATTATGGTGAACCTATGAACTAAGCCACACTGCGAGTTTTGGCATTGAGCGAGATCACTGTGCCAAATCCAAATGGAATCTGATCTCTCAAAAATGAGATAGGTTATTTTAGGCTTCAACATCACTGTCCTATAGCATTTGATAGTTCATTGATAGCCCTCACGAACTCTGAGTTATGACCCTCGAAAGATCAACCTTGAAATGCACTTAGAGCTCCTTAGAGACTCCTTGGTACAAGGTGGCCACAAATGATGGATGGTCTCCATGGCCGGAACAAGGGTGTCACTAGGGTTCACCCACCCAGTGAGAGCTAATAGCACTGATAATTCGATGCCAAGATCAACGGTGTCAAAGTTACGCTGTGGTGCACCTATGAATTGAGGCACATTGAGAGTTTTGGCATCGAGGGAGATTGTTGTGCCAAATGCAAATGGAATGTGATCTCTCAAAAATGAGATAGGTTATTTTAGGCCTCAACATCACCATCATGTAGTATTTGATAGTTTATCAATAGCCCTCACAAGCTTCGAGTTATGATTCTCAAAAGATTGACCTCAAAATGCACTTAGAGAACCTTGGGGACTCCTCGGTACGGGTTGGCCGCGGACGATGGATGGTCTCTATGGCCAGAACAAGGGTGTCAGTAGGGTTCACTCGCCCACCCAGAGCTAATGGAATTAATTATTTAAATAGTTCTATCCATTAGGAATTAGACTTTGAAAAGTTGTCAAGAAAACTGCAAAAGTTGCTAAGCAACTTTTTGCAATTTTTGCCCTAAGACAAGTTTTATTGCAAATTTGATTGCAAATGGACTCTACAAACTACTGGGGACCCTAATAATGTTCTAAACATCTAGACGTACCTTAAAAACATGGAATTTACCAAAAATCCACTTTATTGAACCAATTGATGGCCAAGGCTTATAGTTGCACCATGGGGTCTTGTGTCCATTACAAATGTGGATGGTCACATGAAGATCATTAGATCTATCCCTAAACCTTATTACATCAAGAAAAAAAAATGATTAGGTGCTTTGCACTAGTGTTCCTTATATTTCATTAATGTTATTGGACAAAGAACCAGTTTTCCTCTCAATTGGAAGGGTGGGCCTAAGGGTTCAACACTAATGGGTGATGTTGAACAACCTTGGTAATGACTAGTTCATTTGGGGAGGCTTGAGTCTACATGAAAAGTAATTCTTATCTATTTTACTATTTTTTCTAGAGGTGTTCCTAAGAGCTCAACATATTAGAATGATGTTAAATCACCATATTAATGAATAGCTCATTTGGAGATGGTAGATAACCAAAGCTTAGAAGATTATTTTTATAGTATTGTAAAAGTTTTTTGTGAGAACCTTTCTACTAAAAATTCAGAGTATATGCAATTTTTTCAATGATTCTAAGCATGGTAAGAAATGGAGGAAGAGTTGGCATGGTTGTAAAAATGCATGGTAACCATGATGAACCAACAAAAAGGAGAAACACTATGAACCATGATGCACTTGAACATAAAGATGATTATGGAGAGGATCAAATGTAACATGTTGCTTCAGTCCCAAATGTTGACAATATACAAGTGATGCAGAGGATAGGGTGATGGACCCAAGTAACAACCTAAAATGAGTAAATTTCTAACAACGTGGCTAGTGACCCTTCTAGGTCCTGATGGTCAAATCCCACAAATGGTCAACTCCAGGAGGTTTCAAGGCTTCAATGAGTTTTTTTTGACATATTCACCATGTTCCAACACTTACCCTTGAGTTTCAATATTTTTCAAGCCAAAATGCACAACATGCCAAAATGTTGTCTATGCAACTTTACAATTCTGTGATAGCAACAAGACAAATAGGTGGATAACTTTTTTTTTTTTTTCCAAAAGACTCCTTGAATAAATGGATGTTTTGGATACCCTTTATCCTTTCACAAAACATATATAAGACTTAGATACCCTTCCTTTGGAAAATATCAATGAACTTTCGCACTTCTCCTATTTTTTAACAATGTAGAAAAGATGCATTTACAAAGCAACCTCTAGAAGGACTTAAGATCTGGACTCCAAACTTTTCATAGGCTCCTAAAATGACTTCAATTAGATGAATCCACTCTCAATTTCAGTCTATGGGTTCCCTAACCCCAAAAGCCCCGATTCACCTTCTCAAAACCCTTGTTCTTAGGGCATCACCAATCTCACACATGCCAAGCCTTCTTGGACTAATTCAAAATTCAGACACCTATTTTTTATCACCATAAACATGAATCAACTCACAAACACTACCCTCTTTAAGGAAAATCTCTTCCTATAGGACTATCCCTTCACTTTCAACTCTTGTTTTCACCTTTTTATGTTTGGTGGCCACCAATTATTCTGGTTAGTTGATCATTTCAAGGTTAGAATACATTATACATGTTAGGACAATGAAATTCCATGAAGATTCAGGTAAGCAGTTCATGGAATGAGCATGATTAGATGAAAAAACTATCAAAATGCTTATGAAAAGGATTACTACAACCAACAATTAGCAAGTTACATGAATAACCCTTAAAAAATGAAATCAAAACTTGGTCCTAAACTTCCTTATAGATCTTAGAAGATGCCTCAATGCATTGGAATATCATAAAGAACTCAGAAACTCCAAAGAACCTTCAAATTGCTATTAAAATCCAAGTTATTTTATTCAAAATTTTGAATCAGTCCGTACATACTGCCCTTACATTTCGTACAAACACTATTTATAAGTTTCAAGGGATGGTTAATAACCCCCTCAACCACCTCCAATTGGTTTCACTTCCTATTCCTTCATAAAATTTAAATTATGGAGTTTCCCTCCAAAATGCTCATGTAGCTGTTACATTCAAGATTTGCTAAATTTTAAGTGACTTATTGAATGTTTCAACTTATGAAATGACTTGAGATTATTATGAGATCTTATTAGGACCTATATAATGACTCACTTACCCTATGGAAACCTAGAGATTACTAAAATTCAAATCTCATGGTCCTTTACAACTTTTCAATATGAAAGTCTTTCAAAACATTATACAGTATTATGACTCTTTATTTTTTCAAATGCCATGATTGGTTGCAAAATGGAAGAAATCAAGTATTCTAATTTTTCGTCCATACTTTCTCAATTTTTCTTATTTGATTAGTTTGATAAAAATTGTTTTAATAATCATAATGTCAGCTTTATGTCAAATAAGGAAAAAGCCAAACTTGTAATAAGATATCCGCAAGCAATTATCTTTCATATAGTTATAAATGCTCTTAAAATTGTCCTTATAGCTTTGTATCACATACAAATATTATTTTCACGAACTTGTTCAATATCTTCCTCTTATAATTCCTTACAAAGAACCTACCAAAATACAAATTAGAATGTGCAACTAATTTAACCTGTCTTTTTCATTATTACAAAAACCATATACTAAAAAAGTTCACATTTTACATCATAATACATCATAAATCTTAGGAATTCTCCCCAATACCACCCCCGCCCCCCCCCCCCCCCCCCCCCCCCCCCCCCAACTCTTCATGATGTGCCTACATTCCAATATCATAAAAAAATTAGTAACTTATTGTATTAAACAAGATAATCATCAGTTCATTGAATCATTATGAAGAAAATAACATAAGAAATAAATATACCTAGTTGAGTGTTCCAATAGGTTACTCTCTCTATTTTAGGGTCTCCAACAGGGCTTCATGATTAGTATTAGCAATAGTAAAAACTTTTTTTACTTTTGGTCTTCCTTGATGCTTCAACAACTTTACATTTATTGCTATAATAAGATGCGAATATATGAGAATTATTTTGTGCTTCTGATAGTCTTCGAATGTAGGAATTCGATTCCTTCTAAGCATGTATGTCCGCAGCCATGTTCCAACGACAACCACTAAACCAGTAGGATATGTGAATCCATCATCATCTGTGATCGGTTGTGCAAGTTTTTTTTTACCTCGTACACAATGTGCTAACCAATAATCAGATTTCTCATCATTCCCCTGTGGTGCAACCAATGCAAAGACATGTCCTGGCTGAAGTAGATATGATAGATGGTTATGCTCAAGTGAAATTTCCATGTCATCATTTTTGATAGACGGTATGATAGATAATGGAGTAAGATAATGTGGAGCCCATGTGTCCACCCATTCACTTGACTCATAGTGATCCCAATCACACTAAAAACAACTAGGACAAAAGAAAACTAGCTATCATGTCCAAATGGTCCATGTACTAGAATCAGAGCTCCGAAATGAATGCATTTTTGATGAGTTTCTCATTGTAGCACAATCTAATCTATCAGCTATGGACCCTTCCTCAACCAACCAAAAGAACTTGTGTACCACTGAATCAAGAGTCCCCCCTATGATAATGCTAAACTACACCAATCAACAATGCTATGAGCATCAAGAAGCTCTGTTGCTGAAATCTTCAGTTGCTCCTTAACTAGAGCTCTCTTCACACATGCCCCTGATCCATCATGTTCTCATTTTCCATGGCTGGACTCAAAAAAACTCCAAATATGAGGCACCCCTCTCTCTATGTGCATCCTATACAACCAATAAAATATGCCAGCATTCTTGAATTGACCTGTATAGTTATTTAACCAAATGATATATCCATCCATAGCAATTGCATGCTCATATAAGAAATCAAAATAATTCTCGAAAAAATGTTGCAAAAACTCGTGAGAGTGAGATCTATCAATACTCATATAAAAATGATACTCTCTAATAATCTTTTGATTATCTTCCGCACTATCAGGGGCATGTCTATATGTTATGTGAACAAAAATAGCAATCTAAATAGACTTTTAATACTAATAGTGTGTCTCATTTTGAGGTTACAATGTGTAGTTCTTAGCAAAATCAACAACAGATATAATAGTGCCAATGGGAAAAGTCTCTTTGCACATTCTAAATTATTCATCCAACCACTGAGACCTGTGACTATGTCTTGCATACTTGTAAAAAAGATTTTTCTTGAAATCTAAAATAAAACTAGCCACACTGATATCCTTTCCAACCAATTCACATCGAGAGCTCTCACCTCCACTCTTCAATGTGTATTTCACCATTTCATATAACTTTTTTTTCACTATTGTCTTTCCAAGATCTTGTTTGCACCCCTCATGTAAACATGTGTCAAACTTGGATAAGCCAACACATTTTGAACACTTCTCATTTAAGTAACCATTTCTATAAAAGAAACAACCATCAACTCTATGACATAAAATTTGATCTAGGAAGTCTCTTGATGATTTTGGAAGCCCACTAGCACCACAATCCTCCAACATTTCTTTACTATGCAAAGTAGAATGGATGGAGTGTAATAGTTCATAGTGCATAGAAAACTCAACATGATATTTGAAACAATATGTATTTCAAATTTTGATTCGCACACAATTAAATGGCTTCAAAGATTCAAAAGCCCTTTTTGATATATGAAGACTTGGATGACTCTCTCTAAATTGTTTGAACAATATAGTTTAACTTACCTCCAAATAGTGTTTAGAATGTGGCGTGCGGTCTCTGATGCCAATTCTTAACTTTAACACATCTCTAGCATTGGGTGATACTCATGAGGTAGAGTGCCAAAATTGTGTAATTTCTTCCTTCACATCATTGGATAGCTTCTTGTCAAAACATGGAAGTCTCCCACCAAATGCCCATGTTTCATTTTGAAGAGGATCATCAATTTTCTTTCATCAACTAAGTGCTCTTCTCAAAGTAGTACAATTTAAATTCAAATCAATACAATTTTGTCTCATATATTTACCCTTTCCCAAATGATGACTTACCAAAGAGGTTGTAATAACCCTTCGAGCAACTCTGTTATCCTTCTCCTTGCTATTTTTCCCAATGCTATTGAGAGCACTGAAAAGATTCTTCACAATAATGGTATTTCTTTCTAACTTTTTATTGACATGAATCTTCAATTTGGAAAGCATAGGTCTCATCTTTTGCATCTTTAATAAATGCATAAAAAGTTGACATTTCTCTACCATTGTCTTGTTGCCAAAAAACATCTTATATAGTCTTGAAGCCCATAACTGAATGGTTCTTTCTGATTTTATTCCTTCCAATCTAGTAATAATCATTTCATCAATTTCAATTATCCATTTTGGCATTTTAGAACCTTCATATCGATTATAATTAGGAGATATATAAGGTTCTTGTGCATTGTCATGTTCGACATGGTCAATTATGCAATTTGGATTATTACTTCGTAGCATTTCGTCTTCAAAAATTTTATTCTCTACTTCTTTAATTTTGGTATTATCATTTTCAATAGGTACATTTTCATTCCCCAATTGTACATATTCATTATCTGACTCTATAATTTCACCTTCGACTAATTCATCATCAACTTGACTGATATTTAGCATACCTTGTCTTTTTCTTCGATGGTCCATTTTGTCCCTTTCCCTATATGCCACAATGCCCTCATTGGATATCTTCCTTTTGTGTTTAGCCTTTCAACGACTACCACTCCCCATTTAGATGATAATATCAAACACCTAGGGTTATATTTTTGAACTTTTTTCGATTGGTTGGGCCCCAAAATGCAACTTTTTGTAAAACTCGTTAAAAAAAATTGAAAAAATGATGTTGTCGGGTCTGTAGGGACAGGAAATATGTTCAAAATTGATGCCATTAATATCGGATATCCGGTTTCAAATTGGATATCCGCTATCGAATTGGATATCCAATATGACCCTTGGGACATCTTGTAGGGAAAACTGATTTTGTGAGCTAATAGTTTATAATTTATTAAATATTTCACTTATATTACTATGTAATATATATATATATATATATATATATATATATATATGTTATATATATAAAATCTATAATATATTATTATTATAATGAGCTATGTTATTAATATATAATAATATATTATCTTATTAGTATTATAATATATAAATATAATATATATATATATATACATATATATACATACATATATATACATATGTGTGTGTGTGTGTGTGTGTGTGTGTGTGTGTGTGTGTCTGTGTGTGTGTGTGTCCCTAGGGGTCCTAAGACCCCTAGGGACATATTAGAATTGTTTTTATGGGTCAAAGTGGGTCACAGGTTGACCTATGACCCCCTTTGACTCATTAAATGACTACATTTGTTCCTGGGGGTCCTAGGACCCTTAGGGACATATTAGAATCGTTCTTATGGGTCAAAGGGATCATAGGTTGACCTATGAACCCCTTTGACCCATTCAATGATAATATATGTCCCTAGGGGTCCTAGGACCCCTAGGGATATATTAGAATCATTCTAGTGGGTAAAAGGGGGTCATAGGTTGACCTATGACACCCTTCAACCCATTAAATGATGAGATATGTCCCTAGGGCTCTTAGGACCTCTAGAGATATATTAAAATTGTTCTAATGGGTCAGAGGGGGTCAAAGGTTGACCTATGACCCCCTTCGACCCATTACATGATGACATATGTCTCTAGAGATCCTAAGACCCCTAGGGACATATTAGAATCGTTCTTATGTGTCAAAGGGGGTCATAAGTTGACCTATGATCCCCTTCGATCCATTACATGATGACATATGTCCCTAGGGGTCATAGGACACCTAAGGACATATTGAAATCATTTTTATTGGTCAAAGGGGGTCATAGGTTCACCTATGACCACCTTCGACCTATTAAATGAAGACGTTTGTCCATAGGGGTCGTAGAAACCCTAGGGACATATTAGAATTCTTCTTATGGGTCAAAGGGGGTCACAGGTTGACCTATGACCCCCTTCGACCCATTAAATGATGACATATGTTCCTAGGGGTCCTACGACCCTTACATATTAGAATTGTTCTTGTGGGTCAAACGGTATCATAGGTCCCTTCGACCCATTAAATGATGACATATGTCCCTAGGGCTCCTCGGACCGCTAGGGACATATTAGAATCGTTCTTGTAGATCAAAGTTGGTCATCGGTTCACCTATGACCCCCTTCGAACAATTACATTATGACATATGTCTATAGGGGTCCTAGGACCCTTAGGCACATATTAGAATCATTCTTATGGGTCAAAGGGGGTCATAGTTTCAACCCATTATATAATGACATATGTCACTATGGGTCCTAAGATGCCTACGAACATATTAGAATTGTTCTTGTGGGTGAAAGGGAGTCATAGGTTGACGTATGACCCTCTTCAACCCATTAAATGATGACATATGTCCCTAGGCATCTTAGGACCCGTAGGCACATATTAGAATCGTTATTATGGATAAAAGGTGCTCATAGGTTGACCTATGACCCACTTCAACCCATAATATGATGACATATGTCCTTAGGAGTCCTAGAACCCCCAGGGACATATTAGAATTGTTCTTATTGGTCAAATGGGGTCATAGGTTAACCTATGACCCCCTTCAACTCATTAAATGATGACATATGTCCCTAGGGGTCCTAGGACCCCTAGGAACATATTAGAATCGTTCTTGTGGGTCCAAGGGGGTCATAGGTTGACCTATGATTCCCTTCGACCCATTAAATAAAGACATATGTTCCTAGGCATCCTAAGAACCCTAGGGACATATTAGAATCGTTATTGTGGGTCAAAGGGGGTCATAGGTTCACCTATGACCCCCTTCGACCCATTAAATGATGACATATGTTCGACCCATTAAATGACAATATATGTCCCTAGGGGTGCTAAGATCTCTAGTGACATATTAGAATCGTTCTTATGCGTCAAAGGGGGTCATAGGTTGACCTATGACCCCCTTCAATCAATTAAATGATGGCATGTCTCCAGGGGTCCTAGGACCCTTGGGGACATATTAGAATCATTCTTGTAGGTCCAAGGGGGTCATAGGTCCACCTATGACCCCCTTCGACCCATTAAATGACAACATATGTCCCTAGGAGTCCTAGGACCCGTAGGGACATATTAGAATCGTACTTGAGGGTCCAAGGGGGTTATAGGTTGACCTATGACCCCCTTAAACTCATTAAATGACGATATATGTCCCTAGGGGTCCTAGGACCACTAGGGACATATTAGAATCATTCTTGTGGGTCCAAGGGGGTCATAGGTTGACCTATGAATGTCTTTGACCCATTAAATTATGAAGTATGTCCCCAGGGGTCCTAGGACCCCTATGGACATATTAAAATTGTTTTTATGGGTCAAAGAGGATCATTGGTTGACCCATGATCCCCTTCGACCCATTAAATGGCAACATATGTCCCTGGGTGTCTTAGGACCCATAGGGACATATTAGAATCACTCTTGTGGGTCAAAGGGGATCATAGGTTGACCTATCACCCCATTCAACCAATTCAATGACATATTAGAATCATTCTTGTGGGTCAAAAGGGGTCATCGGGTTACCTATGACCCCCTTCGACCCATTACATGATGACATATGTCCCTAGGGGTCCTAGGACCCCTAGGAACATATTAGAATTTTTCTTATGTGTCAAAGGGGCTCATAGGTTGACAAATTACATCCTTTGACCCATTAAATCATGACATATGTCCCTAGGAGTCCTAGGACCCCTAAGGACATATTAGAATCGTTCTTATGGGTCAAAGGGGGTCATAGGTTGACCTATGACCTCCTCCGACGCATTACATGAAGACATATGTCTCTAGGGGTCCTAAGACACCTAAGGACATATTAGAAATGTTTTTATGGCTCAAAGGGGTTCATAGGTTGACCTATGACCTCTTTTGACTCATTTTATGAGGACATATAACCCTAGGGGTCCTATGGGTCCTATGGGTCTTAGGATGCTTAGGGACATATTAGCGTCATTCTTATTTGTCAAAGGGGGTCATAGGTTGACCTATGACACCCTTCGACCCATTAAATGACCACATATGTCCCTAGGGGTCCTAGGACCCCTAGGGACACATTAGAATCATTCTTGTGGGTCAAAAGGGACCCATTAAATGACCACATATGTCCCTAGGGGTCCTAGGACCCGTAGGGACATATTAGAATCATTCTTATGGGTCACTGGGGGCCATAGGTTGACCTATGACCCCCTTCGACCCATTAAATGATGACATATGTCCATAGGGGTCCTAGGACCCCTAGGGACATGTTAGAATTATTTTTGTGAGTTGATGGGAGTCATAGGTCAACCTATGATGCCCTTCGACCCATTAAATGACGTCATATGTTCCTAGGGGTCCTAGGAGCCCTCGAGACATATTAGAATCATTCTTATGGGTCAAAGGGGGTCATAGGTAGGTTGAGCTATTGTTAGGAATAAGGTGTCTCAACCTTGTATAATTCCTATTCTTATTATTTGTTTTGTAAAATGTATTTCTTGCAAATAATGTTGATGTGTCGACATCTTGAATTGTGTGTAAAGAGATCATGACTAAAACGGTTATGACGAATTCCTATGACACGTAAGAGCTATGTTAGGAAGATTCAATGACAGGTGAAGACATGTGGCAACTAAGATATTTGAGTACTATACACTCTACCCCAATAGTGGTAAAACCCTAATATCGTTTATCTTTGGGAGTAGCCCTAAAGTGAAGCGCATGTTATAAGCATTTTAGGGTTGCGAAGAGAAGTGATGCGAGTGAGTGTGTTGTTGGTACTGTGAGTTGCTATTGGAGTCGTCTATTGTCACTGTTGAGCTTGCACTGCAAGTGTATTGTAACCTTTTGTTGAAGATAATACATTGTGCAGGTTCCAAAGGGGTGGGGTTGTTTTACCGAAAGATTTTTCCCCATTGGCAAATCCTTCTGTTATGTGTTTCATTCTTTGTCTATGTTCTGTATGCATGGTTGGCTGCAATATTGTTGTTTACATGATATTGAATCTGTAAGTGTAGAAGATTTTAATAAGATTTGCATCATACTTTCTTTATGAGATTAGTGTAGGAAGCTATTTTCGCACCTGAGTTTCCTTACACCTATGACCCTCTTTGACCCATTAAATGATGACATATGTCCATAGGGGTCCTAAGATCCCTAAGGATATTTTAGAATCCTTCTTGTGGCTGAAAGGGGGTCATAGGTTGACCTATGACTCCATTCGACCCATTAAATGACAACATATGTCCCTAGGGGTCGTGGGATCCCTAGGGACATATTAGAATCATTCTATTGGGTCAAATGGGGTCATAGGTTGTTGTATGAGCTTGTTCGACCCATTACATGATGACATATGTCCCTAAGGGTCCTGGGTCTTAGGACCCTTAGAAACATATTATAATCATTCTAATGCGTAAAAATGGGTCATAGGTTGACCTATGATGCCCTTCGACCCATTACATAACAAGATATTTCCCTAGGGGTCCTAGGACCCCTAGGGACATATTAGAATCATTCTTACTGGTCATAGGGGGTCATAGGTTGACCTATGACTCCCTTCAACCAATTAAATGATGACATATGTCCCTAGGGGTCCTAGGACCTCTATGGACATATTAGAATTGTTCATGTAGGTCAAAGGGGGTCATAGGTTGACCTATGACCCCTTTGACCCATTCAATGACAACATATGTCCGTAGGACCCCTAGGGACATATTATAATCATTCAACCTATGACCCCCTTTGACCCATTCAATGACAAAATATGTCCCTAGGACCCCTAAGGACATATTATAATCATTCTAGTAGGTCAAAGGGGGTCATAGGTTGACCTATGACCCCTTTCAACCCATTACATGATGACATATGTCCCTAGGGTTCCTCGGACCCCTAGGGACATATTAGAATTGATCTTAATGTTCAAAGGGGGTCATAGTTTGACCTATGATCACTTTCGACCCATTACATGATGACATATGTCCTAAGGACATATTAGAACCATTCTTATTTGTCAAAGGGGGTCATAGGTTGAGCTATGACCCTCTTCGACCCATTAAATGAAGACATATGTCCCTAAGTGTCCTAGGAAACCTAGGGACATATTAGAATCCTTTTTATTGGTAAAAGGGGGTCATAGGTTGAGCTATGACCCCCTTTGACCTATTAAATTAAGATGTATGTCCCTAGGGGTCCTAAGACCCTTAGGCACATATTAGAATCATTCTTGTGTGTCAAACGAGGTCATAGGTTGACCTATGACCCCGTTCGACCCATTAAATGATGACATATGTCCCTAGGGGTCCTAAGACCCTTAGGCACATATTAGAATCATTCTTGTGTGTCAAATGGGGTCATAGGTTGACCTATGACCCCGTTCGACCCATTAAATGATGACATATGTCCTTAGGGATCCTAGGTTCCCTAGGGACATATTAGAATCTTTTTAATGGGTCCAAGGGGGTCATAGGTCAACCTATGACCACCTTTGGCCCATTAGAATGATTCTAATATGTCTCTAAGAAGCACCTATGACCCCCTTTGACCCATTATAATGATTCTAATATGTCCCTAAGTTTTCTGAGACCCTTAGGGACTAATTAGAATCATTCTTATGGGTCAAAGGTGGTTTTAGGTTGACCTATGACCCTCTTCGACCCATTACTTTATGACAAATGTCCCTAGGGGTCCTAGAACCCCTAAGGTAATATAAGAATTGTTCTTATTGGTCATATGGGTTCATAGGTTGACCTATGAAGCCCTTCAACTCATTAAATGATGACATATGTCCCTACGTGTCCAAGGACCCCTACGGACATATTAGAATTGTTCTTGTGGGTCAAAGGGGGTCATAGGTCCCATTGGACTGATTAAATAAAGACATATGTCCCTAGGGGTCCTAGGATCCCTTGAGACATATTAGAATCATTCTTGTGGGTCAAAGGGGATCATAAGTTGACCTATCACCCCCTTCGACCCATTAAATGATGACATACGTTCGACCCATTAAATGATGATACATGTCCTTAGGGGTCCTAAGATCCCTAGGGACATATTAGAACTGTTCTTGTGCCTCAGGGGGGGTCATAGGTTGACCTATGATCTCCTTCAATCTATTAAATGATGACATATGTCCCTACAGGTCCTAGGACCCCTGAGGACATATTAGAATCGTTCTTGTGGGTTCAAAGGGGTCATAGGTTTACCTATGACACCTTTCAACCCATTAAATGACAACATATGTCCCTATGAGTCCTAGAGCCCCTAGGGACATATTTGAATCATACTTGTGGGTCCAAGGGAGTTATAGGTTGATCTATGACCCCCTTGAAGACATTAAATGATGAGATATGTCCCTAGGGCTCCTAGTACCACTAAGGATATATAAGAATCGTTCTATTAGGGCCAAAGGGGTCATAGGTTAACCTGTGATCCCCTTCGACCCATTAAACGATTACATATGTTCGACCCATTAAATGATGACATATATCCCTAGGGGTCTTGAGATCCCTAGTGACATATTAGAATCATTCTTGTGCGTCAAAGGGGGTCATAGGTTGACCTATGACCCCCTTCGATCAATTAAATGACGACATATGTCCCTAGGGGTCCTAGGACCCCTAAAGACATATTAGAATCATTCTTGTGGGTCCAAGGGGGTCATAGGTTGACTTATGACCTCCTTCGACCTATTAAATGACAACATATGTCCCTAGGAGTCTTAGGACACATAGGGACATATTAGAATCATACTTATGGGTCCAAGGGGGTCATAGGTTGACCTATGACCCCCTTAAACCCATTAAATGATGACATATGTCCCTAGGGGTCCTAGGACCACTAGGGACATATTATAATCATTTTTGTGGGTGCAAGGGGGTAATAGGTTGACCTATGACTATTTTTGACACATTAAATTATGACGTATGTCCCCTAGGGATATATTAGAATTGCTCTTATGGGTCAAAGGGGGTCATAGGTTGACCCATGATCTCCTTCGACCCATAAATGGTGACATATGTCCCTAGGGGTCCTAGGACCTCTATGGACATATTAGAATCATTCTTGTGGGTCAAAGGGGGTCATAGCTTGACATATGACCCCATTCAACTAATTAAATGACATAGTAGAATTGTTCTTATGAGTCAAAGGGGGTCATCGGGTTACCTATGAGCCCCTTTGACACATTACATGATGACATATGTCCCTAGGGGTCTTAGGACCCCTAGGGACATATTAGAATCAGTCTTATGCATCAAAGGGGGTCATGGGTTGAAAAATTACCCCCTTCGACCCATTAAATCATGACATATGTCCCTAAAAGTCCTAGGACCCCTAGGGACATATTAGAATCGTTCTTATGGGTCAAAGGAGGTCATAGGTTTACCTATGACCTCCTCTGACACATTACATGACAACATATGTACCTACAGGTCCTAGGACACCTAGGGACATATTAATTTTTTTTTAATGGCTTAAAGGGGGTCATAGGTTGACCTATGACCCTCTTTGACCCATTGAATGAGGACATATGTCCCTAGGGGTGCTACGGGTCCTAGGATGCCTAGGGATATATTAGAATCGTTCTTATTGATCAAAGCCTATCATAAGTTGACCTATGACACCCTTCGACCCATTAAATCACCACATATGTCCCTACGGGTCCCAGGACCCCTAGGGACATATTAGAATCTTTTTTATGGGTCAAAAGGGGTCATAGGATGGCCTATGACCCCCTTCGACCCATTAAATGATCACATATGTCTTTAGGGGTCCTAGGACACCTAGAGACATATTAGAATTATTCTTATGGGTCAAAGGGAGTCATAGGTTGACCTATGACCCCTTTCAATCGATTAAAAGATGACATATGTCCATAGGGGTCCTAGGACCCCTAGGGACATATTAGAAACATTTTTGTAGGTCGATGCAGGTCATAAGTCAACCTATGACGCCCTTCGACTCATTAAATGACGTCATATGTCCCTAGGGGTCCTAGAACCCCTCAAGACATATTAGAATCATTCTTTTGGGTCAAAGGGGGTCATAGGTAGGTTAACCTATGACCCTCTTTGACACATTAAATGATGACATATGGATCCTAGGATTCTTAGGGACATATTAGAATCCTTCTTATGGCTAAAAGGGGGTCATAGGTTGACGTATGACCCCATTCGACCCATTAAATGATACCATATGTTCGTAGGGGTCCTAGGACACCTAGGGACATATTAGAATCATTATAATAGGTCAAATGGGGTCATAGGTTATTGTATGACTTTGTTCGACCTATTACATGACGACATATGTCCTTAGGGGTCCTAGGACCCCTAGAATAATATTAAAATCGTTCTAATACGTCAAAAGGGGTCATAAGTTGACCTATGATTCCCTTCGATTGATTACATGACACGATATGTCTTTAGGGATCCTAGGACCCCTAGGGACATATTAGAATCATTCTTATTGGTCAAAGGGGATCATAGGTTGACCTATGACCCCCTTCGACTTATTAAATCATGACATATGTCCCTAAGGGTCCTATGGACATATTAGAATAGTTCTTGTGGGTCAAATGGGGTCATAGGTTGACCTATGACCCCTTTTGACCCATTCAACGACAACATATGTCTCTAAGACCCCTAGAGACATTATAATCATTCTAGTGGGTCAAAGGGGGTTATATGTTGACCTATGACCCCCTTCAACATATTACATGATGACATATATCTTTAGGGTTCTTAGGACCCCTAGGGACATATTAGAATCGTTCTTATGTGTCAAAGGGGGTCATAGGTTGACCTATGATCCCCTTCGACCCATTACATGATGACATATGTCCCTAGGAGACCTGGAGACATATTAGAATTGTTCTTTTTGGTCAAAGGGAGTCATAGGTTGAGTTATGACCCCCTTCGACCCACTAAATGAAGACGTATGTCTCTAGGGGTCCTAGAACCCCTAGGGACATTTTAGAATCGTTCTTGTGGTTCAAAGGGTGTCAGAGGTTGACCTATGACCCCCTTCGCCCCATTAAATGATGACATATGTCCCTAAGGGTCCTTGGAACCCTACAAACATATTAGAACTGTTCTTGTAGGTCAAACGGGTTCATAGGTTGACCTATGACCCCCATCGACCCATTAAATGATGACATATGTCCCTAAGGATCCTAGGACCCTTAGGTACATATTAGAATCATTTTAATGGATGGAAAGGGCTCATAGGCCCTTTAACCCATTAGAATGATTCTAATATGTCCCTAGGGTTCCTAGGACCCCTAGGGACAGATTAGGTTCATTCTTATAGGTCAAAGGTGGTCATAGGTTGACCTATGACATCCTTCCACCCATTACATGATGACATATGTCCCTAGGGGTCCTAAAAACCCTAGGGACATATAAGAATTGTTCTTATTGGTCAAATGGAGTCATAGGTCCTTCAACCCATTAAATGATAGCATATGTCCCTAGGTGTCATAGGACCGCTAGGAACATAGTAGAATCATTCTTGTAGGTCAAAGGGGGTCATCGGATTACCTATGACCCCCTTCTACCCATTACATGATGACATATCTCGCTAGGGGTCCTAGCACCACTAGGGACATATTGAAATCATTTTTGTGGGTCAAGGGGTGTCATAGGTTGAAAAATTACCCCCTTCAACCCATTAAATCATGACATATGTGCCTAAGAGTCTTAGGACCCCTAGGGACATTTTAGGATCGTTCTTTTGGGTCAATGGGGGTCATAGGTTGACCTATGAACCCCTCTGATGCATTACATGATGACATATGTCCCTAGGGGTCTTGGGACACTTAGGGACATATTAGAAATGTTCTTATGGCTCAAAGGTGGTCATAGGTTGACCTATGACTGCCTTCGACCCATTGTATGAGGACATATGTCCCTAGGGTTCCTACGGGTCTTAGGACACCTAGGGACATATTAGAATCATTCTTATTGATCAAAGAGGGTCATAGGTTGTCCTATGACAACTTTTGACTCATTAAATGACCACATATGTCCCTAGGGGTCTTAGAGACATATTAGAATCGTTGTTATGGGTCAAAAGGGGTCATAGGATGACCTATGATCCCCTTTGACCCATTAAATGATCACATATGTTGATAGGGGTCCTAAGACCCTTAGGTAAATATTATAATTATTTTTGTGGGTCAAAAGGGGTCATAGGTTGACCTATGAACCCCTTCGACTCATTCAATGATGTCATATGTCCTAGGACACCTAAGTACATATTAGAATCGCTCTTATAGGTCAAAGTGGGTCATAGGTTGACCTATGACCCTCTTTGACCCATTAAATGATGAAATATGTCCCTAAGGGTCCTAGGATCCCTAGGGACATATTAGAAACTTTCTTGTGGCTAAAAAGGGATCATAGGTTGACCTATAATGAAATTCGATTCATTAAATGACAGCATATGTCCCTAGGGGTCCTATGACCCATAGAAACATATTAGAATCATTCTAATGCACTAATAGGTGTCATAAGTTGACTTATGATGCCCTTCGACCCATTATAAGACAAGATATGTCCCTAGAGGTCCTAGGACCCCTACAGACATATTAGAATTATTGTTATTGATCAAAGGGGGTCATACATTATCCTATGATCATTTTCGACCCATTAAATGACAACATATATACCTATGGGTCCTAGGACCCCTAGGGACATATTAGAATCGTTCTTGTGGGTCAAAGGGGGTCATAGGTTGACCTATGACCCCCTTTGATCAATTCATTGATAATATATGTCCCTAGAACCCCTAGGGACATATTAGAATCGTTCTAGTGGGTTAAAAGGACCTATGACCCCCCTTCGACCACTTGAATGATGACATATGTCCCTAGGGGTTGTAGGACCCTTTGGGACATATTAGAATCATTCTAATGGGTCAAAGGGGGTCATAGGTTGACCCATGACCCCCTTCCACCCATTACATGATGACATATGTCCCTAGGGGTCCTAGGACCCTTTAGGGACATATTAGAATCATTTTTGTGGGTCGAAGGAGGTCATAGGTCAACCTATGATCCCTTTCGACCCATTAAATGATGTCATATGTCCTAAGGGGTATTAGGATCCCTTGAGACATATTAGAATTTTTATGATGTGTCAAAGGGGGTCATAGTTTTACCTATGACCCCCTTTGACCCATTAAATGATGACATATGTACTTGGGAGTCCTAAGATCCCTAAGGACATATTAGAATTCTTCTTGTGGCTGAAAGGGGGTCATAGGTTGACCTATGACCCCATTCAACTTATTAGATGACAACATATGTCCTAAGGGGTCTTAGGAACCTACAGACATATTAAAATCATTCTAATGGGTGAAATGGGGTCATAGGTTGTCATATGACTTTGTTCGACCCATTGCATGACAACATATGTCCCTTGTAGTCCTAGGACCCATAAAAACATTTTAGAATCATTCTAATGCGTTAAAAGGGGTCATAGGTTGACCTATGATGCCCTTCAACCAATTACACAACAAGATATGCCTCTAGGCATCCTAGGACCCCTAGAGACATATTAGAATCATTCTTATTGGTCAAAGGGGGTCATACGTTGACCTATGACCCCTTTTGACCTATTAAATGATGACATATGTTCTTATGGGTCCTAGGACCCCTAGGGACATATTAGAATTATTCTTGTGGGTCAAAGAGTTTCATAGGTTGACCTATGATCCCCTTTGACCCATTCAATGACAATATATGTCCCTAGGACCCTTAGGGAAATATTAGAATCATTCTAGTGGGTCAAAGGGAGTCATAGGTTGACCTATGACCCCCTTTGATGACTTAAATGATGACATATGTCCCTAGGGACATATTAAAATCATTTTAATGGGTCAAAGGGGGTCACAAGTTGACCTATGAACCCCTTCCACCCATTACATTACGACATATGTCCCTAAGGGTCCTAAGATCCTTTAGGGACATATTAGAATCATTTTTGTGGGTTGAATGGAGCCATAGGTCAACCTATGACCCCCTTCGACCCATTAAATAATGTTATATGTCCCAAGGGGTCTTAGGACCCCTTGGGACATATTAGAATCGTTCTTATGGGTCAAAGGGGGTCATAGTTTTACCTATTACCCCCTTTGACCCATTAAATGATGACATATGTCCCTAGAGGTCCTAGGATCCCTAGGGACATATTAGAATTCTTCTTGTGGCTGAAAGGAGGTCATAGGTTGGCCTATGACCCCATTCGACCCATTAGATGACAACATATGTCCCTAGCGATCCTAAGAGCCTAGAGACATATTTGAATCATTTTAATAGGTCAAATGCAGTCATAGGTTGTCATATGACTTTGTTCGACCCATTACATGATGACATATGTCCCTTGCAGCCCTAGGACCCATACAAACATTTTAGAATTGTTTTAATGCGTCGAATGGGGTCATAGGTTGTCCTATGATGCTTTTCGACCCATTACACGACAAGATATGTCCCTAGGGGTCCTAAAACCCCTAGGGACATATTAGAATCATTCTTATGGGTCAAAGGGGGTCATACGTTGACCTATGACCCGCTTCGACCCATTAAATGATGACATATGTCCCTATGGGTCCAAAGACCTCTAGGGACATATTAGAATCGTTCTTGTGGGTCAAAGGGGGTCATAGGTTGACCTATGACCCCCTTTGACACATTCAATTACAATATATGTCCCTAGGACCCATACGGACATATTAAAATCGTTCTAGTGGGTCAAAAGAAGTCATAGGTTGACCTATGACTCTCTTCGACCAATTAAATGATGACATATGTCCCTAGGGGTCTTAGGACCCCTAAGGACATATTAAAATCATTCTAATAGGTCGAAGGGGGTCATAGGTTGACCTATGACCCCCTTCAATCCATTACAATGACGACGTATGTCCCTAGGGGTCCTAGGACCCTTTAGGGACATATTAGAATTATTTTTGTGAGTCAAAAGGAGTCATAAGTAAACCTTTGACCCCTTTCGACCCATTAAATGATGTCATATGTCCCAAGGGGTCCTAAGACCCCTTGGGACATATTAAAATTGTTCTTATGGGTCAAAGGGTGTCATAGTTTTACCTATGACCCCCTTTGACCCATTAAATGATGACATATGTCCCTAGGGATCCTAGGATCCCTAGGGACATATTAGAATCCTTCTTGTGGTTGAAAGGGGATCATAGGTTGACCTATGACTCCATTCGAACCATTAGATGACAACATATGTCCCTAGGGGTCCTAGGAGCTGAGGGACATATTAGAATCATTCTAATGGGTCAAATGGGAGCATAGGTTGTCATATGACTTTGTTCGACCCATTACATGATGACATATCTCCCTTGCAGTGTTAGGTCTCATACAAACATTTTAGAATCGTTTCAATGTGCAAAAGGGGTCATAGGTTGACCTATGATGCCCTTCGACCCATTACATGATAAGATATGTCCCTAGGGGTCCTGGTACCCCTAGGGTCATATTAGAATCATTATTATTGGGAAAAGGGGGTCATAGGGTTACTTATGACCCCTTTCGACCCATTAAATGATGACATATGTCCCTAGGGGTGCTAGGACCCCTAGTGACATATTCGAATCGTTCTTGTGGGTCAAATATGGTCATAGTTTGACCTATGACCCCCTTTGACCCATTCAATGACAACATATGTCCCTAGGACCCCTAGGGATATATTAGAATCATTCTAGTGGGTCAAAGGGGGTCATAGATTGACCTATGACCCCATTTGACTCATTAAATAATGACATATGTCTCTAGAAGTCCTAGGACACTTAGCGACATATTAGAATCATTTTGATGGGTCAAAGAGGGTCATTGGTTGACCTATGACCTCCTTCGACCCATTATATGACGACATATGTCCCTAGGGGTCTTAAGACTCGTAGAGACATATTAGAATCATTCTTATGGGTGTAAGGGGGTCATTGGTTGACCTATGATCCCCTTCAACCCATTATATGATGACATATGTCCCTAAGGGTCCTAGGACACCTAAGTACATACTAGAATTGTTCTTATTGGTAAAAAAGGGTCATAGGTTGAGCTATGACCCCCTTCGACCCATTAAATGAATATGTATGTCCCGAGGGGTCCTAGGACCCCTGGGGACATATTAGAATCGTTCTTGTGGGTCAAAAGAGGTCGCAGGTTGACTTATGACCCCCTTCACCTCATTAAATGATGACATATGTCCTTAAGGGTTCTAGGACCACTACGAACATATTAGAATTGATCTTGTGGCTCAAATGGTGTCATAGGTTGACTTATGACTCCCTTTGACCCATTAAATGATGACATACGTTCCTAGGGATCCTAGGATCCCTAGGGACATATTAGAATCATTTTAATGGGCTGAAGGGGGTCATAGGGACATATGTCATCATGTAGTGAGTCGAAGGGGGTCATAGCTCAACCTATGACCACGTTTGACCCATAAGAATGAGTCTAATATGTCCTAAGGAGTCCTAGGCCCCTTAGGGACATATTAGAATCATTCTTATGGGTTCAAGGTCCTTCGACCCATTACATGATGACATATGTCCCTAGAAGTCTTAGAACCCCTAGGGACATTTTAGAATTGTTTTTATTTGTCAAATGGGGTCATGGGTTGACGTATGATCCCCTTCAACCCATTAAATGATGACATATGTTCTTAGGGGTTCTAGGACCCTTAGGGACATATTAGAATTGTTCTTGTGGGTCAAACGGGGTCATAGGTTGACGTATGACCTCCTTCGACCCATTAACTGAAGACATATGTCTCTACGGGTCCTAGGACCCCTAGGGACATATTAGAATCATTCTTGTAGGTCAAAGGGGGTCATAGGTTGACTTATGACCCCCTTCGACCCATTAAATGATGACATATGTCCCTAGGGCTCCTAGGATCTCTAGGGACATATTAAAATCATTCTTGTGAATCAGAGAGGGTCATAGTTAGACCTATGAACCCCTTAATCCATTAAATGACGATATATGTCCCTAGGGGTCGTAGGACCCTTAGGAACATATTGGAATCATTCTTGTGGGTCCAAGGGGGTCATAGGTTGACCTATTACCCCCTTTGAGTTTTTAAATGACAACATATGTCCCGAGGAGTCATAAGACCCGTAGGGACATACTAGAATCATACTTGTGTATCCAAGGGAGTCATAGGTTGACCTATACCCCCCTTGAACCCATTAAATTAAGACATATGTCCTTAGGGGTTTTAGGACCACTAAGGACATATTAGAATTATTTTTGTGGGTCCAAGGGGGTCATAGGTTGACCTATGACTGCCTTCGATAGATTAAATTATGACATATATCACTAAGTGTCCTATGACCCCTAGGGACATATTAGAATTGTTCTTATGGGTAAAAGGGGGTCATAGGTTGACCCACGATCCCCTTCGACCCATTAAATGATGAAATATGTCCCTAGGGGTCCTTGAACCCCTAGGGACATATTAGAATCATTCCTGTGAGTCAAAGGTGGTCATAGGTTGACCTATGACCCCATTCAACCAATTAAACGACATATTAGAATTGTTCTTGTGGGTGAAAGGGGGTCAACGGGTTACTTATGACCACCTTTGACCCATTACATGATGACATATGTCCCTAGGACCCCTAAGAACATATTAGAATCGTTCTTATGGGTCAAAAGGGGTCATAGGTTGACAAATTACCCCCTTCAACCTATTAAATCGTGACATATGTCCCTAGGAGTCCTAGGACCCCTAAGGACATATAAGAATCATTCTTATAGGTCAAAAGGGGTCATAGGTTGATGTATGACCCCCTCCAATGCATTACATGACAACATATGTACCTAAGGGTGCTAGGAGCCCTAGGGACATTAGAATCATTCTTAAGGGTCAAAAGTGGTCATAGGATGACCTATGATCCCCTTCGACCCATTAAATGACCACATATGTCCCTAGGGGTCCTAGGACCCCTAGAAACTTATTAGAATCATTCTTGTGGGTCCATGGGGGTCATAGGTTGACCTATGACTCCTTTCGACCCATTAAATGATGACATATGTCCATAGGAGTTGTAGGACGCTTATGGACATATTAGAATCATTTTTTTGGGTCGAAGGGACCTATGACCCCCTTCGACCAATTAAATGGCGTCATATGTCCTAAGGGGTCCTAGGACCCTTAGGGACATATTAGAATTGTTCTTATGGGTCAAAGGGGGTCATAGGTTGACCTATAACCCTCTTTGACCCATTAAATATGACATATGCTTCTAGGCATCCTAGGATCCCTAGGGACATATTAGAATCCTTCTTGTAGCTGAAAGGGGGTCATAGGTTGACTTATGACGTCATTCGACCAATTAAATTACAACATATGTTCGTAGGGGTCCTAGGACCCCTAAGGACATATTAGAATCATTGTAATTGGTCAAAGGAGGTCATAGGTTGACGTATGACCTTATTCGACCCATTAGATGACGACATATGTCCCTAAGGGTCCAAGGACCCCTAGAAACATATTAGAATCATTCTAATGCATCAAAAGGGGTCATAGGTTGACCTATACTGCCCTTCAACCTATTACATGACAAGATATGTCGCTAGGGGTCCTAGGACCCCTAGGGACATATTCGAATCATTCTTATTGGTCAAAAGGGCTCATAGGTTTACTTATGATCCCCATCGACGCATTACATCATGACATATGTCCCTAGGGGTCCAAAGAAACCTTGAGATATATTAGAATCATTCTTATTGGTCAAAGGGGGTCATAGATTGAGCTATGACCCCCTTCGACCCATTAAATGAAGATGTATCTCCCTAGGGGTCCTATTAGAATCGTTCTTGTGGGTCAAAGGGGGCCACAGGTTGACCTATGACCCCCTTTGACCCATTAAATGATGACATATGTCCCTAGGGATCCTAGGACCCGTACGAACATATTAGAATGATTCTTGTGGGTCAAACGGGGTCATAGTTTGACCTATGACCTCTTTCATCCCATTAGATGACAACATATGTCCCGAGGGATCCTAGGACCCCTAGGGACATATTAGAATCATTCTTTTGGGTCAAAGTGGTTCATCTATTGACCTATGACCCCCTTCGACTTATTAGATGATGACATATGTCAGTTGGGGTCCTAGGACCCTTAGAGACATATTAGAATCATTTTTATGGGTCAAAGGGGGTCATAGGTTGCCCTACGACCCCTTCCACACATTAAATGATGACATATGTCCCTAGGGGTCCTAGCATGCCTAGGGACATATCAAAATTGTTCTTGTGGGTGAAAGGGGGTCATAAGTTGACCTATGACCACCTTCAATGCATTAAATGATGACATATGTCTCTAAGGGTCCCAGGACCCCTAGGGATATATTAAAATCATTCTAATGGGTTGAAGGGGGTCATAGGTTGACCTATGACCACCTTCGTCCTATTACATGATGCAATATGTCCCTAGGGATCCTAGGACCCCTAGGGACATATTAGAATCATTCTTATGGGTCAAAGGTGGTCATAGGTTGACCTATGACTCTCTTTGACCCATTATATGATGACATATGTCCCTAGGAGTCTTACGATCTCTAGTGACATATTAGAATCATTCTTATTGGTCAAAGGAGGTCATCGGTTGACCTATCACCCCCTTTAACCCATTAAATGACGACATATGTTCTTAGGGGTCCTAAGACCCCTAGGGACATTTTAGAATCATTCTTGTGGGTCAAAGGGGGTTAAAGGTTGAGCTATGACCCCCTTCAACCCATTAAATGAAGACATATTTCCCTAGGGGTCTTAGGACTTGTAGGGACATATTAGAATCATTCTCGTGGGTCAAAGGATGTCATTGGTCAACCTTTGACCCATTAAATGATGACATGTTCGGCCCATTAAATGACAACATATGTCCCTAGGGGTCCTAGGATCTCTAGAGCCATATTAGAATCGTTCTTGTGGGTCATAGGAGGTCATAGGTTGACCTATGACCCCTTTCATCTCATTAAATGACGACATATGTCCCTGGGGGTCTTAGGATCCTTAAGGACATATTAGAATCATTCTTGTGGGCCCAAGGGTGTCATAGGTTGACCTATGACCTCTTTCGACTCATTAAATGACAACATATGTCCCTAGGAGTCCTAGGACCCCTAAGGACATATAAGAGTCATACTTATGGGTCCAAGGGGTTCATAGGTTGACCTATGACCCCTTTGAACCCATTAATTGATGACATATGTCCCTATGGGTCATAAGACTAGTAGGGACATATCAGAATCATTCTTGTGGGTCCAAGGGGGTCATAGGTTGACCTATCACCGTCTTTCATCGATTAAATGATGTCGTATGTCTCTAGGGGTCCAAGGACCCTTAGGGACATATTATAATCGTTCTTGTGGTTCAAAGGGGTCATAGGTTCACCTACGACCTCCTTCAACCCATTAAATGATGAAATATGTCCCTAGGGGTGCTAGGACCAGTAGGGATTAAATAAATTTTTTTTTGTGTGTCAAAGGGGGTCATAGGTTGACCTATGACCTCGTTCGACCCATTAAATGATGACATATGTCCCTAAGGGTCCTAGGACCCCTAGGGACATATTAGAATTGTTCTTCTTGGTCAAAGGATTTCATAGGTTGACCTATGACCCCCTTCAACTCATTAAATGACGACATATGTCCCTAGGGGTCCTAGGACCCCTAGGGACATATTGGAATCATTCTTGTGGGTCAAAGGGGGTCATAGGTTGATCTATGACCCCCTTTGACCCATTACATGATGACATATGTCCGTAGGGGTCCTAGGACCCCTAGGGACATATTAGAATGCTTCTTATGGGTCAAAGGGGGTCATGGGTTGGCCTATGACCCCCTTCAACCTATTAAGTAATGTCATATGTCTTGAGGGGTCCTAAGACCTCTAGGGACATATTAGAATGCTTTATATGGGTCAAAGAGGGTCATAGATTGACCTATCATCCCCTTCGACACATTAGATGATGACATATGTCCCTAGGGGTCCTAGACCCCTTGGGACATCTTAGAATGATTATTATGGGTCAAAGTGGCTCATATGGTGACCTATGAACCCTTTCAACCCATTACATGATAACATATGTCCATAGGGGTCCTAGAACCCTTAGAGACATATTATTATCATTCTTATGGTTGAAAAAGGGTCATGGGTTGACCGATGACCCCCTTTGATCAATTACATGATGACATATGTCCATAGGGGTCCTAGGACCCCTAGGGACATATTAGAATTGTTCTTATAGGTAAAAGGGGGTCATAGGTTGACCTATGACCCCCTTCAATCCATTACATGATGGCATATGTCCCTAGGGGTCCTAGGACCCCTAGGGACATATTACAATCATTCTTGTACGTCCGATGGGGTCATAGATGTACCTATGACCCCCTTCGACCCATTACATGATGACATATATTTGTAGGGGTCCTACAACCCCTAGGGATATATTAGAATCATTTTTGTGGGTCAGAGGTGGTCATAGGTTTGCCTATAACCTCTTTCAATCCATTACATGACAACATATGTCCCTAGGGGTCCTAGGACACCTAGGGATATATTATAATTGTTCTTGTGGGTTGACCCCATGACCCCCTTTGACCTATTCAATGACAACATATGTTTCTAGTGGTCCTAAGACCCCTAGTGACATATTAGAATCATTCTTGTGGGTCAAAAGGGTTCATAGGTTGACCTATGACCCCCTTTGACCCATTATATGATGACATATATCTTTAAGATTTCAAGGACCGCTAGGGACATATTATAATCGTTCTTATGGGTCAAAGGGGGTCATAGGGTGACCTTTGACCCCCTTTGACCCATTAAATGAAGAAATATGTCCATAAGGTTTCTTGGACCCTTAGGGACATATTAGAATCGTTCTAGTGGGTTAAAGGGGGTCATAGGTTAACCTATGACCCCCTTCAACTCATTAGATGAAGGCATATGTCCCTAAAGGTCTTAAGACTGCTAGGGACATATTAAGATCGTTCTTCTGGGTCAAATGGGGTCATAGGGTGACCTATCACCCTCTTAGACCCATTAAATAATGACATATGTCCGTAGGGGTCCTAGGATCCCTAGAGATATATGGAATCGTTCTTATGGGTCATAGGGGATCATAGGTTGACCTATGACCCCTTTCATCCCATTAAATGATGACATATGTCGCTAAGGGTCCTAGGACCCCTAAGGACATATTAGAATCATTCTTGTGGATCCAAGGGGGTCATAGGTTGGCCTATGACTCCTTTTGACCCATTAAATGACAACATATGTCCCTAGGAGTCCTAAGACTCTTGGGGACATATAAGAGTTATACTTGTGGGTCCAAGGGGTTCATAGGTTGACGTATGACCCCCTTGAATCCATTAATTGATGACATATGTCCCTAGGGGTCATAGGACCAGTAGGAACATATCAAAATCATTCTTGTGGGTTCAAGGGGGTCATAGGTTGACCTATGACCGCCTTTGACTAATTAAATGATGTCATATGTCCTTAGGGGTCTTAGGACCCCTAGGGACATATTAGAATCGTTCTTGTGGTTCAAAGGGGGTCATAGGTTCACCTATGACCTCCTTCAACACATTAAATGATGAAATATGTCCCTAGGGGTCTTAGGACCCCTAGGGATTAAATAAAATTTTTCTTGTGTGTCAAAGGAGGTCATAGGTTGACCTATGAGCTCGTTCGACCCATTAAATGATAACACATGTCCTTAGGGGTCCTAGGTCCCCTGGGAACATATTGGAATCATTTTTTTTGGTCAAAGGGTTTCATAGGTTGACCTATGACCCCCTTCGACCCATTAAATGATGACATATGTCCCTAGGGGTCTTAGGACCCCTAGGGACATATTAGAATCATTCTTGTGGGTCAAAGGGGGTCATAGGTTTATCTATGATCCCCTTTGACCCATTACATGATGACATATGTCCGTAGGGGTCCTAGGACCCCTAGGGACACATTAGAATGCTTCTTATCGGTCAAAGGGGGTCATAGGTTGACCTATGACCCCCTACAACCTATAACACAATGTCATATGTCCCTAGGGGTCCTAAGACACCTAGGGACATATTAGAATGCTTTATATGGGTTAAAGGGGGTCATAGGTTGACCTATGATCCCCTTCGACCCATTAGATAACGACATATGTCCCTGGGGGTCCTAGGACCCCTTGGGACATCTTAGAATGATTATTATGGGTCAAAGTGGGTCATAGGGTGACCTATGACCCCTTTCAACCCATTATATGACAACATATGTTCGTAGGGGTCCTAGGACCCCTAGGGACATATTATTATCATTCTTATGGGTGAAAGGGGGTCATGGGTTGATCGATGACCCCCTTCGATCAATTACATGATGACGTATGTCCGTAGGGGTCATAGGTACCCTAAGGACATATTAGAATTGTTCTTATGGGTAAAAGGGGGTCATAGGTTAACCTATGACCCCCTTCAACCCATTACATGATGACATGTGTCAAAGGTGGTCATAGGTTTGCCTATGACCTCTTTCAACCCATTACATGACCACATATGTCCCTAGGGACATATTAGAATTGTTCTTGTGATTCAAAGGGGGTCATAGGTTGACTTATGATCCCCTTTGACCCATTAAATGACAACATTTGTCCCTAGTGGTCCTAAGACCCCTAGTGACATATTAGAATCATTCTTGTGGGTCAAAGGGGTTCATAGGTTGACCTATGACCTTCTTCGACCCATTAAATGATGACATATGTCAATAGGATTCTAAGGACCGCTAGGGACATATTATAATCATTCTTATGGGTCAAAGGGGGTCATAGGGTGACCTTTGACCCGTTTTGTCCCATTAAATGAAGAAATATGTCCCTAAGGTTTCTAGGACCACTAGGGACATATTAGAATCATTCTTGTGTGTTAAAGGGGGTCATAGGTTGACCTATGACCCCCTTCAACCCATTACATGAAGACATATGTCCCTAGGGGTCCTAGGACTGCTAGGGACATATTAAGATCGTTCTTATGGGTGAAATGGGGTCATAGGGTGACCTATGACGCCCTTAGACCCATTAAATAATGACATATGTCCCTAGGGGTCTTAGAACCCCTAGGGACATATTACAATCATTCTTATGGGTCAAAGGGTGTCGTAGGTTGACCTATGACCCCCTTCAACGCATTACATGATGACATATGTCCCTAGGGGTCCTAGGACCCCTAAGTACATATGAGATTTCTTTATATGGGTCAAAGGGGATCATAGGTCGACCCATTACATGACGACATATGTCCTTATGGGTACTAGGACCCCTAGGGACATATTATAATGCTTTATATGGGTCAAAGGGGGTCATAGGTTTACCTATGACCCCCTTCGACCCATTACATGAAGACATATGTCCCTAGGGGTCCTAGGACCGCTAGGGACATGTTAGAATCATTCTTATGGGTCCAAGGGGGTCATAGGGTGTCCTATGACCCCGTTCAACCCATTACATGTCAATATTATATTTAATAATTACATGATATTCTATATTTTAATATAATAATAATATATTATTAGATTATATAACAATAATAATCATATATGTTACTAGGTTATAGATTTAATAATAATAATAACAATATATATTATTATATAGAATAGTTTTGTCATATAATACTATTATATATATTTAATAATAATAATATATATTATATGTATCACTATATTATATTTAAAACTATATTATATTTATTACCAATAATCATATATATTAGTATAATGTAATAATAATTATAATATTAATGTGCACACAGTCACAAAATATATAATGTCTTCTAAAATTTTCTAAAGTTATTGTTTTATGTTCATTTCAATTTAAATTTGTTTCCCTCCATATTTAAAATTGAAAAAAACTTGCCTTTTGAAATTTCTCACTAAATAGGCATTGGAAGTCACCGAGCGTAATCACATATCTAATTTGAGATCGGATATTCAATTAGGCCTGGTATTAACCAACCCTGCCTGGCCAACCCAAAAAATGTGTTTGAGGAGGGTTTTAGTGACACTCAGACTTCGTATAGCCATCTGACAATGTTATTTTGATCAAAATTGAATGAAACAAAAAGAGTTTTTTAATATCACTCTTGAAATTCCATCGGTATTATTTCTGTCAAATTCTGAGTTCGATAAGTATTTATTAGTTAATTATCAAGGAAGATTATTGTAAAGTGTTGAGTGACATACTGATTGAAAAATAACTATAAATTTCAAACGGTATAACATTTTTTAAATCTAAAAGTTGCATCACATTCTATGCTTCACCTAGTATAAATTAAAAAAAAATTTAAAAAATTTGGTAAAATTTTCTATTAGTTAAGGTGGTCAGACAAGGGAGTTTTTTTTTTTTTTCAAAAATGTTGTTGCAGAAAATTCATATTTAATTATTTATTTGGAATAAAAATATCAAAAAATATACGTCACATCTGGGCATGAGTCTACTTTTTATATCTATAATTATATAAAAAAAATATTATCATTTGATTTTGATTAAGGTGGTCAGACATACACCTACCTTTTATTTTCTCCTTGAAATTTTTGTAGTACTGCATTAAAATCTAAACTTTTGACCAATCAATTATTTTTTTCTCCTGATAAGGGCTAGTAGTTTAGAAACTACATTCAATTTCTTACAGATTATTTTCTTAAAACTTTTTGATATAAAGTCCATAACCACTTTAAAATTATGTGTCAAGTTGACATAACCCTGATTTGCTAATTTTTCACTACCACTTAAGGCCATAGTTTGGTACACCATGATCTTGCACATACCCAATATATTTAATAAAGATGACCAAACAACATACCTTTTATGGCTATTGACCTAGCTTATAAAATAGTGATGAAAAATCACAAGTTTGACATTTTTGAGCTACAATTATGCCATTTAGATGACAATAAAACAATAAGAGTGGCATAGTCTAATACATATAATTAATAGTGCAAGATCATGGTGGGCCAACTATGGCCTTAAGTGGTAATGAAAAATCAGGACATCTTTGTTGGCCAACTTGATGTACAATCTTGAACTAGTTATGAACCTTATATCAAAAATTTGTAAGAATAGAATCTATAGTACATCAAATTTAGTTTCCAAATTACTATCCCTTTTCTAAAAATAAGTAAATTTAATTAAACAAAACTCAGAGTTTAAATACAAAGGTACAAAAAAAATCAGTTCAAAATAAGTAGGTGTATGTTTGACCACCTTAATAACATTCATTAGATAATATATTTTAAAAAGGTTCTATATATAAGAAGTAGACTCATACTTAAATGTGATGCATATTTATTTTTGTATTTTTAGTCCAAGGAAATAATTAATTTTGAATATTCTATTACAACATTTTTTGGAATAAAAAACACTCTCATGTCTAGCCACCTTAAGTCATTCAAAACTATATAAAATTATAAAATTTTCTCCTCATAGTAGGAAAATTATGAAATGTGATGTATCTTTTAGATTTTGAGAAGGTTTTACTATTTTAAGGTTACTTTTTTAATCAATAAATTAGTCAATACTTTATAAGTAATTCCATTTTTAAAAAGTTATAATTATTTATTGACTTCATAATTTGACAACATTTATATCAATGGGAAGTTGATAATTTCCTCAAGAAACCCTTTTCATTTTATAAAATTCAAATAAAAGGTAAATTTTATATCACCTATATTTTGCCCATCATGCTGCTGCACATAACTAGTTTGGTTTGAACTACCAGTATGTATTTTCTTCTACATGAAAAATCATTTCCCTTGTATTCATGAAGTTAATTGAAAAAAAAACACAACTTTCATCTATCAAATCGATGAATATATTCAAACACTAGGTAATAACTTTGATAGTGTTATGAAAGAGTATTTTGAAAACTTCAAGTTGAGAATGAATCATAGATTTGGAATTCCACCAAGATTAGTTAAAAAGTATCATGATGAAATTTGTTTTTTAATTGATATGGATAATACTGTTGTAAAATTTTATATTCTTGGGGTTGCATGGTTGGAACCTATAAATTATGAGGTGAATATAGATCTTCAAGACACCAAGGCTATTGAAGTGTTATTGAATGAACCAGTTAAACTAAGAGCCCCCAAGTATGGAAAATATGAAAAAGTATAATAATAGGATTACAATAGGCCTTGTTATTCACAAAATGGAAAGGAAATCAAAGAAGGTCATAAATAAATTGGAAAGTGCATCCAATGGAGGTGAAGAAAATCAACCGCCATAGATAACTGAAACTAAGGCAGAGGATTTTGCTAAAGAAGAAGACAAAAGAAAAGAAATAGTAGTTAGCACATCACAAACAAAGAAAGGTAACAAAAGACCTTCAACTCCTCATATGAGTCCAAAGAATAAAAGATCTAGAACCTAAGTTGCACAAGAGGTAACTCCAAAATTGAAGAAGGTTATTGTTACAATCAATAAATTGAGTCAATCACAGATCAAAACCTATCAAAAGAGCAAGGAATTTCCTAAGTCCTCTAGAAAACTTGTCAAGAGACCCACTCAAAGAAAAATAAAGTTGTTTATAAAAGATGACGATGATGTTGATGACAACAAGATGACTAAGATTGATGAGGTGAGTAATACTTGAACTATTTCATTAAAAAGGCCTAAAACCATCGATGAAATTTCACATGCTCTTAGTGAAAGAAATGGTCTAGCAATATTCAAATATGATGAGCATGAAAAAATGAATAACGAGGATAAGAAGAAAATAAAATATTCTCTAATTATTATGATGGTCCAAAGTTAAAATATACACCACTAGAAATTAGAGATAAAGTACTTGATGATCTATATCAAAAAATTGATAGTCGGTGGAAATATGAACTCAAAATTGAGAAGGAAATGAGAGGAAGAGCATTGGCTAAGATTATACCAAATTTTGTTCTCGGGCTATCAATGAAGCTTTGGAGCAATACAATAATAGATTTTTACAAAAGAGTAGAGCCATTTATATTTTATCTAATAAATTACAATTGGTTAATGAAGATAATGAGAGAATATGGAGTTGAGTCAACAATATTAAGTATCCAAAAAATGAAACCATTAAAATTGATGATACTCAAACTGAGAAGAATGCTCAACTTGACAATAAGGAAGATAGTTCTATCAACATAACCACATAAGAATTTTCTGATTTTGTACATGAAATGTTTGGTGATAATATTGGAAAACAAGATGCTAGAATTAGTGAAATATATACCAAAAGAAGATCTAGCTCAACAACTAAAGAAGGATGGATATATTACTATAGAAACCAAGTTGAACAATGAATAATCTACACTTTTTGAGCTTGCAAATGCACATATCCTTGGATTTGATCTAGTAATTTGATAGGTCAAAGAATTTCCCAAGACAACAGACCAAAATGTAGTAATATTTCTATTGTTCATTACATATATTAGCATATCCATTCCTATGGACACTGAGGGATATAAAATGGATGTAGACGCCAAGAGATACACATAAAATACACTAGGTAAACAAGCATAAAATACTACAAATGAAATTAATAATGTTGAACATGCTCAAAGTGGAAGAGACTCCATAGAGCATGATGCAAAAATCTTTGTTGCAAGTGATGAAGCACCAACGCAGGTGATGGAGCACCAACCCACATACCTCCAAGCGAGGTTATGATTGGGAAAGGTCAATTAATTGTTGCAAAGGAACAAAATACTTGAAGAATTACTTTTCAAAGTAAATGATTAAGATTTTCTATCAATCCCATGTTGTTGGGTAAAATTAAAAACACATGCCACCCTTTTACAAAGGAAAAGGCTAACATCAAAAAAAGGTGTTAAAATTCAACAATGTAAAAGTTATATTTCTATTTCAAACTTTAAGTTGGTGTAAACTGATGACATGTGTGTAAAAAGATGAAGTTTCTATCTATTATTTTTTTAAAAATTAAAAACTAAAATAGAATATTTTTTAATGATTTTGAATGATCTTTTTTGATAGTGAAAAAATTCTAGCCAATCAAGGGTTATAGTTTCCTCCACAAAAAGAACTAAAAATAAATATTTTTTCATTTAAATTTGAAGTATGTTGTTGACAACATATGTACCTACAACTATAAAAAGAAATATTCAAAAATATTGTATATTTTTGCCTATTATAGCCATTTTATGTTGAACTTTTCATAATTTAATGGCTTATCACCCCCACCATCTTTTCCTTAGTAAATCCATGTTAACCATTAAAAATGTTATATACTATTGAAGAGGACTCTCTCCTCTAGAAAAATTCATCATTTTTAAAAAAAGATACCAATCTACTAATTTTTATATATTTTTTTAATATTATATGTGCATAATTCTAATTTCAAGCTCTATCAAATGGTATTTTCTTATTTTTTTGAAATCCTAATTTCGATCATGAAATTGGCCTCTAAAGTGTTAAGTTCTTTAGAATTGCAAAGCACATGATAGAAAGTGCCACATTAGAGGATACAAATAGTTTTAGTTAGATTTGATCCAGCTGGTCTGGACTCAATCGAAGCCACCCGATCAAAAAGTTGCACACAGAAGGTCACATGCACTAGCCTAAAATTTTTATTTGGTTTAAATAATAAAATAAGGTTTTCATTTTAATAGTATAGTTTAATTTTTAAAATTTGTATATTTTATTCATATTTGTGTTTGCACTATTAAAAAAGTTAAGTATTATTAAATTTTATTGAATTAAATCAATTTTATTGTAGAAATATTTAGAAATTAGACTTTTTTTAATTATGTGTATTGATATCAATTAATTAATTTATTGTTTATTTTAAATTTATTAATTTATTTTATTTTATTTAATTATTTAAAATATTATGAAAAATATTAAAATTATTAAATAGTTTAATAGTTAACTAATTTAATATATTTAATAATTTACTTAATCTAAATTTAGCAATTCTTTAATGCAACTAGTTGCCTTAGGATATTCTAGTCTAACATGTTGGCTCCTAATTTAACAATTTTAAAAATAACCAAGAAACCATACCAATACTTAAGGCTAGCACATTCCTATGATGGATGCACTTGACTGCAATCTTGGGCCAACTATAAGGCTTCATTCCTTCTTCACTTCAAGCTCTGCAAAACCTAGGCAAGTGGACCTCAGATTCACTTATATTGTACCAGTGCAAAAATATATTCCCGAATCTATTAAGTTGATTTAACCATTATTTCTCCTAATGACTCATGAGATAACATAGAACTACATTAGCTAAGTGCAAGATAATGAAATTCATAAGCTAAGTGAGGGCATCCTTTTTAGCTCTTTAACATAAAGGGGAAATATAACTGATTAATGATGTTGAATATCAACACAACCCCGAATATGTAGCAGAATGAACAAGTGATCCTGTAATTGACCAGTGCCTTGTCTATTGTGCAATTCCATGAATCTAATGCATACATATGGATACCTAAGACATACTCATATATTCAGATATCTAATCTATCCATTCACCTTGTAAATAGACATCTATGTTCATAAAGATCTCACTACTTACTGAATATCCTCCTGATGAAACCTACAACCTTGTTAAGGTAAATAAGTATTTACTTGGTTCTTTGTTCCAATACCAAACTTATCCAGACATACAACCTTAAGGGATTGCAAATGAGTTTAAGGTCTTTGTTCTTAAACACAAAATATTGTAGATAACAAAGGAAGGAGACGGGAATCAGAATAAAACTAAAGAGATTTCTGCTCAACTGTATTGATTTCCTTGAAATTATTCATTCATATGCATGAAATCAAAACATGAAAAACACCTAATAGATCTAAAATTTCTATATTATCTTCACCATTGCTGTTCATACAAGAGAAATTGCTAAAGAATGAAGGTGGAATCATAGTTCTGGATCCAAGAAGTGGTCTCATAGAAAGACTAAAAATTTCCAACCAGCAATGGTCTCACAGTGGAAAAACTAGAATTGACCAGTTTCACAGTGAAAACTAGAGCCATTACCAAGAATGAGAAAGAGAATAATATAGAGGAATGAATTCCTAGATCTATTGTGCATTTGACATGTGTCCACTTGGAAAACATTTCCTAACAGCGACAAGAATCTCTCTAATCTCTCTCTGCAAATGGTAAATCAAATCATTGATCATTTTTGCCTCCCAAAATATAAAGTATCTCAAATACTTGATGGAACAATAACCACTTTTGATGCCAGATTTGAAATCAAGGCAAAAGAAAAAATCAGTTAAATGGCCTCTAGAATGCAATATAATCTTTTCAAAAATGTTTTTTCCACATTCAGGCTTCAACAAGTTTTCATATCTTCCCTCTAACCAATTTTGATGATCAATGACAAATTCTGCCCATTCTGCTAAGAATGCATTGGAGATTAAAAACTTTCTCATAGACTAAACTGGTGAATAGCTATGCAAAATCTGATCTCATGATCAAAAAACTCATTTCCTCCCAGTTCTAATAGTATATTGAAGTGTCTATTTTGGACAAAAATTGCCCCCCTAGCGGCCATTCGAAGTTCAGGCTCCTGTTCATGACTTTCACAGCACTTTATTTTAAAAATTGACCTTTTCAATAGTTTAAAACTATATAATAATTCAAACTTTATTTAAAAGTTTGATATGCACGTAGTTTTGAGGAAATTTTAATAAAATATTAAAATTTGAAACTTTTCAAAATTTCCCACCATTCTTCTCTCGGTCAAACCTATTAACCAACCCTCACCACATGTTGACATATGATTGGTCAATCTCTACCACCTGGTGTCATGTCACCATGACTAGGCCCGCTACCATGTGGCAGCTTGGCACTTTCCTACATTCCTTATCCTCCTCTCAAGTTTGTAATGCGGGAATGCACTAGCCGTCAGATCTCACCACGTGGAAAAATCTTACGGCTCCAACTTGGGCTCATGCTGATGTCCACGTGTTGCTCTATGATTCATATGCCATACACCACCACGTGGCGACCTCTCATTTTTCTCTCAAGCTACTTTGAACCACCACATCACCTCCATGTCACCACACCTGCCCCGTCATTGCCATGTGGTAGCATGGCCCTTCCCCACTTGCACAGTCAGTAGGTGCCATGTTGCATGTAGGAATATGCCTTAGTGACATGTGGCCAACTAAGCCACATCAACATCTAGGAATCTGCACTACACTTGAGTCTCCCTAACACTTGTCATCTCCTAGTTCACCTGTAGGTTCTACATCACCATGTAGATCTTGTACACAACCTCACCTTTGACCTGGGCCCACTGCCACATGGCACCCTGACACTTTACTACATTATCTAACTCTTGCGCATGTTCATATTGCAAGCAAGTGCCCACCATTTGATCTGGCCATGTGTCAACATCCTGTGTGTCAGTCTTGATTTGTTGTTCTAGCACCACATGTCCTAATGACATCATCATCCTTTATTTGCGTGTTAATTCAAAATTTGTTTGACAGCTCAAATTTTGAGGTCTTTCGGCTAGGCTCCACCACACAAGCCTAGCAACTTCCCCAAAAGGTGTGTCTCTTTAGACATGTTAAGAAGTGAGTGTTGTTCTACTTAAACCTTAGGAAATCTACCCACCCTACGCAAGTGGGATAATGTTTCCCAATTTTTTTCTTTTTTCTTTCTCTATGTAACTCATGGACAAGTGATGAGAAATGAGCAGTCTTATGATCAAATTCCTTTACACATTGACTAACTCATGCCTCCCTAATTTGTTTTCACCTTTGTTCCATATCCATATTCAGGCACTATGGTTACCAATGCAATTTCTCCTTCCTTCATGTCCATGATTGCTCTATCTAAACCATCAATGACTTCCTCTTTTCTAGTCATAAACTCAAAATCAAAATGTAGCAAGTCTCTAACCTCTAAAATGTAGCACAAAAGGAATTTTAGCATTTTGGTCAACTGGGTCAAAATTATAACAAGTCAAAGAGGGCTTTCCAGAATTTTGAACAATTCATATCAACATGACATTAGTAAATGAACAACTTTGAGGGATTCAAAACCTATTAAAACAAATTTGAAATGACTCAAAATCTGAAACATAGGTTCTCTGGTATGGACCCTAAACACTTCCAAAGTGGTGAGTCATGAAACATTACCAGGTGTGAGATTTTCAATTGCAAACATAGCCTCCTATCGCTGCTTGACACTTGGGCAAAAATGTAGAATTGGACATTGCTCAAATGGGACTTCACAAAATAGCTTGGAATGGCAATTTATTATTAAGGAACACATAGATGCACTGAATGCAAGGTGTTAGAAACATTAAACACCTCTTAGGCTTCAAATGGATAGCTGGATACACATGCATCAAAAAGCATTTATGGGGCTTGATTTTTCAATGGTACTCAAAATCGAGGCTTCAATTTTGAGTCCCAATAGTGGCTCTATCTGGGGATGCATGTGCCTTGCAAGAATGGAAAGGATTCAAACATCTGGAAGAAGTAGAACACACACCTCTGACAACAAAAAGTTCTCTCTTGAACAACTTTATTTGAAAATAGGGAAACTACTCCTACTATGTACAAATGATGGCCTCGGGCCACTGAACTTTAACAAAAATTCTTACCTCTATCAAATACCTAATTCTTATTTACATCTTCTTGAGGTAAACTACAATTTTCATTCTCCCTTGTTTCACCCAACACATCAGCATTTTCAATCACTTCATTAGGAAAAAAAAACTATCACCATTCTCATAGTGCATATAAAATTCAAAGACTATCTCATCATCACACTCACTATGAGAAAAAAAATCAGCATGCTCATGATTACACAAATTGAATTGAGAATCAAAATCCAACAATGATTCGTGCATGCTGATCGAAAACACAAAAACTTCATATTCTACACCATTCACCAAGTTGCATTTACCAAAAACTAGCAACTCACCTTGTGTCTCCAACTGCAAAGAGTAGGTGAAATATAATTGTTGCCTACTTGCAGTCATGTCACTCACTAAATTAGATTTATCTTTCACTGAAACCTCTTCACATTCTTCAAACAACTAATTAGTTACCAAGCATGAAAACATATTCTAAAAGTGTTGATCTAAACTATGCTGATCACAATCATTTTCTTCATCTAACTAAATGTTAGAATAAACCTTGAACATATCTTTACAAGACTTATCAACACATAAAGGAAATTTATAATTTGATTGACAACTTTCATTATTTTCCTCTTCATTACATGAAACATCAAAACATATTGCAGGAAAACTAGCATGAGAAGAATTTGAAATAGTATCAAACTTCCCTTCATTTACATCCCCCGTATCTAACAAATTGTCATGTGCAAAGACATTTGAGGTACTATCATCTAGACCTCCAAAATCTGATAAAGATTGTTTAGATTCTACATCTTTTTCTACATCAAACTTTGGGGAATTGATTTAACTGAATGAGAAAGTATTATGAGGGAAAATATGAAGATCCTTAGAAACACTTACATTCTTTTCAAAATCACGAGCCAACAAAATTGAAATTTCATCAGGGCTTAAGAACTGCCTCACAAATCTTCTCTCGGCTATGATTATTATCTGGATAACATGAATAACTTACAATAGCGAGATCATTAGTATAACAATTTGAAAAATCAACATCATTATAACATTCATTCTTATCATGGCAATCACTACCTCTACTAATATTATAACTTTCTTCAACTTCATATTCACTGTAACAAAATTTATTTTCACTTTCATATCCATCTTCCTTATGCTGATTGCAATTACCTGATTCATTTGCATTTGAATCCTTCTCTTCACATTCAGAAGACAAATCATCTTTCTCTATGGATTCATTATATTCATTGCTACCTTGACTTTCAACATACTCATTATCCTTAGAAGATATAACATGAAATCTATAATCACTGCTTTCCATCTCTTCAATGAATCTTTCAATTTGCAAAATTCTTTGTTATCTTATAGGTGCTGGCCAATTGACTGAATCAAGCACTGGAACATCAAGGAAAACACTAGGCATGGAAGATTCCTCAGGTCTACAATAAAAAGGCATGTTTTTGGTTATTGATTTAATCTTTAGATAACATTGTTCAACATCTAAACCTTGAGTACTTCCTACTTCAATTCTTATAAGACTAACAATCCTTTTATAGATCAGTTTATTTAACATAGAAATGTTATTACTCACAATCTCTAAACTTTCAAAATTTGGCAAACTAATCTCAAATCTGAGATCTGACTGCATAATAAATGCTAACTTCTACATCTTCCTTCTAGTGCTAAAAATCATTGAATAGAGGCAACCACTTTAAACAACATGACTTTCATGAAAGAGAAACATGAAAACCAAAATACTTCAAGTGCTGATGCAAAACCTTTTGATCTACTATTTTGGCATAGGTGCAAGACTAAAATTCCCTTACACCTTTGATAAGAACTTCGTAGAGCCGCGACCTCCTTGAGAGAGGATAAAGAAATCATTGTTGTGATCTACTTTTTACAATTCTCTTTCTTATAACAACAGATTGCAAACAACTCATTAAAAAATTATCAAGATTTTAAAATTTCCTTTTCAAGAGACTATCAAAAGCTTCAGATCTGCCAATACAACTAAAAGTCCTTCAAAATTTTGCAATGAAATCAACTAGGAACAAATTGTTATAGAGATTTGAGAGTTCCCACTCACACTTTGTGAGAAATAAAATATAATTTATCACCTGAAAAATCTAAACTAGACCTTCTGATGTAGGAGAAATGCAAACCATCAAACCACTCTTGTAGATTTACAAACTTGGAAAAGGGGAACACAAGTTTATGTTCATTCTTGACTCTGATTTTCTCAACAGCAATTGTAAAAAATTGAACTTCTTGAAGATAGACTTATAACAATCATAGAACACAATTTACATCCAATTCTCACAACATACTACTACAAATGGATAAAAACTCATTGGGGTGCATGATTTGGAGTAAGAAAACTAGAAAGAACATTAGAGAACTTACCACTGCAACTTTTTATGCACTTCTTCTACTGTATTGAATCTCTTCTTTTAAATTCTCAAGGTTTGTCTACCATTTAGATACAATACAGTCCCTAGTAGAGTTTCCATTTTGTTGGTGTTTTGAAATGCTACAAGTTTTAAACATCATGCAACTTCATAATGCGGGTAAGCACTGACCTTTGATCTTGCATAGATTGATGATCACCAAAGTTTAACATCTAGTTAGCTAACCTGACCAATAAAATATCACCTTTCAAACCATCATGCTCTGAGAAGTTTGATAGTGGTACAAACTAAAATATTAACACTTAGAATTTATGCACCTATGACATCATCATATCTGACCTGGCATTTACATGTCATCCTCCACCAATGAATACACTCCAATTCATCAAATCTTTACAAGTTGGTGTGACTCAGTAGCCTTCTCAAAACTTGGTCCCATCGTACCACATAGAAAACTGGCCCTTTATCACTTTCCTTAAAGTTCCTTCATTTTCATATAGCAGGAATGCACTGCCCATTGATCTCCTTAAGATCAATGGTGTGATAAATCTTGCCCTTTTTAAGATCTAGTTAGCCACACTAACCAAAAAATGCACTATTTTTTTTTCGTGTCTAACAACTTTGCCAATAGTATAGACTGCATTATTTCCTTTTAGAGTCATGGGTCCATGACATCATCATATGCTACATGTCAAAGAAGCACTTGCCCACATTCTTTAAAACTCATGCACTTTCATATTACCATCATGTCCCACCCATTGATCATTCCAAGATCAATGACATACATAACTCGTGCCCTTTGAACTGCATGAATATCCTCTGTGACATCATTATGGATGGGTGTCACTAGGGCACTTGCCTACTTTAGTTAAAAAATTCACACCTTCATGAACTGGGAATACCCTTGCCATTGATCTTCCAAAGATCAACGACATATAGATGTGATGCCCCAAAGTGAACCCATTGTATGATTTGACTGATGATATTTTTGGAAAGTTTCTCGTGCTCTAACCATATTGACAACTCTAAGAAGTTTTGACAAGGTACTGAAAAGTCCTAGTTTTTGTAGTGTGATTATAACTTAATGTCACCAAGTGCTATGTGGCACAAAGGTGCTTTCCTGCATTACATAAAAGTTGAGCAGATCCATCTTGCGGGTATGCTCCCACCATTGATCTTGGAGAGATCAACGACTAGGCCAAAAAAAACCATCATAGTTAAGATGCTTTGTGAAACACTAAATAAAATAACCATGATTAGGATAAAGGTGATTGGGGTAAAATGATTAGGAAAGGATTTTTAAAAGATATACGTAGAAAATTTTAAATAACATATTTTAAAGGACTAAAATTTCCTGCGCATATTTGAATTCAAACAAATGAAAAACTCTAGGTCCTTGGAAACATGGAGCACAAACAATATTAGGGTAACATAAAATTAAGGGTTTTTGATTTACAACAAACAAATCTTGAAACACAACCCTAATTTTGAATAAGTAGCTAAATTTTTACCGTAATATGCAAAAATTCTGAATGGTGAAAAATTAGGCCAATAGTGACTCTTTTTGAGGATGCATGTCCCTTGTGAGCATGGCAAGGATTCAGATCTTTGGAAGGAGACCATTCTCAAAACAACAAAAACCTCTCTTGCACAACTTTATTGAAAACAGGAAAACTACACCTACTATGTACAAACAATGACCCTGGGCCACCAAACTTCAACAAAACTTTTTCCATCTATCATACACCTGATTCTCATTGACATTTTCTTGAGGTAAACTAAAATTATGTTTCTCATCAATTACACCAATCATATTAGCATCTTGAAACAAAACACTTGGCAAAATTGAATTCACACCTTCATTCTCATATGCATTTATAAATTAGAATTAAACTCTACATCATGCTCACTATGAAAATATGAATAAGCTTCATCATAACTATTGATATCAAATTGATACTTATCATCACTAATTGAATCATGAACACCTTCAACCAAAAACACAAACGTTTGATACTCTACTTCATTCAACAAGTTACATGAATCAAATTGTAACTCATCTTGTGCATCCAGATATGAGAAAAATGTAAAATCTGATTTCTCCTTGTTTGTAGTATTAGTACTTCATAAATTAGACTGAACATTTGTGGCAATCTCTTCACACTCAAATAACTGATTAGATACCAAATCACAAGAATCATCATGAAATTTCATGTTCACGATATGCTGATCCATATCAATGTTTTCTTCAAATAACTCATTAGAATAAATCACTTCATTAGTATTACTTTCCTCATCACATGAACAATCTAAATGTATCTCAACCTCATGAAGACAAGAAGAAAATGAACTAGCAATAGACCTTATCTCTATATCTTTCTTCTCAACATAAAAGTTGTCATGTGTATTGATGTGCAAACTACCATCACATGCACCTCCAACACTTGACATAGCATATTCTGAAACTATATCTTTTTCAAGATCAAATTTAGGGGAAATGACTTCATCATATGAAAAGGAAAAATGAGGCAAAGCTCAAACATCCTTGGATAGATTTGCATACCTTTCAAAATCATGAGCCAAAAAATCTAAAATCTCATCAACACTTAACAAGACTTCATTACTAGTTTCTTTTCCTTGGCTGTGATTATTATCCAGATAGCTTGACACATTTATAATGGCAGACTTGTTAGTAATACATTCTGAAAAATCAAAACTCTTATCATCACACATATCTTCTTCTTTAGACAATACCTCAACAACCGATATCTTGACATATTCACATTTATCACTAGAAGAAAAAGTCTTACTACTATTATACTTTTCCTTTTCTTTACAATCATCATCATAACAAAATGAATCCTCATTATGCATGTCATCAAATTGCTGATTACTATCATCTGATTCATAAAACTGAGACTCTTCATCTTCAATATCATTTTCAATGGACTCGTTGCATTCATTATCATTAGATTCATTAGCATTCAAAGAACTTTCAATCTCTATGACAAAATTTTGGATGTCAATAATCTTTTCTGACCTTGACTTGGTTGACCAATCAACTGAATGTGGCATAAAAACTTCTAAGAGTAACATTGGCCATGAAGATGTCTCAGGTCTGAAGGACGCATCAAGATTCATAACTACTAATTTCAACTTCATGTAAGTTTGAAATCCACTAAGACCCTTAATATCACCAATTGTATTTCTTATGCCAATGATGGTCTTATTATGAATTTTTCTTTTTAGCTTAGCAATATTTGCACAAATACTTTCAAGAGTTGGTACATCACTTTTAGACCTAGACTCTGAATCCATCTTATAAAATTTTAAACTCTTATCTCTACTTTATTGGTGTTGAAACCACTAGATGGAGGCAACTATTTTATTCATTCAAATTTCATGAAAGACAAATATATGAAAATTGAAAATACCTTTATGTGTTGCTACATTAAACCTCTGATCTGTTGACTGGCATAATGTAAACATTAAATCATTTACACCATATATAAAATCCTTTATAGAGCTACCACCTCCTTGAAGAGGAAAATGAAATTACAGTAGTGATTCACCATTTAAAATCAATTACTTCAGTAGATACAAACAACCACATAAACTATTAATCAAGAAACTTATACTTTCTCTTTACCAACAAACTAGATCTACCCATAAATAGTAAAAGCCTATAATGTCAAAATAAACCATGCACTGGCACAAAGATTTAGTCTAGAGTCGCTACTCACACTTAGTGAGAAAAGATCTACAAAAATTTACTACTTGTAAATTTTGAACCAGACTTTCAATATGGAAAAACTTGCAAATCATTAACACCTTGAAAAGAGAATACACTTCATAAATCAATTCTTGACTTTGAAACTTTTCTCAATAGCACTTGCAAAAATTGAATTGATTGAAGATAGACTGATAATAGTCATAGAACACAATTTACATCCAATTTTCACAACATACTGCTGCAAATGGATAAAAACTTATTGGGAGACATGAATCTTCAGCAAAGAAATGGAAAATACTTCATGGCCTTGTTGCTGTAGCAAATTCTTCCTCTTGTATTGAATCTTCTTCAAATTCTCAAGGTTTGTCTATCATTTAGATTCAATACAACTTTGTAGTAGAGTTGCCATTTTGTTGGTGACTTAGATGGGCAAAAAAATACTGAAAATAGGACTGAAGTATTCAATTAACACCAAAGATTCTTATCCTTTTAACAAAATGTATTGCCATCTTATCTCCCCAGTAGAGTCTCCATTTTGTTGGCTCCTAATTTAACAGTTTTTAAAATTACCAAGAAACTAGACCAATACATATAAGGTTAGCAAATTCCTATGATGGATGCACTCGACTGCAATCTTGGGCCAACTATAAGCCATAACTCCTTCTACACTTCAGTTTCTGCAAAACTTAGGTGGGTTAACCTTGAGGTTCTAATATATGATACCAATACAATTAAACATACAATCTAAACCTAATAACAACAGATGAAACCCCTTTGTCTTCTAATACTTATGCAATAACATAGGACTAATATAACTACAAATCATAACCTATGAACCCATAAGATAAGTGAGGGTTAATTCCTTTAAGCCCAATACAAAACATGAAAACTGAATTTATTTTGATTAAAATGATTTGTGCAAATGCCCTTCATCTTAGCTTGTATCTAATTTAGTGATCAGTGCCTTATCCATTGGCACATAGAGTCATTACCAGCAGAATGACCTAACTTGATTGCCTTACAATTAAGTTTGTCAACTAAAATCCCCAAACTCCATTCTTACAAAATATCCCCTCCATACACCCAGAAACCCTATCAGACCATTGAAGCATTTACTTCAATCCTTGAGTCAAAAGTAACAACAGATCTGACATACAACTCATCCAAGCTATCTTAAATTGAATAAACCTTATTCATTCAATCTCAAGGTTAATAGAATATGAAGAATTAGGAGACAGAATAAGAGAATACATATAATTCATTGTAAATCCCTTTTGTATTCATCCTTGGAAAGACTAAATACATCAATTGGTAAAACTAAATGTAACTCAAGATACTTCACATGATGTAGCATCAATTACCATTTATCTCAGAGAAAAAATACATGAAATGAAATGAAAATCTGCATAAGAGTAGATGGGTGGCCTTCACTACTAGCGCTCTGCTCAATAGACAGGAAGCAAAACCAACAACAACCTTGGTTTCATAGTGGAAATTGGAACCTTGCTGGTATCATAGAGAAAATTGCCAATGCTTACAATAGATGAAAGAAAGAAAGATATAGGAGGAGAGAATTCCCAGATTTGTTGTGCATCTAACATGTGTCCACTTGAAAAACATCTCCGAAAAGTGAAAATAATCTCTCTAATCTTTGTCTGCAACTGCATATCAAATCCTTGATCATTTTGGCTCTTAAAAGCATAAAGTGATTCAGATTTTTGATTGAAAAAACATAACTAATTTTGATGCTAGATTTGATCTCAAGGCAACAACAAAAATTAGTTAAAAATGAACTCTAGAAGCCATAAAAACTATTTAGAATTACTTTAGGCTTCAACAAACTTCAATGTTCACCCCCCAACTGATTTTGGTGCTCCATGATGAAAACTGCCCATTATTCTGAGAATGCCCTAGAAAACACAAAACTGCTTATGGAGCAAACTGGTGAAGATTTGCTAAAAAATTGACACCATATCTAGAAAATTTATCTCCTCTCAGTTCCAACAGTATGCTACACTGCATATTTTGGATAAAAATTGTGCCTCTGTGGTCCATTTGAAATTCTAGCTCCCAAGCCATGAACAGAGCTTAAAATTCAAAAATTAAAAAGTTTATATAGTCAACACCATATAAAATGTGTAAATTTATTCAAATCTTTCATCCATTTGAAAATCATGCATTGAAGAACTTTCAATTTTAATTCTTCTATTCATTTTCCATACCTCCCAATCCATGGATGCCAAGTGTCAAATCTTGATTTGTTGAAATGCTCAAGTAGGCCCCACAGCTCATTATGCCTTTGAAATATTTTATTTTTCAAAAATTTTGTAACACCGTAAAGCTTCAAGCTAGGCCCTTCCGACCATATGCTCACATACCACCATGAACCTCCAAAATTTTCTTTATGACCATATGACATCTTTGATTTTTAGAGCACCATAACCCTCCAAATTTTATTTTACGCTCTTATACTGTACTCCAAGTAGATGGCACATGGCATATTTCCATTCATTGAACTACTTCCCAAGCCTGACCCAATAATCTTCTTTAAGACAGGTGCCACATGTCATATTAGTGCTTCCCCACATTATTTAAACATCATACAACTTCATAATGTAGGTAAGCATTGACCTTTGATCTTGCACAGATTGACGATCACAAAAATTTAACATCTAGTCAGCTAACTTGACCAATAGAATATCACCTTTCAAACCAACATGCTTTAACAAGTTTGACAGTGGTACAAGTTGCAATATTAACTCTTAGAATTTATGTGCTCATGACATCATAATATCTAACTTGACATTTACATGTCATGTTCCACCAATGAATATGCTTCAATTCATCAAATCTTTACAAGATGGCATGAGTTAGCAACCTTCTCAAAACTTGGTCCCACCATGCCATGCGACAGACTAGCACTTTACTGCTTTGCTTAAATTTACTTCATTTTCTTATAGCAAGAATGCATTTCCCTTTGATCTCCCTTAAGATCAACGACGTGATAAATCTTGCCCTTTTTAAGATCCAATCAGCCACACCAACCAATAAATGCACTACTTTTAAGCCATTTTTGACAACTCTGCCAATAGTACAGACTGCATTATTACATTTCAGAGTCATGGGTCCATGACATCATCATATGCCACATGTCATATTGTGGTCATGCACCACCCGTTGATCTTTCCAAGATCAATGATGTACATAACCCATGCCCTTTGAACTGCATGAATATCCTCTGTGACATCATTATGGGTAGGTGTCACCAAGGTGCTTGCCCACTTTAGTTACAAAATTTGCACCTTCACGAAGAGGTAATATGCCCGCCATTGATCTTCCAAAGATCAACAACATATAGATGTGATGCCCGAAAGTGAACCCACTATATGATTTGACCAATGATATTTCTAGAAAGTTGCACATGCTCTGACCATACTAATAGCTCTAAAAAGTTTTGACGAGGCACTGACAAGTCCTAGTCTTTGTGGCACAGTTATAACCCAACATCACCAAGTGCTATGTGACACAAAGGAACTTGCCCACATTACATAAAAGTTGAGTAGATCTATCTTGTGGCTATGTGCGCACTGTTGATCTTGGAGAGATCAATGGATAGTCCAAAACAAACCATCATAGTTAAGATGCTTTGCAAAACACTAAATAAAATAACCATGGTTAGGATAAAGGTGACTTGGTAAAATGGTCAAGAAAGGATTTTTAAAAGATATACATCTAAAATTTGAAATAAAATGTTTTAAATGATTAAAATTTCCTGCGCACATTTGAATTCAAACAAATGAAAAACCCTACCCTTGGAAACATGGAGCAGAAACAATATTAGGGTAATATAAAATTAAGGGTTTTTGATTTATGAAAAAAAATCTTGAAACACAACCCTAATTTTGAATAAGCAGCTGAATTTTCATTGTAATATGCAAAAATTTTGAATGGTGAAAAATCAGGCCAACATAACAGGCAATCAAATATAATAAGAATCTAAACTTGAAAGCTTTTTCTAAATTGTTTATGACCTACTCTTATTTATGTAGTTGAATTTGGAAGTCTTTTGTATATAGGTGATTTGAAGCTCTCTACTCAAGTTTTTGTGCAATGGGGAATAAAGAAAAAAGAGAAAAAAGATATGTTTGAGTACGAAATGACCAGAAGAAAGGATGAACAAAATGTCATATAGAGCCACCAATTGAAGATCTACTAATTGAAGTTGATCAAGATCATGTTGAAGTTCTAGAAAGTAGTATGACATTTGAAAAATATCCTTTAGGGTTGGAAAATTGTTGGAGATGGACATTCAAACTCTCTTTTTAGAGAAATTGAATCATCTAAACACATGATGCCTAAAAGTAAAATTAAGCTATATCTAAAAAATATGTGGCAGCAATTTTTTGAAAATAAATCTTTGATTGGTAAAGCACAATTCTTTGCCAATTTTTTTAGGAAAAGAGAAATGAGTCATATTTTGGAGTTTCTAGGTGTGAACAATAAGAAAACCTCTGAAGATAATGTCAAGGCAACGATAGTTCATAATTTTATAGATGCATTAAATGCTATTGAAAATAGAAGTCAAGTAGCTAATTTAATTACTACATGGAGAGCATTAATGACTATGATTATGAAAAAGGACTTGTCATAAAAAATAAAAGTTTTGACAATTTTTGAAATGCTCAGTCTATTTAGAAGAACTGTTCAAAGATACATAAAAAGGAGAAATTTTCTTGATGAGAACATTGAAAAGAACTGGGTTAATATTTGTTGGCTTCCTCAAAAGGATATAATTTATAAAGATGTTAGAAGACATGTTGTTGAATATTGAACTAGTGAGTCATGTGTTTCTTCCAATAGAAGAGACACTATACATATCAAAGATGAAGAAATGGGTATGAAAATATCACATCCAAAATACTTTGAAGAAACAACACAAAGAGAATTATTTGAAGCTTTCAAAAAAGAATTTGGAAATATGAAAAATTTCTAGAGAATGTTTGAGAGGTTGTGCCCATGTTTTGTGCTCATAAATAAGGTACGTGAAACTTGTTGTTGTCAAAATCATGTTGAGTTTCATCATTATTTTCCATCTGTTAGAAAAGCTATAGCAATACATAAGCCAAATGTGCTAATTCTTAGTAGCACAACACAATTTGTCAAGTCTTTGATATGTGATATTTTTGAAGAGTGAGATGAATTCAATGTATAATGCATAAAATATGCGTATACATATTGTGGAGATTTGTAGAAATTTCCATATGAAATTGAAAATATTGATAATTCAACACCAATTGTGGGGAATATATTTGAGTATGAGATATATCAAATAAAAAATGGAGAAATAAAACAATAGCATTGAAGAAGAGCAATTTTCCATATGGTGAGTTTATGGATAAATTCAAAACTATTATTTATATACACATCTAGCATTTTCATGGTGCAAGATGTCAAGCAAAATAGTTTTGAGATTTAAAAATTTCTTTCCCACTAGGATGTATTCTATCAATTGTAGACTTCTCTAAAAACTATACTTTTCCCTTCAAACTAAAATTCAAGCTAAATATTATCACTAGTATCAATTTGCAAATTTTGTACAAGTTTCCTATAGACGTGCGCAATTTGAGGTGGACAAGGTAGAAAGTATTGATCCAGATGAATGTATTATCATCAAGGAGGTCTATTTTTATCTTAGTGATGATAGGGTTCATGATAGGAGCTATTTAGCTCATGATTTTTGAATTTTCTTAGATGATCTTGTGAATTGTGCAATAAATGATTCAGAACATTGGATTTGGTATGATGATTGTGCTGATATGTGTATTTGAAAGTTAAACTTAAAAATTTGATACACATTTAATTTTTTCTGAATAATTATGTATATATAGATTTGATTAATCATAATTCGTTTTAATTTTTTTGTAGGAAATTTAAGTCTACAAAAGCATTGAATTGGCTTGCAACACAACATGCAAGATAGAAGTATAAGTTTCTTTCAAACTTCTTTGAAAGTTCTCAAGGAAAAGGAGAGCATGATGGAGTAGGAGCATGTGTAAAGTGTGCACTTCACCAACTTGAACTTTCAAGTATAATATTGTTATGTACTAATCAAATTTAATGTATATGACCATCTACTAGATAATTCTTTTAGATTTTGTTAAAATTCATACAATTTTCTTTCCTATACATGTGCAAATATAGACAAAGAAAAACAAGTTGTTGAATCATGCAAATCACATTTTTCTCCTTGTGACAAAACATATAATAAACACTTTTTTGGGGAAGTGAAAGGTAAAATTTCCATTTTTCTTTGATTTGCTTACTTTTATATTTTGATTATTGACATAGAAAGTTTCCAATTTAATGTGTTACAAATATTGATCGATCAAATCCTTACAACTGTCAACCCATTATTGGAATTAGAAGATTGCATTACCTGATGACTACTAGACAACACAAACCTCCAATAATTTAAGAAAGAAAAAAATCATGTTTTTGTGATGTTTGCATTAAAACCAATGTTGTCAATGCAAGAATATTGTGAATGGGTATGTCTCTGAATGGACATGGAAACACATAATCAGAAATCATCCTTATGAAGAAGATGACAATGACATAGACATTCATAATCCTATGTATTTAGTTGATTATAAATGAGTTTTTAATTTAGTTGTCCCGAGTGAGTTTTTACAAACATGTTTCATTTTTATATTTAATTGTCTTCATATTTATTTATTTACAATTTCTATTATTTTTGTACATTTCTAGTTGACATCTTTGTTATGTCTGCACATCTCGAGAATGTGGAAGGCATAGATTATTATTTACTTAGATGCACACAAGCAAAAATCAAGTTGACTAAACCAACTATAGATCATTATAACTAGTCACATCTAACTTGTTCAATTGTTATAGAAGGTATAGATTACCTCCTTATGAGATTACACAAGTAATTAAAGAGTGATAGATTAATTGTTAAAATAAATTTCTTTTGTATATTATTAAGAATACTCAATGAAGTAAATCTTATTTTGTGGGAACCTATTATTAGAAAACAAAAATTGACCACAATGGTGTTCAATTTGTTGAATACATGCCTAGCTAAAAAAAATTACATTACAACCACTTGGTTTTAGCCATAAAGATTCAGTTTGACATTGTGCCAAGAAAGGATGTAGCAAATCAAAGTGGAGGTTAGATATCGAGGAGCATGAAAATTTGTTGGAGATTATTAAAGATAGAGAGGATCTTAACCAAATGTATCAGTAGCTTTTTCTTAAGTAGTTATATTTCATTACTCAAATATTTTGCTTATATATCTATACTACTTTGACACACATGTACAAGTTACTTACATGTCATCTCATTACTTGTTTCTTTAAGTGTTTATTCAATATTTATACATGCATTTTTTTTAAACATTTCTTTAAGTGTCTAGATGTACATATAATGTTTTAATTTCTTTAAATATGTTCATATTTCTTATGTGTACTTTGATAGATAGGTTTAATGATTCATAAAAATATTTCAAAATTATATATACATAAATTATTTATTTGTTTACATTTCTTCAAGTGTTTATTCAATATTTTTACATGCTTTTATATTTACATTGCTTTAAGTGTCTAAATGTAGATATAATGTAATTGTTTCTTTAGATAAAATAGTTATACATAAATATAGATCTTTACTTAATTATAAATTTAGCACATGGAAATATATCTAGAACATTTGCTATGCACACATTTACAACACACCTAGGTAATTATTTAAAACATATTTTCATAAATTTATAGAACATGTAAATTTCTTACACATTAACAATTATATAAAAATTTATGTATATAGATTTCAAAAACACGTTTCCACATTTACGTAAAATATATTCTATAAATATAAATATCAAATATGTCAACTATAAATGTAAATGGTCACATAACTCATGAAAATATCAAATATGTCAACTATAAATTTAAATGGTCACATAACTCATAAAAATATCAAATGTGTCTACTATAAATGTAAATGGTCAGAACTCGTGCAAATATCAAATATGTTAAATATGAGGGTGTTGTAAATGCAAAATATTCCATAGCTATAAATCTAAACAATATCATCATAAATCAATATCAAACATCTAAAACATATAAGCCAAACTCATGTATATGACATTTATAAATATCAAACATGATCATGTCATGCTCCATGATGTGATTGACTAAAACAAGATCTTGAAACCTATGTCCATTAGAAGAACAAATGTATCATGACCATGTGTATATATTGAATAAATAATAACATATGTACAATGAATTACTTGTGACTCGAGATGACTATGGTCGATAAGCATCTCTCCATCTCCACCCTCAGGAGCTACATATACCGTCTATATGCAATAGAAGAAGCAAATATGTCACAAGTTATACTTTACTAAATTAAATAAATTATTATATTTAAAAATAAATATAAGATTTGTAGACAATTAAATAGACATGTTTGCAAAGTTTTACATGTGTCTCCTATTGCACAAAATGTGTAGGTGTCTGCAAGTCCCCATGTGACATCATCATCACAAATATATGTCTACCTATCTCACTTAGGTATGTATCACTAAAGGTCATATCTCTGATGTCAAGTGTAGGATCCATGAGCATATCTCTAAATAATGAACCTCATGGTGGATAAGAACTTGCCTCAGTAGGGGTGCTACATCCTCCTCAACTATGGTTTGTGGTGGAGCTATAGCTGCGACATTTATGTCCTCCTTCCCCTGACCACCTTGTGCCCCTGATGTACCTCTGATGATACCAGTCACATATGATGGAACCACACTAAGAGGTTGTCCAGTCAACAACTGAATAGATCAATAGGCTAAAAGTAGATCACTAGATAAACATGTACTAATAGCCCTGAAATGGTCTACTGAAGACTCCACAGAGACATCTACTATGGATGGGATGTCAACCTCATGATAGATATCATCAACTGAAAATGATGCAACACTTTTACCACTTATAGATGTAGACCATGAGTTTTTCATGTATGTGTGCACTCGATCTAAAGACATCTCATGCACCTTGGTAGCAATAGTGGAAATCCTCTTGTACACATCTCTATGTGTATCATCTATCACTCTATCTCCAACTACAGCTAATTTCAAACATTTTGGCATCACCAAAAGGTTTGGACCAATCAATGCCCACTTATTGATGGTCACAGGAGCATCTAGGTGTCTAATTTATTTGAGAACCTACCTTGACCCTGCCCAGAATGCCTAGGGATATCAGTGTAATCAACATCTTGATGTAGATAAAATTCTATAGATAATTATTTAAAGAAATATAAGGGGAACTCATCCTTTTGGGGCCACATGTGATGTGCAACCCACCAATGAGGATTTATGAAAGGTGCCACCAATGGATTATTAGACCTCATAGCATGGTACCCTCTAACCTTTTTGAAAATTTTATAATATGCGAACATGCTCTTCACACTCTCCACTAACATCATCTCATCTATCTCCCTCCACCTCAAACCATCACCTAGACTATTTGATAGAGTGCTCTTAAATGTGTCCAAACTAGGCCTATTGTAAGGGTTAAAACCATGGATAGTGTGCATCATATTGATCAAGTCATCCCTAGTTGCAGTCACATTATCCCTATATTTTAGGGTACGCGAAGCCTATAAGCTCTAATCAATAGCATCAAGTGCACTTTGTGTGCATTGAATAGTCTCAATGAACAATGTCTGCCTATCATAGGTACTAGTAGTGGATCTATATGATGAACCACTATGGGCATGACCATGTATACTGGCCTCTATTGAATCACTACCCCTAGATGCCATAATGATGAAATACATAAACAAAAAGATAAGATAGCTTATAATAGAGATTTGCACATGCATATATATATATATATATATATATATATATATATATAGACGCACACACACACACATACACACACATTATTTTAAAAATTAATTTAGTCAGAATACACTATATATATATATAGAAACATTAACTACATTACATTTTGATTTTGGAAATAGGTACAAATTGAAATCAACCTAGTCATGGGGTTTATAAGTTAGACAAAGGAACTAGATAGGTGTGTGTGTGTGTGTGTGTGTGTGTGTGTGTGTGAGAGAGAGAGAGAGAGAGAGAGAGAGAGAGAGAGAGAGAGAGAGAGAGAGAGAGAGAGAGAGAGAGAGAGAGAGAGAGAGAGAGAATTTTAGAGATTACAGGGTTAGAGAGTATTTGGGGTTTAGAGAGAGAGAAATTATGGAGAGGGAGAGAGAGAAAATTTTAGGGATTATAGGGTTAGAGAGTATTTGGGGTTTAGAGAGAGACAAACTGTGGAGAGGGAGAGAGAGAGAGAGAGAGAGAGAGAGAGAGAGAGAGAGAGAGAGAGAGAGAGAGAGAGAGAGAGAGAGAGAGAGGTTTAGGGTTTAGAGAGATGGGGTTAAGGAGTTAGAGAGAGACAGAGGGCTAAAAGTTTAGGGTTTAGGTTAACATATTTGGATTTAAGGTTCAATATAGAAGTTAGAGTCTAATTTGGTTCAATGTGAGAGTTTTAGTTAGAGTTTGATTAGGTTTGATGTTGTGGTTTAATTACATTCAATGTTAAGCTCTGCTCATGCCTATAATTTATAAGGTTCAATGTTAACAT
>CM053790.1:722787913-722962125 GCA_028749045.1 Cupressus sempervirens | reverse complement strand
CAATTTGGGCTAGAACATCACAAATGTTTACATGCCATGTAGCATCTAGTCAACACCATGTAGATTCAACTAGAATTGTACTAGTTGAAAGGTATTTAGCTAGGTTCATTCCCACTAGATTTTTGAAGTTAGTTTGAAAGGTGACATAGATCTATGCTTTGACAGTATTAGAAATGGCATTTATGAGATTACCTAAATTTAGGATACAAGAGCTATCGAGTATGGTAAAACATAAAGTTGATAATGTAAATACATTATTGAGAATGTCAATAATACCATTTTCCCACCAAGTTCCTTAACTACTCTGGAACCTATGAATAAGGAAGAAGAACCACAAGAAGAAATTGGAACCACATAGAGCAATTTGAAAATTCAAGTTCCCTTGTCACAAACTATTTCATTGAGGACCAAAAAAGGGAAAAAGATATGGAAAAAGAAGGAATCACAAGCACAAAGGTCTAATCTATTAACACTAGAGGTGAAAATTATCATACCTAACTAGGATCGAAATACATTGGATGATTCAAATGGAAATTGAAACCAAGATTTGTGAGTGGGAGGAGGAGCCAACAAGATTGAGGAAAGAAGATAAATAGAAGCAACCATTACATGAAGTGAAAAATATCTTGCTAGAGGTTGTTCTAGATGCTGCACTTAATAAAAAGGCATTTATATTGGACCAACTTGTGAAAATAGTTGATAAGATGAATGATCCAAATATAGACACACAATCGCTATTGGCAAAATGAAATGAAAAGAGATTTGAGAATAAAGTATTAGAGAAAGTCTCAAGTGATATTTCAATAAAGTAAGTAGCTTTCTCTATTTATATTTCCAAGTTGGGGCGTATAGAAAAAATGTCTCATTATTCTTTTAGAGACTATGTAATATCTTATTTCTTACAAGTGGATTAAAAACCAAATTGGAAAACATTAATGATGATATGAAGGTGAGTGCAAAAGAATTGAGGGAAAACTTGAGTACATCTTCTTTGCACTATTCTTGAGTAAGATATCTCACAGGTTTACAACATGAATGCTTACAAGAAGAAAACAATATTCTAATAGAGATAAATGAAATTCAAGCCTTATTTTTACTACATCTAAAGGTTATATAGACACATATCAAAATGGCCTAAGAACTTGTTGATGCCCTTAGCTTATATATAGCTGGTCATAAAATAGATTCAGTGGAAAATTTGTTAATTGAGACACGAGAAATTGAATCGCTCAAAAAAATTGGGATAGTACAATGACAATATTGAAGATGAATCATAAGGATTTTCTTGATCACTTTGGGCTTTATCTAAAGTAAGTATTTTCATGTTTTAAAGCTATTTTGACATCAATGTCAAAAAAGGGGATAATATGTTTGTCTATATATTTGTTTGTATTTTGTGTGTATTTATCTAGTTATATGGAATTGATGTAATACAAAAAATAAAAGACTTTTGAAAAAGATAAGTGTTTACCAAGGAAGCATATGTATAGGGTAGTTGTAATTATTTAGTACATATTGTTTTTGCCACTAATGTCAAAGGGGGGGAATGGTACTCCTATATATTATCATATTGCCAATTAGTGACAAAAGGTCAAGTGGAAGTGTGCATAACACTAGAGTCACCATATTGCCTGAGAAATGATAGAGATGAAAGAGTGTTACAGTTATACTAGATTTTAGTTTATTGAGTGACAACACAACTACCAAACTAAACAGAGTATACTGAGTAAAGATTACAGCAAGAAAGTTAGAGGTCACTAAGTAAATAATATACTAAGTAACAACATGTAAGATCATTCCATCTATTGGTTAATAGAGAGACTACATAATAGTTTGTATTGGAACAAAATTTGATGAGATACAATCATACAGAGTGAAGAAAATAGTTTACACTATTTGGGGCAAAGATTTGGCAAGATTTCTTGAAGAATGTGCACTATTTAGGTTATGAGTTCATGGAATTATGTCCAACAAAAATAAAGATAGAAAATAAATAAAATGGTAGATGATTCTAGAAGTATTAATTTTAAACTTGAGAAATATTTTGAAAAGATCCAAAACCCTAATTAGGTGAGATCATGAATAGGTGAATGGAAAACATAAAAAAAATAGTTTAGAATAGTTTCAAAGGTTAGAAGGTTAGTTGATCATTGTTGTTAAGAAGGAATCTAAGGTGTTGATGTGAAAAAAAATTACCAAATTAGAGACCAGAGAGAAGGATACATTTATCAAAGATCATAGATCAAAATCTGAGTAGTACAGAGAGGAATTGCAAATCTATCATAGAAGGTGGTAAGTAGTGAGAAGAAGAGGGATCTACTCAAGAAAAGTAAGTTAAGCTACTGAAAGATCATTTCCTACTACTTTCTCATCATTGTAGTAGTTTTAAATGCTTTTAAAAAGTAGACTTAATAATATGTTTTAAATATTTTAATCAAGCACACACTTGAAGAGTGTTGTAAAATCCTTGAAAAATGTAGATCCTTAGAGATCTTATTGTATACTCTTAACTAAGTAAGTCACTGAAAGTGACCAAACATTGTAATTCCTAACTAGGAAACCTCTTACTGTATTAGCTATTGATTTTTGGGTACCATCCCCACTATAGTTTTGTCTCTGGCCAAAGGTTTCTTTGTACCAAATTAATGTGTTATGTGTTATGAGTTGATGGTTATATATTTATGTGTTCATGTTGACAATAGTTAGATTAGTTTTAGTTACTTTGATTCACATAAGTATGTTATGAATGTTAGGTGATTATCAAGTTATAGAAGAAAAAGGAAATTACTAAAATTTGTTTGAAGTGAAAAGGTTTCGAGGATACTAATTCACCCCCTCCTCCCTCCCTCCCCCTCTCAACATCCTACTTCTCCTAACATTCTAACACCTTCTTCATCATGTAATGTATTCTTATTATGCTTTCTCCTCTACTCGTAGATGGTTCTTTATAATATATTGGTGTTCCCTTTGGGTAGAGGTTGAGGCCGTGGGGGCCTCCTTTATGTGCCTATATATGTACATGTATCTATTTTAGGGGAGATAACTCCTTTGAGTTATTTCTCTTGGACATGACTAGGTGGAGGGTTTGGTTGCTAGTTTTTTTCTTTTTCCATAGTTTTATTTAGGTTACTAACCATACCGTAGAGGTGGTTCTTAGTGTTTATAAAGAGGTTCTTCAGGATTCCTAGTGGCCTTCCCTTTGTTGCAGCCATTTTTGGATATTGTCATTCTAGTGTTTAGTGCCCATTTTGGTGTCTCTTTGAAGAAAAATAGGTGTTGAGGTGGTCTCTTTCACATGGAGATTGAAGTGGTAATTTATTGTTTAGAGAGCTTAATTAGTGGTTGTCTCTATACACCTATTTTGAGTGGTTTTTGTATTTATTTAGGTGTCTTGGTGCCTTTCCCTTGTAGTGAGGTTTTGGTCTTGCATTGGATCTTCTCTTCTCTGACATTCTCATGTTTAACCTGTTGTGGCTTCTTGTGGCTTCTTTTCTTCTTGTTGATGGCTATTTTTTCTTGTCATGTTTTGCATCTTGATGACTCTTATTTAAACATGAGTTTGGTTTAACACAATTCTTCCATCTTTTTACTAACACTTATTTCCTCTAGTATTTTCTGGGTTTTTGGATTTATTTGGTCATCCCATTCTTGGTGTTTGGGTTCCTTCTCTTTCTTAGTATAAGGAATTATTTTTATGTCATATCTTCTATTCTTTTATCAATGTTTTATACTTCTTGTGTTTTGTGTGTTTTAGTTTATAGTGGTTGTGTTGTGTTCTCTTTGGAATTTTTTTCCCCTTTCCATCCTTGGTGTCTTGGTTCTTGTCTCCCAAGTATTTTGGTTTGATCATGTACTAGTTATTTTGTCTTCTACTTCTAATACTATTGTACGTTCTCTAGTTTGGTGGGATTTGATTCTCTTTGGCTTCCCTACTCGATTGTTAGTGGTTTCTTAGTGTTGTTTCCTCCCTAGTCTATGGGTTTGATCTTGCATTGGCTTTTCCATATTTTTTCTAGGACTTATTCCCTCACTTTCCTGGTGGGTTTTAGTTCCTTCACTCTTTTTGTAGTGGAGTGTATTATCTTTTTCTCCCACGGATTGTAGGTCCATTCAAAAGATTTTAGTTTTCATTTCTTGTGAATCCATTCCAATTTTTTTAACTTAATTTTATTATGTTGGTTGGTTTGGTTTCTCTCTTGCTTTATTTAATCATAACAACAACAACAAAAAATATCTCCAATATTATAATACTTCACAATAGACATATTTTAGAAATCATTTCTTAAAATACTCATATCTAAATGTACTCATAATTTTTTTTTTTTTTGTGTAGGGGATCCTAAAAATGTCTCATGTTACTCTACATGAATTCTAGTCTTTCCAAAAAACTAGGATTTTTTTTTTCTTTATAGACAAGTGTGCAAGCAATGATTCCCCCACACTCATCAAATTTTCACCACCAATGGATTAATGTTTACCATGTATCCCATGGCTCTTAGTATTTTGTTCAAGACAACCCTCATCAATAGTGAGATGGATTTGATAAAAATTTCTACATGGTGAAGGCTTGGTTGACCTTTGATACAATACATTCCAATAGTGGAAGAAGGATTTCTTGAATTTCACCTCGTGAACAAGTTCCCATCCCAAAAATTGACATGAAGAATGTGAAATATGGTTCTCCATCTTGGCCAATGGATCACAAAATGGATTTTAGGGTGGTGTTATAGGACAGTGGTATGAACAAGTCAGTCCATCCTCTCAACTCACCAAATTATTGCTCTCTAATAGGGACTACTTTTCTCCATATTCTTACTATATTGTCCTACCTTGATCAAATTTTCTTTTAAATTAATATGTTTATCATCACAAGTGTCAATAAGGAATTTTCAAAGATTAATGGTTTGGTTTTCTGATTTATGAGAACTTGAAAAAAATTGTGAGATCTTTGTAAACAAATCTAAGAAAAGTGGAATAAATTTATATTGGATAAGATTCTAGCATTTAGACCTATGTTTGATGTTTATTTATATTGGATAAGGTTCAAAAATTCAAAAGCTATAAGGTTTGATGTCTATTTATTTAAAATTTATTTTCTTTATAGAAATTTCTAATTTCTAATTGGTGAATGATAATTTTGTTGGGGTTTTTGGCATTTAAATAAATGAAAAAGGAGGAATCAATGACAAGATAAAAATTAATTAAACGTGATGCATTTATTGACGAAACTAAGAGAATGATCGATGGTGAAATGAACCACAAAGCGGATCAACGCTGGAAATTTGCCATCTCATCCTCAACCAAAAATAATCAACGCTAGAAATTTGTGTTGAATGTTTGTTATTTTGTCCATCAACAAAAAAAAAATCTTCTTGAGACACATGAAATCTAATGCTAGCACATGAAATGTTGGTATTAGAAAAAGAGTAAAAAATGAGGCTTTCGAAGACACGTGATGTCAAAGTAAATCACTACCTATCCTCTACAGATAGCATTGCATTTACATTACAAAATAATATAATCATAAAATTGGTAATTTATAATATCACACATTCAACATTGTATAATTAAAATTAATAACTATTCAAAATTAGTTGTTAGTGTGGGGAAAGTATTTAATCTAAATTACATAATATAATGATAAATTTAATTAGATATCTAAGTGTAGGTAAAATTTTTAATATAATCTAAGGATATCTAATAAATAAATATTTTGTTTCAAACAATTATAAAATTATAAAATCATTTCCATTCTCTAAATTGGTAGAATTTGAATTAAAATATTATATAGTATCTTTTTTAATAGAAAATCTGTAAAAGAATATTAAAATAATTTCTTATAAATAATTGCAAATATAGTTTGAAATGCTCATAATAAACAATTTTGTAATGAAAAATAATTTGAAATATTTTTTAAAGTAAATTTTATTAGATGATAGATCATGACTTATGTTCTTAAATTATATATATATAGATATATATATATTAAAAACAAGTTGAAATGCTAGTGATAATAAATGAAAATTCAAAATTGATTCATGGTCATTATATTTATTGTTTTAATTTTTTGAATGCAAATTTTATGTTCTATATCAATAATCACATACAGAAAATTATCAAATCAATTACATCCATTGATCATTTTCTACTATTTATCAACTATTTTTATTTTAGAATAATTCTTGTACAATGACTATCCATCCCTTCCAACCCTATCATAAGGTAGGGACTCCAACTCTCTCAAAGCTCTTGTTCCTCAATGTAGACCTTGATTTTCTATTAGCTTAGATTTTAATTATACTTGAAGAAGTGATTCTCTTCCTCTAACCTTTGTAAAAAGGCATTGTCTTCTATATTTCTTGGGCACAACTTCAAAATATTACATTTACAATTTTGGAAGATTCGATGTTTGAAATCCATGACTAATAGGTTGGAAAATATCAATCTATATTAGAAGAGACAATAAATTATAAGTTTTCCACCAACACATGTCTTTACATGGAAATGGACTCATAAAATGGTCTTCCAACTAAGACTTCAATGAGGGTTGGCATAGATGATGAAGAAAACTAGTTTGACAATACAAAAATTGTATTTGAACTTAGGTTATTCTTTTCAATACAAGAGCTCTGAAAGAGCTAGAGTCCCTGCCTTTTGCAAAGAAGAGAAGGCTGATTTTTATTTTTTGGATATAGTGTAGTGCTAAACTATGACTTTCAATGACATTGGATTAGGAATTTTTAAAATATTGTTAAGTAGAACTATGGGTAGTGAGTTGCTAAGTTTATTTCTCAACAAATGAGACAAGTAATTACTTATAAAGCCTAAACCTAAAGTCTAATTGTTGGTTGTAGGAAGAAAATAGAAAGTTAATATAAAAAATGAAAATGTAAGGAAGTAAAAGAGGTAAAGAAAATATTGATATTTTAGGATCACCTATGTGTAAAATTGAGGTATGATATTTCAAAATTTAACTATATGAAGAATTTATATTTGATCATTTTTACAATAATTGAAAATAAAAATATTTTTAAAGATGAATTCTATACCATCATTAACAACATTGATCATAAATATAAAATTATAAATACAATTATAGTTTTTTTAAAATTATATTTAAAGAATATAATACTTTATATTTGTACAATATAAAAAATGGAGTCAAATTGTATGTGAATTATGTATGTTCATCTTATTGGTGAAACATTGTAGGTGTTTTAAACATTTATATTTTAGGTTATATTTAATTTAAATTATTTTCGATGTTTTTCTACTAAAGATTATATAACCAACTTATGATTTTTGAATTATAATTATAATTATAATTCAAATCATACAAAATATATCTTTCTAATTCTAGACTTAGATATCTAATTAAATTTATGAGTATATTATTATTTCTAATATAATATATTAGATATTCATTTTAATTGTACTACTACTCATATTATTATTTATCAATTTTATTATTATATTATTTTCTAATCTAAATGTTCAAACAAACAAATTATACATTTTTAAAGGTGGATATAAAACTTTACTCATATCACAAATCACAACTTTTTGGCGTGTAATAGGAGACATCTGCTTTGTGTTAGATTTGCCATATGTCTAGTGTCATTTTCATCCATCGTGTCTTTCATCCCAATCTACTATTTCTTCTCTAAAGATAAATGATCAAATTGAGTAGGGTTTTCCACCTAATGCGAGTATGTAGATCATACAAATTCTATTATTAAATGGAGGATTCTAAAGTTTCTAGACTTGTCATATTCCTCTCTCCTCTACCTTTTGGATGAGGACACAGCAAGATAAAAATTGTTGGTGGAAGGAGATAAAGGCAAAAAGGTTGAAATGCCATGAGAACGAGGATTCCAAAAACCAATTGGATCTGACAATGTAGTAATAGGCATCATCACCCTAAACCTAAGTGGATGTGCATATGGATTGGGGCTTTCATCATGGAAAGTAGTATCTTGTAAAAATAGGTGGCTAGGGATTTAAGAAGAAGATAACAGAGGATTCTGAAAGAATCACTCATCATCCATGGCCAAAACTTGTTCTATGGTTTTTTTAAGCAACCTTAATTTCCTAGAATCCCTTGAAGGAGGTGTTTGAATTTCAACAAACAAATCTGTCGGTGGGAAATGAAGAACTTAGATGCAAATATAAATCCAACCTATGTAAATTGTGGAAAGAAAATCAAGTCCACTCTAACTTATGTAAACTTTCAATTGGGTTTTTTCAATGGATTAGAATTTTGACAACTGAGCTTATTCCTAGTCAAAATTGAAAGTAGTGAACAAATAGGACAAAGGTTTGTAGGCTTCTTCTAAGAAGTTGGACTATTTGATGTTATTATTATCATTTTTTTGGATGGCTGATTACTATTGGTGATTTGTAAGCACTAGTTCTGCAGGTTGGCCGTGCACGCAGATAGGTAGGGCTATTGATTCAAGACCATCTTGTGCTCTATTGTTAACTTGATCTAGAATGTTTAGTGATCTAGAATCTCTAAGAAGTTTGTAGAATTTTTATTCTTTCAATTTTCTACATCAAAAAATAATTTTTACCCTGGCAAAATTGCTACTACCCAATCAGAAAATAGAAATTGTCGATTAAAAATTAATTTAAAATTAATTTGATTTTTAAACTTTAGAAAATAAGTTATTTTGATTGTAAAAATTAATTGTGACCATAACTAAAAACATTAGTTCCCTGCCTATGTATAGGCATGAACTAATAAATCACCCCTCCCATTAATGAAACAAGTACTCTCATGTTTGGGCTCAACATATTTGGAGGAAGGTAGAAATTCCCAACATAATGTTATTCTTTCAAACAATTATGTGCAATCCAAAATATTCTACATGACGTCAATCCTTCATCATACACCTCTCCTCACATGGGACAAAAGATTCAATGCTCGAAGTTAGTAATAATGGTGAACTAAAATGCAAATGATAAAATTTATATTTCAAGGCAGAAATCTAATGACCAATCAAATGACCTTGCTTCAACATGCATACTAAATCTTCTAATATCATTCAATTGTGATTACAATGTGTTTTATTGTCATTTTTTTTGGTGAAAAGTTATAAAGGGAAGTCAATTCTAAATGAATTCCTTTTCTAAGCATAAGTGAGAATGGACAAAGCTAGAAAAGAAAAAAAACTCTATTAAAACCATTATACTAAATAATTTTAACATCATCAAAGAAAGGAAGAAAGTAAAAATATTTAATTCAAAATGAGGTTATGCATGTTCTCTTATGCCGAATTTAGTATTGCACAAGGATCCTTGTCTATAATTTAGCTAATTTAAAAAGAATCATAATCCTTGTAATTGTAATTGTAGCTGTAAATGCTATGATATCATATATTTAAAAAAAAAATGTATTAGATTTTTAAATCTAAGTAATTGTAAGGTATATAATTTATTTTGTAATTAATTTTTATGCATTAAGTTAGAATTATTATACATCATGATTTTGTTAGAATGAGGAAAAAGTCTTCAAAATTATTTTCAATAATTTGATGTAGGAAAATTACAAAAAAATTGAAGTACAAATTATGAGGACACAATATTCACTTAATTTTTATTACCATTTTGAAAATATAATCATAAACATAAATATATTTTAATATAATTTCAATTTTAATTTTAATATAATTTTGTTTGGTATTATAATTTGAAGCCATCAACTTCACCATAGACCAAAGTTCCATCAACTATATTTAGATATTTTGACCATTAAATTCTACCCTAAAATATTATATAGCTTATTTTACACAAATTTTTAATATTTATATTAAATTATAGATATAGTGAAGGTGTTTCCCTATATGAGATGGACAAGATAATTTAAATAAGTTGTACCATCTGCTTCTCTCCTCACCTTTTTCGTCCACCCTTTTTGTTGTAACTGTCATTTTTTTGGGTTAGATTAACTTTTTTCCACCATGTTTTGACATCCCCTTTTGCACTAATTAGAAATTTATTTGTTGACAATAGAGGCTCATCATGAAAGAGAGAACTTCCCAAGAAATAGCTTCAACATAGGTTCATAGGTGGGGTCCTTCTCCATTCCCGAGTTTTGTAGAAGGATGCATGCAAACCAAGCCATATGAATCCCAATTTGAGAGGTTGCTAAACATCTATATTGACAATTCCCCTACCTATGAGAGAACAAATATATTCAAGGCTTGTGCCATGATAAGTATGCTCCTTGGAGGACAACAAGCAACATGTCTCCTTTCTTATATTCCATAAACCATCTAATCTTTGAGAAGGGCAGTGAATTCAAACCCACAATCATTGTTTCTAAAGAGTTGATGGCTTTAAAGCATACTCAAAGTTTCCATTCACCAGCAACCCTGTCCAACTTACAAAATTTATCACTAATAGTATAATATATCTATTAATAGAAACCAAAAATTTACATAGTAGATTTTCAAGAGAAGAAGAAATTGGTGTGTCAGATTTCTCATCATTTTTAATGGGGCCTTCTACCTTGATGCAATAGAGGAATAGGAGAAAATCAATATAGAGAAGGGGAGTTTGTGAAGGATTTGAGAAAATGTGCAAATCAAATCCATGAAGCCTTCAAATACTTGCATGTAGAAAACTTTTCATTGAGAAGAAAAAGACAAGAAGAGGCAAGGGTTTGCTCTGAAAGCATGCAAATTATATTCTCGGATAAAGAACAGATTAATTAAATTACAAAGAGATCAATCCTTATAAAAGGAGATCAAAACCAGAGAAGGGTAACCTAAAAGTTACAAAGAGTAACCTAAAGGTAAAAGCTATTTAGTAAATACTAATTAATTATTAAATAGAGAAAGAAACAAAATGCATAAGGCTAAATTTTAAGAAGGAAAAAAAGGTAATTTAATTAATTAAATTAAATTAAAATTTTCTCTAACACCCCCCTTAAGATGAGAAATAATGCAGTTACAAATAATGCAGAAAGAGTAAGGAAACTGCAATGCAATGCTAAAAGAAAACTTGGGTCCTGGCAACAAGGCTTGATGAGGTACCCAATCACAAAAAATTTCTATGAAATGGAGAAATAGAGAAAATCCAGTGGGAAAAAATCTACACCAAAAAGAGATAGCTAAAAACCTAGTGAAGGACTGTAGAAGCCTCTAACTAGAGGAATTGTTCCAAAAGATAGGAACAAAGAGTGATCATGAAGAAAACGATTGAAGCATGTAGAAGCTACAAACTCTATCAAAAAGAAACTGTTGATCTGTAGAAATTCCTCTGAAATAAAACCTGACCAAGTAGAGAACACTGTAATGTGCATCGAATGGCAAACAAAGGCAAACAACTGAACTTGCAAATACGGATGGCATAAAACACCAAAGCCTGAAGAGCTAATCAATCAAACCAAGGAAGGTTGCAACCAAAGTAGGAACTAAAAGAAGAGTGTTTACATGGTAAATGAGTAAATGATCCATCTCACTAAAATGCATAGGTATCTGGCCATTGCAATCACCTAGTACATAGGATAAAATATCGAATACATAGCTCACTCCAACGAACCAAGGAAGCATGAGAAACAAAAGAAGAAAATACCCTAATCCAGACTAGGGTGAGGTGATAGGCAATTGAGAAAGTGGACCGAAAATCTCCTGCAAAATAGAAAGAACCAACAACATTGAGAGTGAGGAAGAGGTATAGACACCTATAAAGGCACGTGTCATGAACACATCATGGGGCTAATATCATGGAAGGGAAACTCACTTGACAAAGGAAGATGGCACTAAAAGGAAAACAACTATCCCCCATGGAACTTTATAATGTAGTACAAGTACAATAAATCATAATGATGAAAAAGATCCTAAAATGAAAGGAGTGACACTTTATCTCAGTGCATTTGCATAAATATGCTTATAAATGATATTAACAATGATCAGAAAGGGCAAAGATATGATACAATAGATAGTACAACCCAAAAGAAGAGACCTCATGCCACAAAAATGATTCCTAGACCTGAAACATCCAAGATATCCACCATAGTGCAATAAAGAAAAAACCATGATAGAAAGAGCATGGAGTAGAATCTAGAATAAAATCTAGTATTTCTAAAAAAAGGACTGAACCAACTTTCCAAAAATATAAAATTTTCAAAAAATAGAGATGGAATGCTTAAGATATGCCCTCCAGAGTGAAAAACTAAACATTCAGCTTTAACTGCCAAAATAGGCAACCAAACTACATTAAAACAAAAAAAATCCTACACCACTATCTCCATCTCAGAACTAGCTTTCTGACACTTCTTTTGGATCAAAAAAAGACCTTTGTATGCTCAAGTTATGGCCAAAAAAAATAGTATGTTAAAAAAGGACCTAAAATGCATGCAAGAGTGCTGATTTAGTACTGACATCATGCTGATGTCAACATTTCACTACTTTAAATTTGATGGCCTAGGGATTGTCACACCAACAAAAAGAATGTCACATGGCATCCACGTGGCAGTGGGCCCCAAAAATAAGGTGACATGGCACCTAATACGTGGTAGGTGCTAATGTGGCACTAGTGCCATGTGGTAGGTGCCAGAAGAGCCATGTGGGGGTGAAGGGTTAGAGGTGACCAAGTTGTGGGGGTAGTGGCAATAGGCAACAAGGCCACTGTGGCAGAGGCTAGTACAATAGAAGAGAAGAGCACCGCTGTGATTGAGAGGAGAAGACTGCTAGTGGTTGGCAGTGTTGGGACTACAGTGGTTTTCGAGACCATTGGTTGTTACTAAGACCACTAGTAGTTTTGTTGACTGCGAGCCAGTTTTCAAACCATAGCAGTTGAAAAAAGGCTTTTTTTGCCAATTTTTTAATTTTTTAATCTTGAACTACATGCAAAGGCCGTACAGCCCTGTTGTGCAATTTTTTTTTCCTCCCAGATCAACATTCTCCAAAATGAACAAACTTTATATGGAAATAGGGGCTTTGATGCCTTCTAGATCCATTCATAAAGTCTGTTTGGCCTCAAACTACTTCAAAAATTAGTGATCCCCTTATTTTCTTAGGAAATACCCAAAAAAACTCCAAATCTGATCTGTCAAACCCTCATTCTCCCTTTTTTTCCAAATGCCAAACAAGATACAATAGATCTGGCTCTACTACCATGAAGGATTTGAGAAAATATGCAAATCAAATCCACGAAGCCCTTGAATACCTACATGTAGAAAGCCTATCACAGAGAAGAAAAAGACAATAAAAGGCAAGGCTTTGTTCTAAAAACATGCAAATTGTATTCTCAGATAAAAAAAAAGATTAATTAAATTACAAAGAGATCAATTCTTATAAAAGGAGATCGAAACCTAAAAAGGGTCACACAACCTAAAAGTTACAAAGGGTAACCTAAAGGTAAAAGCTATTTAATAATTACTAATTAATTATTAAATAGAGAAAGAAAAAAATGCATAAAGTGTTATCTTAAGAAGGGAGAAAAGGTAATTTAATTAATTAAATTAAATTAACCTTTTTCTCTAATAGTTTGAACATTAAACTTGAGAACAATCTGATTCAATTTATTGGATTGTTGAGTCCTTTTGAGCTCAAAGTGGCCTTTTCAATATCCATTTGTTGCACTAGAATGAGTCCAAAACTACCGATCATCTCTCGACACTGAAGGGACATGTGATCAGAGAGATTTGAATCATCCCCTGTTGATGATTTACCTTTTTATTGGTGAACTTACTTTTAATCTTTACTATGACTCATGCAATAAGTATCCCCGACCATGGTGATTAGAAAAGATCGGTTGAAGTTGTTGGAATTTCTTTACACTATTTGAAGTTTTAGGAAGACCGACAAGCCAGAGACATACATGCTAGAGATATTACCCTTATTGAGAGAGAGAACCATGCCAAAGTTGAAAATATTGGGTGTGGTAGTTCGTCCATTATCTATTTCAAGCTACAATTTTCACCTACCTACATTTTTGGAAGATGTTTCAAATATTAAAAATACAATATTATGTTATGGATTTAATTTCAAAGGTTGATTTTAAAATAAATATTTTATAAAAAATTATTATATAGTTTTAGAATAAATATTTTAGATTTTATAATTAAATTATTTAATAATTATTAAAGAATATATAATACATTATTATTAGATTTCTACTAATGTTTTCTTTGAAGTTGATAAATACTATTAACTATCCTAATGTTTATATTAAAATATTAGAAAGAAGAAAATTATTACACTATTAATGTGTTTCCTTAAAATATGTGTAATTGTAAGTATACTTAATATTCACAATTAATAAAAAGTAATTAATCAATACTTTTTCCAATAATTATGCATTGCCAAAGCTTTATTGAATTAAAAAAAAATCTCAACAATGTATCTACAATTAGTTTATGTTAGTTTGAATCTATCTTTCAATGTCCAGCTTGATAGGAATTGTACCCCACGGAGGGTGGAATCTAACCTTCGAGGAGTCCTTTTACTTGAGCAATCCAAAGCTAAGTGGCATCATAATCACAAATATAACAACTTGCAACAATAATTTTGGCTATGAGAATTGCACAAAGGTTGAGACAAGTGGTGACACAAAGAGTTCAAATGATGAAAGGGTAGGATGGGTAGTTGGACTTGGGTTGAGTTATGGCTTGGGATTTTCTATTGTGATTGGAATATTGACATTCAACATGAGGGTGAGAAAAAGAGCCTTCAATTTGTACGATGTCGTAATTATAGTTATTGATAGGTGTATAAATGAAGGGAATAGATGAAAGTAGATCACACTGTATAAAGTGTTTTATTAACATGTACTACATTCTTTATTAGTATATGTTAACTATTAAATTTATAAGGCTGTGAGGAATTGTTGGGACGATATGAATATTTTAACGTTTAATGTATAAAATGTCATATTTTTTCTTTTTTTTACATTCACTATCAAATTTATAAGCATTTAGTGAGTAAGAAATTGTTAATTGAAACTTCAATTTATAAAATTTCATATATTTTCTTAATTTTTTGAATTTTAATAGTACAAAGTGCTTTATTTTTTCTTACAAAGTTATACACAAGAAGTGAACTTGATGTTGTTTTCATGTTATTGTTTTATTAATTAATGTGTAATGTGTATAAATAAGTAATTTTAAAATATATATTTACTAAAATGTTTAATATTATTATTTACCTATTTCAATTAAATTCAAATAAAATATGAATAGAGACAATGATAATGACATCATAATCTGATTTGTAAGAATGAAACCAAAATCTAAAAAATAATAATATTCTCTTTTTTTTTAAATTGAGAAAGCAACAAAAATAAGTATAATTGTTATATGTTACTTGACATTTTGTCACTCATTAAAAAATTTATGCTACACACCACCACCATCATCATCATCGCTATTGTCGTCGTCGTCGTCATTGTGTTACCTACTAATTATTGTTATTTATCTTTTAAACACACACACACACACACACACACACACACACACACACACACACACACATATATATATATATATATATATATTAATCTAGAAATATACATTTAAAACATTCATCCAAAAAAATATTTTCATCAATTGTATTTTCTAAATAAGTTACTTCTTGAATAATAACAATTCATTGTTTATTTTTATTTTCAAATGTGACTTTTCTCTTGGAGGTGGGGATTTTAATCGATAATAACATGATTTGACATAAAAAAAAGATATAAGATTAAATATTTAAAAAAATACTTCGTGTAGTTGGCCATTCTTGTGTTAGGGAAGATATTTTATCTAATTTATTATAAAAAGTCTTTATTGTGATGTTGAATTTGTGAAAGTTCTTTTCATTCTTAAATGCATTGATCTTTCAAGCAACAACTTCTCGGGGAGCATTCCTCTCGAAGTGGGATCCCTTAAGGGGTTGATAGCCCTTAATCTTTCAAGGAATCATCTCAGTGGCCGAATCCCCAAAACGTTGGGAGGCATGGAGCAGCTAGAGTCTCTGGACCTCTCGCTAAACAGGCTGAGTGGGTTATTTGGAGCTTGATGGGAAAGTACCCCACGGAGGGCAGTTTCTAACCTTCGGGGAGTCGTCCTACTTGGGCAATCCAAAGCTAAGTGGCATCCCATTCACAAATATATCAGTTTGCAACAACTCCTCTGGCTATGAAAACTGCACAAAGGTCGAGACAATTGGTGACGCAGAGAGTTCAGATACTGAAATGATAGGATGGGCAGTTGGACTTGGGTTGAGTTATGGCTTGGGATTTTCCATTGTGATTGGAATATTGACATTCAACATGAGGGCTAGGAAAAGAGCCTTCAATTTGTATGATGTTGTAATTCTAGCTATTGATAGGTGTGTAAGTGGAGGAAATAGATGAAGGTAGATAGCATTGTATAGAGTGTTTTGTTAATATATGTACTACTTATTATTAATATATGTTTACTATAAATTTGTAAGACGTGTAACAAATTGTTAGATTAATATAAACATTTGAAAATTAAATTTATAAAATTTCATATTTTCTCTTTTAGTTTATGTCTACTATCAAATTTATAAGCATTTACTAATTAAGAAATTACTTGTTGAAACTTCAATTTATAAAATTTCATATATTTTCTTTATTTTTTAAAATTTCAGCATTTTTTTCTTTTCAAAATTATAAGAAAGAAATGTTCTTAAGTTATTTTCATGCTATTGTTTTATTAATTAATGTGTAAAATGTATAAATAAGTAATTTTAATATATTTACTAAAATGTCTAATACTATTATTTACTTGTTTCAATTAAATTCAAACAATGGTTGAATACAAACAATCTTAATGACATCATAACCTAATCTATAAGAATGATATATATATATATATATATATACACACACACACACACACACACACACACACACACACATATATATATATATACACACACACACACACACACACACACACACACACACACACACACACACACACACACACACACACACACACACATATTTATGTAAATAAATAAATAAATATACATATACATACATACATATGTGTGTGTGCGCGCGCACCAACACACACACACATCTCTCTTTTTTTATTTGCTTCATGAGATTGAATATGTCTCACTTTTTGTTAATTATGAGGTCCATAAGTAAGCTAAATATAGATTTAAAAGAAAAATATATGAGTAAAGCAAATGGACAAGATGAACATGACTATTTGTGGAAAGGAATTAAACACGATTTAAGTCAATTAATAACCAATTTTGGATCAATGATGGAAATAATTGGAATGAAAAGTAATCAAATATATTAGATTTCCACAATCCATGTAAATATGATTTTTAGTTTCTAGATTCAATTGTGTAGAGATTTTTTGTCATCAACATTTCATATCAAACTACAATTTACTATATCACCACATTTTGGCACACCATTATCTTGCACATACCCTCATACTACAATGAATACAACTTGAAAAGGATTTAGCTCATTGAATAAGAAAAATGTTCTTAGTAAGAAGAATATTCTGACAAACCTAGTAAAACATAATTCACCCATAGTTACTCCTCCAACTGGAAGTTTCCTTAAAAGGATCGTCACCAGCTCCATAGATAAAGACCAGATCTATTAAAAAAGAAAGATTTCATGAGCCCCAAATTCAATTCTACAAATCTTGGAGGGTGGGCTTCTATAAAGGAATATCTAAGTGAGATGCAAAATAGATATGGTTCATCAGTTAGAAAGAAGGATTCAAAAACATCTATGATTAAACAAAAAATATTTTCTATTTTTTTTACTTCTCTTAGTGTAACAAGGATTTCTTCAAATCACTTACATACCCTTATTTGAAATAATTTTCTCATTTAGCTTGGGACTTCATGTGATATTATTGTCCCGCAATAGTGACTTATCACCATTTTCAATTTTGTTTATAGTGTCATTTCATTTTGTAACCATGAAAATCATTTTTTTTTCTCATTATTTGGTTGTCCTTCTCCATTGTTGCTCACTATCTTCCATGACTCATGACTATGATAACAACATTGTCACTATTCATACATTAAGATTAGATATTTAAAAGGAAATATAAACCTTCTTTATAGAAAAAAATATTAGTACTTCGTCTAGAATGGGATGATTGTCTAGTTTTGAGTGGGTGTTATTTTTTAAAACCATTTTAATTTTCTATATGACCTAGAACAGCAAATCAAAAATTAAAAAATAAACAATCCACATGCTTTATTTTTTCAAATAGAACTATATGGTGGATGAACATATCAATAAATATAATTCCATTTTAGTGAATGATTCTTTTAAATTTTTTATTTGTAGATGATTATTTTTTCAAAAAAAAACTTTACTTGCAAGATGAAAACTATATGTATTACATTAGTGAATTTTAGTTCATCCCATGTTTTCATAACATAGAAAAAACATTTATGCATGAGAAGAACATATTTGGTTACTTGACAAGGGAAAAAAGAAAGAAAGAAATAAAGACTAAGGGGAGCAAAAACTTACTTTCAATATAAGGAGAAGTTGAAAAGAACTTGCATGGAGATGCTACCCCATTATCATATGCCAGGTACATGCAAATGAGGTGGAAGCATCCAAATTAACACATAAAGGTATACCTATTTCATATGGTTAGCTCTCAATCTTTTTAATGGAGGGTTCCATATTATCAAATAATATAATGTCAAATTGGAAGAAAAAATAAAAATTAGTGACACTTCCATTGTTATTCAATAAATTGTTGAAAAAAAAATCTCTAATACAATCTAATATAGGAACAATTGCAATACTCACTTTCATTATTTGGGCTCATAGAATCATCTCTCTTAATGCAAAGAATTCTTTGATGTGTTTAGAAATCCATCAAATCAAAATAAAAAATTGATACAATGATGTTTGAATTTTATAATAATAGATAGTTCCCAGAAAACTATTGAGTAAAAGGGTGTATGAAATTTTTATTACAATAAAGTGAACATACATAAGAGTATGACTATAGGAAACAAAATTGCCAAAACTTAGGTGATAATGCACATGGGACAAGGCTAGATCATGACTAAATTCAGATAAGATTGGGACAAAAGGGCTACATATCTATTTCTCTGCTACATAAAAATTTCTTTAGGAAGGGCTCACATATAGCACAGGGACTAGTCCAACCATTTTACCATCTCTTCTAGGTCATTTTTTCCTTACCTGCAATAATTTAGATATATAAAAGGTTATCCAGTAAAATAGGCTAGTCTAGAGATGCAATGCATTATATTTTATTGAATATGTTTACTCACATAGAACCAACCATCTACTTCATATTCTATTTCAACTTCCTCTCCAGCTATTAAGTTTAGTTGCAAATGAAGCATCAACCAAAAAAGAGTTAAAATAATGCTTGATCACATGTATCCATTTTAAAATAGGAACCCATAATGCTATCAAATCTTTAAGGAAAAACAAAGATACTCATACGAGAGTCTAACTGGTGATCTTGGGATGATTAAATTGTTGAAAGGGTACTTAGTATTCTTTATACAAGTATAGACTTATCCTCCTAGTCAAGTGTGGTAGACATACATTAATGTTTCTTTCAATGTCCAAACATCATTCTAAACTATTATGTTTGTAGTATTTCAAATTGTAGAAATGTCATATTGACCAAAAATTGTCCTCAAAGAACTACTAATGTATAATTCATTTCTAGTTTCTCAAATAGACATGCATGGTGCAAACCAATAAAGTAATCACAAGCTCCATAAAAATAACCAAACAAAGCCATATGGTCAACTTCTCATAACAAATCACATAAATAAGCCTAAGAAATATGGGATAGTTCATCAATAAGAGTTTTCTTGTGCATCTCAATTAAAAATGATTACAAGGAAAAAAATTATTTCATTTTTCATGTTAATACAAAGCAATAAACCTATTTTACTATTTCCATAGAAAGAATAAATCTAGTAGCAACTTGCAAAACTTCAAAGTGAGCCACTAGAAGGTGATCTAGAAACATATGACCACCTATTTCAACCTAGAATATGAAGAAAACAATGTTCTTAAATGATATTTGTGACAAAATATTCATGTTCATGTGGATAAGTCTAACAAAATATAACAAAAAAGGTTCCAAACTTGCAAAAGTGACATTATTTTCCCATCTTCTCGTGCATGCTATTTTTCCATCACATCCAAAACAAGATTATGCCACTTTGAATCAAGAATGCACTTGCAGCTATGTTCTATATGCATGGATAATAGGTGGAGCTGAAAAAACATACCATGTTTACATTTATTTAATAGGTCTATTAATTTTTTAAAATTATAGACCATCATGAACATTAGAACTCTAGTTGCTATGGCCAAGAGAATATCCTCAGCAAGCCAACACATAGAAAGTCCTGATTTTCATTCATGTTGAGGACATTATCCTTTCCAATAAGAGTCAATTTTATAATAATAATGATGGTTTATAACTTAAAATTCCTAATGAAGGACCTCTAACAAATTTATGCAAACTTGTTGTATTTCTTAGCTCCACCTGATGTCGTATGCATATGAATTAAGATTGCATATTGAACTATGGCCTCCTTCTGCATTGCCTGAAACTAAGAGATTCATACAATTAGTTGTCATGAAATCATAGGTTAATTTTGATCTTCACATGGTTTCTAGAATAGTTTAATATTCTCTATTAATTAGGGCGAACCATGTGAATGTGGAAGCTCATTTGCCCCTCCCTCCCCTCACCAACATCTAAATTCCCCATTAACATCTAAGCTCTTTAAGAAAGGATCAATCTTTAAAGTACCTAGAAGTTGGGATACTCTCAAGGGAAGTCCATCTTCATTTCTCATGTGCAATTAATCATAGTTATTTATTGTTCTCATACAATTAACATGGGTACATCTAGGAATGTTCAAGTGAAATAAACACATGAAAAAGGAGAGAGAAAATGAAGAATCTACTTACTGATAGGTGTTGCCATTGCATTTGTGGCCATACTACATGTTGAGTGAGTTTTATTGTTTTATTATTTGGATTCTGGAATATGTATGCATCTAGATCAATAAGCACCTTTTAAAAATTCACACTCTTACATACATAGACACACAAACATATGTGTGTGTATGTATGTATATATACAAATATATATACATATACATATGTATATATATGTATACATACATACATACATACATATATCCATATACACATACATATATACATACATACATACATACATACATACATATACATATATATACATAAATATAAATATAAATATATATATATATATACACATGCATACATATATACATAGATAGATAGATATACAAATACATACATACATACATTTGCATATGCAATAATATCACCTTGGAAAACTATATTTGATCTTGCTAGCTGGGAACAATTGATTGTTTATTTTATTGTACCTAATCTGATGACGGTTCTAGAGGAATTTGTAATCAACCTAGCTAATCAACAACTAGACCAATTTAACTAGGTCATGGCTTGTTTCTTTCTAAAAATATCTCCTATGATATGTTTTTGTAGAATTTCTTGTGAACACTACCAATTTCTCCTGGTCTACATTATTTTTGCACAGGATCTTGAGGTAAGTCACTTAGCATGGGTTTAGTGGATTCTAGAATATGTATGCAGCTGGATCAATTTTTCTTTTTTGCTAAAAAGTAATAAGAACCTTAAAAGAGATCTCTCTACATAGATACATACATACATACATACATACATACATATACATACATATATATATATATATATATATATATATATATATATATATATATATATATATATATATATATATATATATATATATATATATATATATATAGACACACATATGTGTGTGTATGTATGTATATATACACATACATTTACATAAAGAGAAGCTTCTCTAATCACCTGCTAGGGGAAATATAAGTAGATATATGTTTAGAAGGAAAAGAAAAGGACATTTAATTATTTCATATTAATTTATTTTCTAAATATATTATTATATTTTTAATTTTAACATTTAGTAATTATTTGTTATTATGGAACATTTAAATTTTTGTTGATAATTATTAAGGGAGAGTTCAATCTAATTTATCTATTTCAAATTTCAAATTTCTTAATTTTTTTGTTGAAGCTTCTATAATTAGAAAAGCTATTATGACATACAATTTCAATCAATTTAATATTAACAATTTAATAGTTAATAGAAATATTAGTTATGCTTTAGAATGTGGTATTTACTAAAAAATATCATCTATTCTAAAAATTTCTTTTCAATAAAGACAAAAAGAACCTCTCAAATATAATAATTCTTTATAATAGACTTAGATAATTATCTAATATTCAATAGATTTCTAGTTTTAGAATAAATAAGTATTTTAATATATAATATTATCTATTTCATTTTTTTATTGTATACATACTTATCATTTTCACATTACATATAATCTATTTAATGTTCTATAAAAATAAACTATATAATACCAAAATTTAATAAAGCTAATTGTGTATAAGAATTTGAATCTAAATTTTGAGAATCAACATTTTACATCATACATAATGATATTTTATTAGGATAGTAATAGATCAAGGCTAGGGGAAGTAGTTTTGCTAAAGAGTTTTTTTTTGCTCTTTAAGCACATCATTCCTCACCTAAGATCAAGCCCATCAAGGGTGATCCAATGGTTTTGTCTCTCATTATGAGAAATTATTAAGCAAATTGTCCAGAGTGATATGGTGACCTAAGTGATTATCAAGTGTTGGTGCACCCTCTTGGCTCTTGAAATCTTAATAGATATTTTGCAACAAATTCTTTTCTTTGAGGACCTAAGTAATTCAATCTCTATGGCTAATTTCCCTCCTCAAGAAACTACGAATATTTGACTATGATTTGCAGCACAACATCTATGATGTAAGAGTCTACTCTCTAATTTTATATGATGAATACAACATAATAAGCATATTTTTAATGGAAATCTTGATCCAGGTAGATATCAAATCTATTTCACAGCTCTGTATGAAACAGGCCATGATGTTGTTCATGGCGACTGAATTTTTTTCATCTAAACATGCTAGTAAAGTATTGATTGCATAATGAAGGTTTTCCATTTTAGTTAAAAATGTCTAATGCATAATAAAGCAAAACATTTTATTTTTCTAGAAAGTGTAATATCAATATATTTTTTAATATGAAGGCCAATAGTCACAATTGATTTCCCTCCAATTGTGTTCCTCTTCACTTCAAAAACTTTTTATGTATTTGATATCTATAAATATGTTATTATTGTATTATTATAAATAACTTTTATTAATCAATACAATCCTTTTCTCAATGTGGATGGAGCCATAATTTGTGGCAAACCGACAAATCCTGTGTTGTGTTTATTTGTGTTTTATCTTGTTTATTGATTTGCATCTATTTTTTCCTTTTCACATTCAAATCCTTTCAATTTTAATTAGAGCACAAGCCATGCAAGTTTGGAAATTGATGTTGAATTTTTGGAAAGATGGAGGATGTGAAAGTAGAGAAATTTGCAAGGAAAAATTTCAGCCTTTGGAAGGTGCGTATGGAGTCATTGTTAATTAAACAAGATCTCTCTTTCACATTGGAAGGAAAGGAAAATAAACCAACATCTATGGTAGATGAAAATTGGGAGACTTTAGACAAGAAGGTGAAAGCATCAATTTTTCTTGCTCTAGCAAACACAACTCTTTTTAATATCATCAATGAGAAGACTACAAAGAATACCTATGGGATAAGTTTGTAGGCATGTATGCAATTCCATCAGCTATGGACAAAGTCTTCATCATGAAGAAGTTGTATAAACTTAAGGTGAAGGAAGGTGGAATTATTTCCAATCACCTTAATAAGTTTAATACTCTAATGTAGAAGTATCCTAGGGAAGTCAACAATCTTTTATGGAGGAGCTTCAAGCTCAGATTTATGGAGTTATGGTTTGTGTGGTAGGGGATGTGTACAAGGAATATTGGGAAAAATTTTCCTAAGTGCACATGATGATTGGAGTAATCATCTTGGAGTTAGAACCATTTTGGTGACTACTAGTCATGTGTTCTTAATTTATTGGAAGACTTTGGAGATTGTTTCAACGAGCTTCGATCTAAGGGATTTGGTGTATGCACTCTTGGATTTGGATTGTTGGATGTCACATGGATCTATGTCTAAGTGTGTGTATTATTGTGTGGTCATTTGAGTTAGTTATGCATTGTAAATGTGGGGTATGTCCTAAGTATTTCATATTTCTATACATTTAAAGTTTGTTGCCAAACTAACTTGTGACTTGATGGCATATTTAATGTGACTGTTTATTTAATGTACATTATTCTAGGCCGACTTATGGCTTGGTTTAGTATAAGTTGAGCGTCTTGTGGAGTCTAGAGCAATATATTTCATTTTCACCATGGAGAAGAAGAGCAGCTAAGAGAAGCAAAGTTGAGCAGAACGAGAAGAAAGTGTGGGCTTGGGAAAAAAAGAAGGTTTCTTGGTTCCTTGAGAGAACAAGTTAGATTCTTCTTTGAGGTTCTACCATATTGCAAATCTGGGTTAGCTAGTAGTTGGATCTTGCAAGGTCTTATAGAATTACTTATGTATATGGTCGTAAACCAAAAGGCCTTATAGTTAGGCATGTTGAATGAAAATCATATGATTCTATTGTGAGAATTTGCATATTTGGACCAAAATCTTATTGTTATTATTTATATTTTTCTATGTGATTATTTTCAATGGAATAGGACATCTCCTTTGGGGATTCTCCTTCCTTGTACTGCATCAAGTGGTATTAGAGCCTAGTTATACATCTAAGACGATTCACATAGTCTTACCCCTTTTATTTTTAACTAAGGGGTCTCCTATCTATCTATCCATTTCAATCTAATTGATCTTTTCTATAGGAAATTTTAATGGTTATACACTTTATTCTTGGCATATTGATTCTATTTTGTTATTGTCCTTTCCATTTGGGTGGCTATCTATGTGTTCAAACCTTGCATGATATTAGAACTTGCTGAGTGCCTCTAGATAGACTTTTGAGATATTGTGTATGTATTCTAGTGGATTTTTTGTGGGGATTGGGGAGAGTCCTCTTTGAGGCTTTCTATTTCTAGTAAAATTTAGAGCTTTCTATTGCATATAAGAGCTCACCATTGTTATCATGAGGTATAAATTAGCTAAGTTCACCCAATATTTTTTCTAAGTTTTAAAATATTATGTAGTAGCACATTAATTATATGGGGTGGTATTTATAGATACTATTTAGGAACTTACTAGAAATGACCAATGTTTCCATATTTTATTCCTATAAGACCAAAGATGTTAAGAAAGTATGTAGGATTTCTAGAATGATGATGAGAGAAAATAAAACCTAAATCTATGATGATTTATAATTTTTTTTAATTCTTTAATGGAGATATTATTTTTATTATCCTACAATAATTTAAATGATTCAAGATGTTAGTCCTTAAATAGACTAACTTTGTAATTTGGAATATCCTACACTCTTAAATTCAATCAAATTGAAAAGTGTAAAGTTCAAATATGCATGCATGCAAGATAACTACATCAATTATCCATTTGTGAATATAAATAAGGATGATGAATGGTGAAGAATTACTATGAATACTTTTGGTTCTAATTGTGATTATTTTTCAATCAACATTTTTCGTCAAAATTAGTTGAAAAATGACAATTGAAAGTTATAAATTTTAAAAAGTAAATAAATAGAAATCTATCAAATCTTCATGGACTATGGACAATTAATGGTGAAGGTTGTTGACCATGTTTAGGCCCTTGAGATGTGTGAGAATTTAATGAGATCACGCCAAAGGAAACTAAAGGTACTTTTATAGTCAATGGCACTCATCTAATTTTTTTCCTACTTATGGTTACAATAATATGTGACAACCATGTACTTGGACTTGTTAGAGAGACCCATGACTACCATGTACCTGGACTAGCTAGAGAGACCTAATTAATATGTGACTGCCACTTACTTAGACTTGCTAGATTCATGTAATTTTGGTAGAAATGATGTATACATACCTTACCTCCTATTGGATTTAAATTGATGACCTCTCTTTCAAAAATATAATTTCTCCAGGACTAGGCCAACTAAGCATGTCAACACATCTACCAATCAATACATAGAAGATAACCTAATTAGATGAAAACCAAGGTGTTAAAAATGGTACAAGATCTTTTTTTTTATTCATAAACAAAATTAAATAGAAAGCTAAAATGAAAAAAAAGGTTAAGATGTATTTTCCAACCCTTGAAGAATTTTTGATAACTTATTGTTCTTCAGTGATTGCAATTTATGTGAAAGGCTTCTATGGTTCACACAAATATATATGGAAGGGAAGACTAAACATATTTGAGTCTACTAGTAATTATTATGATATTTCCATTAGGATTTAATTGTATATTTTTTGAGTCAAACTCGTTGGCTTCTGTTTCACTTATGTGAGCACCAGCTAGATCCAATGATTGCTAAGTGTTATATTTATTCTCATGAGAGATAGATTCTCATAAAATATGAGCTAATGAGTTTATCTCAAACACTACATAATTAAATTATGATAGCAATATTATAATTTAACTTCCTCTATAAAAAAATGTCTCCTACTTATCCACTCTCTGCTAGTAATTCTTGGTCAATGATAGAAATAGTTGGAATAAAAGGCAATCAGAATTGAGATCCACACAATTAATTACCCATTTTCACACGACATTTTTTTGTTCAATGAGGACCGATGAATTTGGTATGCATTACCATCACAATACTTTTCTAATTGAAAAAACCCATAAAATTTGAGAAAATGTTAGTGTGGATGGAACACTCTTTCTTTGCAAACATGACACCCCTCTTTCATTATTCATTAAATCACTTCCCCTTAAATATTTCCTATTTTCTTTTCTCTATTAAAGTATATATTGAAAGAATTTTAGTGTCCAAAAATCATGGAAAGTAGTGTGCTTCAATATTGCAGAGTTGCATTTGCAATCATAACAATATCACGCTACTTCACCTGTTCACCTACAAATGCATGCCCCCTCCCTGAAAGAAATCTTCTTCTATATTTCAAGGCAATAGTTGTGGATGAGCACTTGGAGTGGAGTCAGCTGTAACACCTCGATGGTCACGTAAATTCATCAATGTTTCACCTTATAGAGTTGAATCACCTCAATCTCAATGGCAACTACTTCAACAATAGTTTTTCTACTCCCCATAATGGAAAGTTGAAGTCTCTCACTTTTCTTTACTTGTCTCGTTATGAAAGTCCTTTTGGGGCGTGGGAGCTTCACACGAGTTTGGAAAGTCTTTCAAATTGGACATGGCTATATCTATTCAAACTATATCATTGACTAATTTTCAAAAAATTGAAAACATCATACATTTTTCTAGTGTTTGATCTTCATGATTTCCATAGTTTGTAGTCAAAAACAACAAAAAAATTGGAAAAAAATCACTATGTTTTCCTAAATCTAGAGAAAAAAAAGGTTTGACTTTGTTTTGTCTTTAGTACATTTTTGATGGAGATTAGCATGTCCCTATCAAATCTGCAGAGTTTGAAATATCTTTCTCTTTATGCAGTGAACATCTCAGGAAGCAAAAAGTAGGAGGAAGCTATTGGTACTCTTTTCAAACTCCAAAAACTCCACAAGGTGGCGGCCTTGGAGGACCAATTCCCAATTCCCTGCATCAATTTATAAAATATCATATATTTTATTAATTTTTTAAAATAATAGTATAAAGTGTTTTATTTTTCCTTTCAAAATTATAAGCAAGAAGCGAGCTTGATGTTATTTTCATACTATTATTTTATTAATTAATTAATGTGTAATATCTATAAATAAGTAATTTAAAAATATATATTTATTAAATTTTTTAATATTAATATTTACTAGTTTCAATTAAGTTCATACAAAATTTGAATATAGACAATTTTAATGACATCTTAAGTTGATTTATAGGAATGAAACCAAAATCTGTTTAAAAGAAACTTTTAACCACGTAATGAGGTTGCATAGGTCTCTTTTTTTTATCTATTTCGTAGCAATTCAATTAATTAAATGATCTCTAAATATCATGTAGTACTAATAATCTTGTACATGACAAGTTAAAATGTATATTTTTGACAAATGTATGAGTAAAGGAAATAGACAAGATCAACATGAGTATTTGTGGAAAGAAAATAGACAAGATTTAAGTCCACTAAAAACTAATTTTGGGTCAATTATGGAAATAATTGGAGTGATCTCTAAATATCATGTAGTAATAATAATCTTGTACATGACAAGTTAAAATATATATTTTTGACAAATGTATGAGTAAAGGAAATAGACAAGATCAACATGAGTATTTGTAGAAAGAAAACATACAAGATTTAAGTCCACTAAAAACTAATTTTGGGTCAATTATGGAAATAATTGGAGTGAAAAGTAATATGAATCAAAATCATGTTTGTGTAGTTATTTTTCAAATTGGCATGCCATTTTCTTATTTAAAACATGATAGCTATCAATAGAAATTGGAATATTAGATTTAGAAGTAATGCCCAAGGACGAGTGACGTCTTTATAAACCAATATTTAACCATCATAAGATAGATAAGTAGGAGATATTTATTTAATCATCATAAGATATTTATTTAATCACAATTCCCTTATTTCCAATCATATCTTTCTTTTAGAAGTAAAGATAATTAGAATATGAGTGTCCATCCTACATAACAGATAAATTTTTAAAATAATAGAGCATCAATTAACTAATTTTCTAATTCACTTATATTCTCATGATCCTATGACAAGAATTAGAGATAAAATAGATACGTTGACAAATATAAATAATGATATTACAATATATTTAATGATAATAATGATTTAAAATAAGATGTATAGAACATTACTTTTATGATGAAATTTCAATATGTATATAACTATAATTGACATTAAAAAAATCAAATAGTATGAAATGTAACATGTGTAATATAATTTAATGAATATAATGAACAGAATAATTAAATGACATTAACATTCATATTTTGAGCATAGATTGTCTTAAAGAATAATAAAAATTTAATTTTTAAATAGTAACCATATTTTAGCACTAACATAGAATGTTTTCATAGAAAGGATTGATGTTCCCAATTCTTAAAGTGATATAGGTTTAAAAAAAAACACTAATTCACTATAATTTAACAAACACCAAATGTGTCTTAGATTTATTAGTTTATCCAACTAATAAATATGATTAAATTTGGAATTAGTCAACAATTAATATGATTAGATGAGATTTACTAGTAGATGGTTATATTTACTTATCTATGACAATTTTAAATTTTAATATTTTTAGTGTTTTTTTTTATTAAAATAATTATATAGCTTGGTATGGTAAAGTCTCTTCCTATTATTGTAAAAGAGAATTAGGTAAAAAACACAATTCTAAGAAAATAATAGTCACAATTCTGAAATAAGAACAACTGCCTCTGCTTAAACAACATAATACCCCAAACTATTATTACTACTGAACTCAAAGGCATAAGCCTATTTTCCTAATCTAGTCTACATCAAAATTTGTTGGCTTTATATACATGTGCTAGCTTACAAAAATCTCAATAGATAGAAAACTACAATAGATAGAAGATAAAGAAAAAATATAAGATATTTCTCTATACCCTCAACCCAACAGAATGGAAGAACATAACCAACCCTTCCTAGAAGAACCTACCCCATTTCTTGGTTCTTGGACCATGAAGGTCAATAAAGAGATATATGTGTAGACTGGGATTGATAGTGAGTCATCTCTCCTCTATTTCTTTCTTCATATGCTTTGCATCTTAAACTTGAGCCTTCATCATGAAATTGCTTTTGTATCACTTGTGAGATGGACCATTCACTATCTCTTCCATATCTCTAACAAACTCTAAACTTCAATCCTCCCTAGAGTCAAGAAGATTGGGGAAATGCAAATCAACCAGAGTTACAATGGCTCCTTTCGGTACCCAGAAAACTTCACACCTCATATAAGGTTGGAACCATTCAACCATGGAAGGTGGAAAAATGGATGCAACCTTGAATGGGAATATGAGGTTCTTGTCCATATTCGCCATCCTTCCCTTGAGCTCATCTATTTCAAAAAAGACAATGAGGTTAGTGTAGAAGTAAAAGATGGAAACATCTTTTACAACAAGTCAATCAAGAGCATCACTAAATTCATGTATTTTTCAATAACTGGAAATAATGGTCACATCTCATTAATAATGATGGCTCATCTAGTGAGAATCTTGGGCATATTGGCATTGATGGCATTGGACATCATAACTCTAGTGTTGTTCATTTTATATTTTCTATTTATTAGAGTTTTCATACAAATAATTTAATGGAATCTCTTTCTATTTTGCAAGTTGTGCAAAAAAATTTTGCTTTTGATTGACACAAAATTATTTGTGAGTTAAACTCTCAAGTGGTGGTAAACAGTTTGTTAACTAGATAGACAAGTATGAGAATGTTAGTTGGGATTTATCCTTAGTTATTAGACAAATTCTTCAGATGTACAACTCCTTGGATTCATTTACTTCACTTATTTTCTTAGAGAGTGGAAAGTGATAGGATTCTCTAGTGCTCTCACTTCTGAGTTAGATTTGTTTTTGACTCCACCTTTTCATAAAAGAATATTATCATAAATGATAGTGAGATTTATCACAAAAATTAATTCAAGACATATTTATTGACTAAATTTTTCAAAATAATGCTTACATATTTTTTTATATTTTTAACATTTTAAAGATAGAGATGAAAATCATTTCTATCAAACAGATCATAAAATATGAAAGTGTAAAGAACAATATTTGATTCCATTATACATTTGTCACAAATAGAAGAGAAAAATTGCATTTCTTTAATGAATGCGGTGAATGGAAATTCTATTTAACTAGTGATGTAATGGTCAAAACAAAGATTGAAAATTGAATAATCAAAACACATATTCCGAAAGCTTTGGCCTGCAGACCACAATTTACACCTATCTTTCATGACAACCAATTATTTTTCTTTTCTCAATGCGACAGTGATTTATAAAGAATATTCATCCAGTTCCAGCAATACGGATTTTGGTATAGATGAATCATGATTTATGAATCTAATGCGATCTACATTAGAGCTGATAGTTCTGATTTGGTTAAGTACACTTTAAAACTATAGATAAGAGTAAGCTATTGCGCCTTCAAGTATTTATTAATTCTATTTCATGCAAAAATTAAAGAAAATGATTATATATAATAAGATAAAAATGTTATTCACCTGTATGAAATTCTTCAATACGATATGAAAGAGAACAATGGATATTCTCATTCACAAATAAAAGGGAATTAAAAAAATGAAGATTGAAAGAGACCATATATTTTCAAGAGAAAATGCGATTAATATATTGAATTATAGATTTGATTTAGGGGAAATCTTTGTGTCATCTATGATTGTATCTGGGACTTCTTCTCATGCGTTATATTCCCATCCTCTCATTTCCAGAAGTTTTATTTGTCTTTTGTTAGAAAAGAGCACAATTCAGACGAAAAATAATTGTCAAATATATATTCTATAGCACTATAATTTCATAATAAGATTAAAAAAATACAATTTCTACAACAATACCAAAACTGTAGCATACTCTTAGAATGAACAGCTTAAACATCACATACTAAGGCTTGATTCTTAGTGCAAAAGTTTTAAATAGTCAAAGTTTGACTTACTTTTCTAGGCTTAATTTCTTCCTTAGTGTGTGATGTTTAAGACTGGCCCTCTTAGAACAGAAGGAAAAAAAAAAAGCTTTAGAATTTTGTTCATTCAATCACTACACAATCTATCAAACTACTAACACTCGGTCTTTTTCTAAATGTATTGTATCCTAACTAAAGCACGATTGACCAAAACTGATCCAAGGATGATTGTATTAGCGGTGGAAGTCTCTTCTTTATTATAACTATCATTCAAAATCGGAGTTCTATAAACTTATAACTCCTTATTACATGCAATAGTAAATGAATTAAAAATTTCCTAATTTCTAACTACACTATTTTGATTTTGCATGCAACAATGGTGGATTAAGAAATGTGAGTTATCATTGCTGCATGAAGAAATTATCATTTCATCCTTAATTTCTTCAGTTCCAATTACTCCCAAAAAATTTCGTAGATATTCAAAGCTTTCTTTTGGTAATGCATTAGTGAGGATATTAGCTAATTGATCTTCAGATATGCAATAGTCAAGATGTATTTCTCCATTTCTAACAAATTCTCTTATGAAATGAAATCTTGTGTATGAATGTGCTTTCTCCTTTTGTGTAAAAATGGTTCTTTGAAAGTGCAATGGAAGATTTATTGTCACAAAAAGTTTGTGTTGACTCCTCTTGTTCTTGAAGTAGATCCTTCAATATCCTTGTCATCCAAATTGCTTGACATGTTGCTGATTTGACTGCTACATATTCTACTTCAATTGAAAAATCATTACTATTGGTTCTTCGTTGATGTCCAAGATATTGCACCTACACAACAGTGAAAAATATATCTAGAAGTTCCCCTTCTATCATCAAGATTACCTAAAAAATCACTATCTAAATAACCAATCAAAACAAAATTGCTAGTTTTGGAATGTAAACTTTCATATTCTTTTGTCCCTATAACATATCAGAGTACTTGTTTTACAACATTCCAACATGAGTCTTTTGGTGACTCCGTGAATTATGAGATCAAGCTAACACCATACACAATGTCAGGTCTCATAGTTATGAGATCAAACTAACAAGTTTCTTGAATAAAGTTGGATTAGCATATGGCCCAAAATCATTTTTGCTAAGTTTTGTTCTTGTTTAAAATTGGAGTTGGTACTAGATTATAATTCATCATATTGAATCTTCATAACACATCATTGACATATTTTTTTTGACAAATAAAGATCCCTTTATTAGCTTGAACAACTTTAATACCCAAGAAATATCTCATCAATCCCTAATCAGTCATTTCAAATTCTTCCATCATTGATTTCTTAAACGTGTCTCTGGACAATATTTTCAGTGAAAATCAAATCATCAACATATAAGCATACAATCAAAATTTAACCTTCTTTATTGATCTTTGTATATAGAGTGGGCTCATTAAGACTCGTGCAAAAACCATTGCTTGTCATGTATGAATCAATTCTATTGTGCCAAACTTTAGGGGCTTGCTTCAAACCACAAAGAGACTTTTTTTCAATTTTCACACTTTAAATTCATGCCCATGTACCTCACAAGCAGGTGGTTGCTTCATATAATCTTCTCCCTCAAGAGAACCATTCAAAAAAGTTGATCTCACATCTATTTGAAAAAAAATCCAACCATTTTGTGCAGCAATCAATAAAATCATTTCAATTGTATTAAGTCTAGCAACTAAAGAAAATGTTTTATTATAATCAACAATATGGTAAGTGCAAGAAGTTGGGTCTCACTTTTGGGCAGAAAGTGGAAGTGTTTTTCCTATTTTTGAAATTTCTTGTCAATTCATGTCAAAATTTGAGGCATTTAGAAATTGAACATAAAAAAATTTTAAAATAAAAAATTTTGTACTCGAAATCTACTTTTTGAATATGTAATTTATTTTTATACACATGATAAATTTTAGTTTTGGTATAGATCTTTAAAATTTTCTTTTTCAAAATGCTTGTATCAGGACCATGCCACACTTGTATATCGATAGGTTAATTTATTTCTATTCGAGGATTTAGATGTTAGCTTGGGGCTGATTAAAGATCGATAATATCAATGGGCAGGATTTTACAATCTCAAGTATTATCTCAGCTTAATCAAATTCATTTATGGCTTTCCCTCTTTAGGAAACGTTCTGGATGGATAGTCAATGCCCCTTTCTCATCCCTTGCCAAACTGCCAATGGTAAAATCGTGGTTTGAGAAAAACTCGGAAAGTGTAATGCTCCCGCCGAAAACTTGATTACCTATTAACTTTGTATGTTTTTCAGCTATCACACCTAAGTGAAAACCTTTCATGGTCCACACAGATTTCTGGAAAAGAAAACATGACTCTACTAGGAATTCTTGGTCAATGGTGAAAATAACTGTAATAAAATATCATCTGAATCACAACTACATTTCCATTTTGACACGGCATTATGTTGTTCCTGGAGGACCGATGAATTTGATACACGTCAGCATCTCACGACTTTTCCACTTTGAAAAATACAAAGCAAACGACAAAATGTCAGTCTGGATGCGACTGGACTCTTTTTCTGCATACACGACACCCCACTTTCCTTTCGCACTCTCCCTTTTGTTTTTCTTATTGTCTATTGTCTGTTAACGTAAAGATGTAGAAACAAGGAGAGGCATTAGTGTCTGGCAGGTCCGTAATTTGATGGTTGGGTCATTTTAGTGACCTTCATCTTTCACTTGATTGAAAATATTGATTGTCAATATTGTTTTATTTATGAATAATTTGATATAATATTTTAAATTGAATTTTATTATCAATATGCTTTTGTAATATATATTAAAAATATAAAAAGTCAATGTAATAAAGTATTGCAAATGATCTAATTACTATTTTTTGAATCGAACATGTGATTTTTTAATATATCACTCGAAATAAAATAACAAGATTTCTATGAATCTAATTTACAAGTTTATTATATTCATTTCAAATTGTGATATAAAACATAAAATAATATAAACAAATATTATTAATGATTAAGACATTTCTTGATTTTTGGTTCTTCCATATCTATATGCTTCATTTGAATTTTTATCATTTATTTCAAATCGATATAAAATACATTCATTAATGCATCTAGTGAATTCAACCTATCTTTTCCTGTCTAACATCTTTGATGATATTTTGTTTTAAAATCCTCTTTTACAATCAACATTACTTGTTGGAATAGTAAGAAAAACCTTCCATAACTTCATCATATGAAGATGACTTCTATGTCATTATTCTGTATTACAAAAGACTGTGCATGATCTTCAATTTTTGACCCCTTACATCTCTCCAAAAGTTATTTGTGTTATTCCATTTGAAGACATTTTTTGAAATACCTACGAAAAATAATATAGTAATCATATGCAAAACACTATTTTATACAATCATTGGATGAATACATAAATTAATTTACAATGTAATCGTATTATGAAGAAGTCGTCATAAGTCTATTTCCAGGATTCACTGTGTTCTGAAGAAAAAGATTGAAGCTACTGTAAAAGTGAAATGCAGTTGTCTCTTCATAAGAAATGAAATGATAGTTCTTGTTGATATAATTTTTGATATAGATGTAAAGAATACAAAACTAGAAAATAATTAAAAATCAGTAACACAAACAAAAAAATTTAATTATAGAAGAAAGTTTCAAAACTTATGAATTTGATTTTTAAAAAAATCTTATTAGAATATACTTTTAATATAAATTAGAAATATATTTTAAAAATTAAATTAATAATGTGCGTTTCTAAATCAAAACATACACTAAAATTGAAACCATAGAAGATTTTAAGAAGATTCTAAATAAATATTAGTATATATTAATAAAATAAATATTGTTATAAATTATTTTATTTAGGACATATGTCATATACATTATAAAATAACATATTTATATTACTAAATAAAATATTAGATTTCCTATAAGAGATTTTGACGGTTTATTATAAATTTTAAATGTAAAACTTACTGTTTAAAAAAAAAATAGCTTGTCAACATATACGGTCTAATAATTTGCTAGCCTATTATATATGGTTCAAAAATGGGAAAATGGCAAATACGGCCATTGAATTCTAGGCTTGGAGTATCTAGTTCCTCTTATTACTAAATATAGTAAAAAAATTTAGTTGGAGCAATACTCATTCTGTGGTAACCAAATTTATATTTAGGTCATTGATAACATGCAATACACTTGGTGAAGATGAGAAGCTCACTAGGCATTTTTGCATTCAACATGTATTTTGAGGACAATGTTGTTTAGTGTTCAACTAAATGAGTACATTATTGTTTTTGTTTAATATTTAAATATTTATTTTATATGCTAATTTGAAAAAAAAAAAAGTAGAAAAATTAATTTAGAATATTTTTAATAGAATTAGAATGCAAATTTCTATTGACGTTCATATTTTAAAATTTTTTTATGGTAACATAATTTAAAAATTTGTGATATAACTAATTTAAAAATTGTATCTATCAAACGGATCATAAAATCTGAAAGTGTAAAGAGCAATATTTTCATTCTATTATACATTTGTCACAAATAGAAGAGAAAATTTGCATTTATTTAATGAACGCGGTGAATGGAAATTCTATTTAATCAGTGATGTGATGGTCAAAACAAAGATCGAGAATTGAATAATCAAAACACATATTCTGCTTTGGCGGTAGTGACTTATCAAAGCATTCAAAGTCAAGTATTTGATGGCCCGCAGACCACAATTTGCACATCTTTCATGACAACCAATTGTTTTTCTTTTCCAAATGCGCCCGTGATTTATAAAGAATACATTGTTTTTGTGCATGGTATATTATTTGATCTGATTTATTTTTTTCATGGTCGCCATTTTAGGTGAAAACATTTCACTGTGGAGATAGATATTTGCATAAAATAAATGGAGGAGATTTAAGTCTATTACCAATTGTCAGTCAATGATGGAAATTATTGGAATATCACGTGTATCAAAATTTGGATAGTTCAAGGAGGATTGATCAATTTAGTGCGCTTTACCATCACACGACTTTTCCACTGATTGAGAAAGGCACAACAAATGATAAAAATGTTATCGTGTATAGAAAACATGGAGGACACACTTCCATATGGATTTTGGTATAGATTCTGATTCTATTAAGTACACTTTGAAACTATAGATAGGACTAAGCTATTACGCCTCCAAGTATTTATTAATTCTATTTCAAGCAGAAATTAAAGAAAATGATTATATATAATAATATAAAAATGTTATTCACCTGCATGAAATTCTTCAATACTGTATGAAAGAGAACAATGGATATTCTCATTCACAAATAAAAGGGAATTTTAAAAAATGAAGACTGAAAGAGACCATATATTTTAAAGAGAAAATGGGACTAATATATTGAATTATAGATCTGATTTAGGGGACATCTTTGTGTCATCTATGATTGGTATCTGAGACTTCTTCTTATCCGTCATATTCCCATCCTCTCATTTCCTGAAGTTCTATATTCTATAGCACTATAATTTCATAATAAGATAAAAAAAATACAATTTCTACAACAATACCAAAACTGTAGCACGCTCTTACAACAGAAGGAAAAATCTCAATGATAAGAGAAGGGAGGTAAAATCTCAAGTCCAAATCCCAAACCCTTAAACTATTTGTTCTAGTGAGGTAGGACAAGTATCTAGATATTTTACCCACTGAATGTGTCGGATGACATATTTCATGATTTTTAACCCTTTAGACTAATTTTGTGTGAATTGCTCTATGATGGGTTTTCATATTTTATCTTGGAGGTCTATGGTGAATTTTCTATTAATTAAGTTTTAATAAATAGATTTAATTAATAAAGTAATTATTTGAGAAAATTAATATAAAATATCATGATCTTTGATATTTTGATTATAATTAATTAAATGAGGATTAATTAAGAATTAAATAAAATAAAATTAGAAATTAAAATTAATAATAATTATAAAATAATAATTAAGTAATAAATAAATAATAATAATAAAAGTAATAAAAATTAAAAATAAAAGTTATTAAAATTTAAATAGAAATTATATAAAAAGTAAATTGGAGTTATAAGCTTGTCTAGGAGTTAACGCACCTTTCTATTTCTCATATGTCAACAACACGGGGGTTAGTGCATCAATTAAGCACATGGTGTCTACAATCTTATGACTCATCTAGAAGGTTGGAAAAGACACATGCTTAGTTGGTGACACCTTCTAGCTATTTCTAGAGACATTCTAGGTGTTTCCTGAGAGCTCGTTATATTCAAGCATTCCTAGAAGCTTAGATATAGTGTTTGGAGAGCATTTGGAGTGTTGGAGGACTCGAGAATTTTGAAAAAGGAAGGAGCTTGCTTTGCGAGTTTTCTGAAGAAGAGCGAATTAGCATCAGAATTTGGGTAGATTCTTGTGATTTTACTTATGCTATTTCTGCATCTTGCATTCCCTATCTTCTTCGTGTCTTCCATATGTCTTTTGAGATTTTTCCTATTTTAATTGTATGCATTCTCAATATGGGTAGTTAAAATTTATTTGAGAATCTTTATATGCATAGATCTGAAGAGAACACGGGGATAGGGTTTAAATTGTAGCCAAATCCATTAGAAAACCATTGGGTAAATTTAGAGATCAAATAGCTTATAGGAAAATTCTAAAAATTGGGATCTTTAAATAGATTGTGTATATGCTCATTGTAAAATATACATGTTAGTATTTTCATATCTGCACGCGCGCGCACACACACACACACACACACACACACACACACACACACATGCATATATGTATATATATATATATATATATATATATATATATATATATATATATATATATATATATATATATATATATATATATATATATATATATAATCATATTTTATAAATCGCAGTGATGAAACTTTATTTCAATTTCGAATTGCAAAATTGCATCAATGGGGAAACGTTTTATTAAAAACATTATTTAAAAATTAGTATACACTATGAATTATTTTGAGTACGTATGGTACCATACCCCTGCAGGTCGCAGAGGCCTACCGTCGTAGGACTGCAATGATAGGGGTACACTGTACCCGTTGTTGGCACAGTTCCTGCGACCCTAGGTACTACGTACCGCGGTGGGAGGAGATTATATTTATATATGTTTTGTTTTAAATGGACGTTGGGGATGGCAATCGATATGGTTAATTCAATTTTTATATTTTATTTTTATAAAATGATATTATTGTATATTATAATATATGTATATTTGATATATATATATATATATGTAAATATGTATATATATATATATATGTAAATATGTATATATATATATATATGTAAATATGTATATATATATATATGTATATATATATATATGTAAATATGTATATATATATATATAAATAAATAAATATATAAGTATATGTATATTAGTTATAGATAAATATTTTATTTAAAATGATTTGTATAGATGGATCAATCTATAAAAGATAAATGATTTAAAAATATGAGTAATAATTTAACAATTATTATTAAAATGAAGAGATATTAATAATTAACTTAACTAAATTTATTTTAATTAAGGTTAATTATTAGAACGAGTTATAAGTAAGTTTTGAATTATGCAAATTTTGTCGATAATATTGGTTCATTGAAAATGTCATTTTTCAACAAAGTTTTTATAAACCAATTATTATTAGATCAATTAGAAAATTGAGTCTAATGGTTTTGGGGAGAAAATTTTATTTATCAAACAAATACATGGGTTAGGTAAAATGTGAAATTACTCCACTTGATATCTAAATTGGAAAACGTAAACTGAAACCTCCACATTTAAATTCAAGTATTGTGTATTCTTTATGGTATTGTTTTGAGTTTTGGGTTTACTAGTGTTGACCAATTATAGGACGTCTACCAGAGGCTTGGGGGTTATGTGATTGTGACGTCATGATGATGTTTTAATCTTGATCTTTATAAACCCAACCATGGTTATGTGATGGAATGCTCTATGTAATGTTTGTAATTATTGTTTGTTATAGTTGAGTTTCTTATATATGAGACACTTGACCCAATCATTTTTGGTTCATCGATCAGTTATCCTTGGTTTATTTTCTAGTCGCCATGATGGGACTGAAATGTTATTTTATGATGTCATGTTGTGACATGTTTGACTCAACCATTTTGGATTCTTTGATCAGTATGATTGAGATATATTTTGGTTATTGAGAACCAATGGATACTTTTGATTATCAGTGACGCTTCAGTTGCCAATAGAGAGTTGTTATGGTCATGATTTTCTATGGATGCTTGCTCATGGAGATTTGATGCTTTTATGCATATTTGATAATTTTATTATGGATTATCTTTTGTGATTTTGAGATTTATGGTTCCATGAGCTTAGGGTAGGGTATCTGCATGTAGTGTCGGAAAGTGGCTTGCAATGGGGGCCGACGCCCTAAGAGGCTGCCAGGGTAACTCATTGTAAGTTGGTTAATAAGTGAAAATATTCACACCTAATACTAACTGAATGAACCTAAAAGATAAATTTTTTGTTCTCACCCATGCCTTGAGTGCTTGTATAGACTAGGATGGGAGTAGAGAGAATGCGTGGTTGTGACCTTGCATTCCATAGTATGCCTTGTCAATATGAGAGGATACTAGTGGCTGCATGAGGATTAGTATGGACCCGTGGAGTTTAGTTAACTACCAGGGTAACTTGTACATGATATATGCGATGACACTTTCCTGCTTGCATAGTAGGTTCCTTCATGTCATTGTGTGCCTTTGGGAGTTAGATGTCAATTTTGTCCTTGGAACCTTTGAGTTAGTATACTTTTAGGATTCTTGGATTTATAGAGAATTATGCTATGTGTTTTTGGATAGCCTATTTGGGACTTGAGATTATCTCCTCAGCATGGTGGGAGTGGACCACTTAGGTACCATGTGATCTGTTGGTGCTATTTTTCCACTCTTACCATTTGAGATTCATTGAAACATCGTGGCTGATGTGTCCTTTATGATGGTGGATATGTATCCTTACATTGATGATTAACACATGTTAGATGATTTTATCTTATATTTTTATTTGCATGATTAGATTACTTTCTGCATATGATATAGTATATGTTAGGAGTGACATTCCTACTATGTTAATACCGATGATCTCTTCAGTGATTTGGAATGTTATGCACAAAGGGATGGCTAGGGTCCACGATGGTCTAATGATGCTATTAATGGTTGGGAGGAACTGTTCACTTAGTTTATTATGTTTGATCTTCATGATGGATGTTTATATCTTCTATGATGATGCATCATGTGTAACATGTTATTATCTTTACTTTGATGTATCATGGATTAGAATAGGATGATGTACCTTATTCCACATATGTATATTCTTTTAAGCTTTTCATACCTTGTGACATGTACAGTGGATGATTGAGCATTTAGAAATGTAATGTGTAAACATTGGACTTATCATTATTATTTCATGAGGTTGCTATATTAGATGGATTCAATAATGTTAGTTGTTTAGATGTATTTCAACGTTAAGGGATCCTTAAAGAATGTAATCTGTTATGTATGTTATGTTTACTTTTAGATGGACATTGCTATTGCTTCTGTTATTGTGTATAAGTTATATGTGGTATTTACCTTCATGTTTAAAAAAAAAAGAAAAATGCTACCAAACTTAGTGAAATTCTAGGTTAATTCTTTGGATCCCTTGGCGGGGCATTACAATGCCCATGTACCTCACAACCAAGTGGTTTCTTTGTATAATCTTCTTCCTCAAGAGAACCATTCAAAAAAGTTGATCTCACATCTATTTGAAAAAAAATCCAACCATTTTGTGCAGCAATTGATAAAATCATTCCAATTTTATTAAGTCTAGCAACTGAAGAAAATGTTTTATTATAATCTACACTATGGTAAGTGCAAGAAGTTGGGTCTCACTTTTGGGTAAAAAGTGGAAGTGTTTTTCCAATTTTTGAAATTTCTTGTGAATTGATGTCAAAATTTGAGGCATTTAGAGATTGAATATAAAAAAAAATTAGCAATAAAAATTGATGTACTTAGAATCTAATTTTTGAATATGTAATTTATTTGTATACACATGATAAATTTTGTTTTTGGTATGGATCTTTAAAAATTGCTTTTTCAAAATGCTTGTCTCAAGACCATGCCACACTTGTGTACAGACACCATAATTTGACATAAATAAATGAATTTTTGTAAATCATTTTAAATAAAGTTATCTAACACATCAAAGATTGATAAAAATATTTTTTCTTAATTGTTTATTGAACAATTTTTTTATTATTAATTTTTAATTTGCTATAAAGGTAAATTTTAAAATCTCTAATGTATGGACACCATAATTTGATCAAAATTTTAAAAATTTTAAAAATTCTTTTTTTTTAAAGCCTCAAAAGAATTATATTAAGATTTATGACATATAAATTAATTTAAAAAAAATTTAAAAATTAAAAATTTATTAAAGTTTTAGTGAACATCACTATTTTACATTTGGGTACTACCTTTAATTAAAAAATAATGCAAAAATACTAAATAAAATTATAAAACTATAAAATTTATATTTTTAGAATTAGGATAGTGAGAACTCTAATGGGTTTTTGTTTTGTAAAAAAAATTGATTGGAAAAAACTTCTAAAAATTATGGCAAGGCTTGAGTTTGTTAGTTCAATACCTTAGCCAAATCTTGAGAGATCAAGGTATCGGCTTGGTCTCACCAAACTTATCTCAAAATGAAATCTAAGGTGGGAGAAAACAATCTTGCCCCATGTTTTAAAAATTAGGCACCTGTTATTTGAAATTCAAAAAAGGGGTGCCCATTTTGAAAAAAAAAATTGGCATTTAAAATGCCAAAAAAATGGGCACTTGATTTTTGAAAAATATCTAACACCTATTTTTTTTTTAAAAAATGAGTGCTCGTTTTAAAAAAAAAAAATTTAAATTTTTTTTCAAAAATGAGCACCCAATTTTTTTTAAAAATAGGTGCTAATTTTTTAAAATTTGGATCGAACATCCAAGGCTAATATGGGTGCCCATTTCTAAAAGAGAATGATCTCAATCCATGGACTTCTGTAGTTTTGAGACTCAACTCTTGCTTCTACCCATCATATTGTTGTGAAAAAACTTTTTCTACCAATCTAGCTTTATACCTTTCAACTTCATCTTGATCATTAAATTTGGTTTAAAAAACCCATTTAACTCCAATCCTTACCTTTAGGTAGATCTATAAGCTCCCATGTATCCTTTCTTTCTATGGACTCAATTTCTTCATCAATGTCTTTGATCCAATGTTCCTCCTTAACCACTTCCTCAAAACACAATGGATCACAAGAGAAAAATATAAAATTTGAACAAAATTCAAACTCTTTTCTTCTTAATCGTAAATATCTTTCAAAATTCTTATCTTTTTACCTTTTCTTACTAATTGTGTATTACTTATAATTTTAGAGTTTTGATTTTAATGATTTGTTGTTTGACCTTGCATGCGGTTCCTTTGTGGAGTGCTTGGTCCTACTTGATTTGGCTTACTCACTTTAAGTTCTTGCTCTTCTTCATTAGGTATAGATACTCCAATTGTGATTACCTTATCCTTGTTACTATCCCATGCTTCTTCCTCCTTAAATATGACATCCCTTCTTGTAATCATCTTCTTTGAAACTGGGTTATATAATCTATAAGATATTGAATCCTGACTGTAACCAATGAAATGCATTTTCCACTCTCATCGCCAATTTTCTTCTTAATTCAAATAGAACCAAAACATATGCAATAAAATGAAAAATTCTGAAATGAGATATATAATTTTCATACCACTCCATGCTTTTTGTGGCATTTTATCTTTCATGCTCTTCATAGGACTTCTATTCCGAATATATACATCACGTGCAACAACTTCAACCCAAAATTCATTAGATAACCTCTTTTCTTTCAACATTCTTCATACCATGTCTACTATGGTTCTTGTTTTCCTCTTCGCTACACCATACGATTGTGGTGTGTACCTAGATGTAAATTGTTTATTGATCCCATGATATGTGTAAAAATCTAGGAACTCATTAGAATTGTATTCCCCACTTCTATCAATCTAAATATTTTGCTTTTCTTTTCAGCAAGTGATTTGAACTCCTTAAAATTATTGAAAGCCTCAAGTTTCTCCTTCAGGAAATAGATCCAAGTTTTCTTGCTAAAATCATCAATGAATAAAAAAAAAAATGAAATTCATCTGAAAGATGAGGTTTGTGTAGGACTCCATATGTTAGTATGAATCAACTCCAAAAGATCTCTCTCTTAATTGAACTTCCTACAAGAAAACTTTCTCAATGATTCTTTTCCTCTATACTTGACTTTCACAAGAAATAGTAGGTACACAAACATTTGACCATACTATTCTTCTATAATAAACCTAATCCATCAAAATGAAGGCATTCATACCTCAAATGCCACAACCATGTCTTATCTAGGGCTTCTTCCTTCAAGTTAGCTTCTATGAATCCTTGAATCCAATGGATTTGAAGAGGATACATCATATACCCACTAATCTCAACTTAATAATCAACCTATCTCTATAATTTTTATTCAAGATTGTGCATGCATTATCCTTAAAAATAACTTTATAATTAAACTATGTTAACACAAATACATAGAAAACATAAGGGATAAACATATTTTCTCCATTTTTAGGCCATACATGAATAACATATTTTCCCATGACAAGTAGTATACTATCATTTCCTAATTTTATTTTAGATATTATAGAATCATCCAAAATAGAAAATGATTCGCTATGTCATGCCATGTGGTTACTACAACCACTCTAAAAACCATATATATCCTTAGAACATTCTTGTTTCACATTTCATGTTATAAACAAATGACCTGAATTACTATTTGATACATCTGAATAATTTGTACCATGATTATCTAGCTCTACTTGTTTCTTCATGCATTCATTAGTCAAATGATCATAACTCTTACAATAATAGTACTTAGTACTAAAATTATCAAAGTTCAATGAATTTTGGTTTCTATCACATCCTTTGTTATTGAAACTTTGATTAGGCTAGTTTATCCTTCCTCCTTGATCTATATTCACTTGCCTAGCTCTGCCTCTTTCTCTTACTTTGAAATTTGATCTTCTTCTTCCTCTTGATGAAGTTTGAGCTTTGAAAGCATTCTCAAAAGATGAATTATTATTTATGTTAACTCCAAACTCGTGAGATAAAAAGGAACCTATTAGTTCATCCATAGACAATATCAATAAATCTTTTGATTCTTCAGTGATAGCTATGATAGAATCAAAATTACTAGGAAAACTTCTAAGAAACTTCTCAACCACTTTTTGATAGGAAATTTAATCCCCATGTGTCATTGATTGATTAACAATATTCATTGCTTTAGTAAAGAAATTGTCTATATTATCGAATACGTTAATATTAAGATCCTGAAACTTTCTCCTTAATATTTGCAATCTTTCTACTTTCACCTTTGTTGTACGTTGATAGGAAACTTGTAAGGCCTCCCATGCTTTCTTGGATCTTGTTTCTCAAAAAAACCTTGAAAATAATGACTCATCCATTTCTTGTAGATTGAAAAACAAAGCCTGTGAATCCTTCTTCTCTTTATTTTTCAACAGATATTTTTCTCCTTATGGAAATGCTTGGTAGGCTGCCCAGTCCTGCGGTTCTACAAAACCCTTCTCAACCAAATTCCATATATCTTGAGAGAAAAATAAAACCTTTATTTTAATTGACCAAATAACATATTTCTTACTAGTAAAAGTTAGAATTTGAGGCTACAATTTATATTGCTCATCATTGCCATGTCTTGGAACGTAATTCTCCAAATTTAGGTTGAGCTTTCTTTTTCAATGTAACCTATTCAACTCCATAATAACTTTTCTTTGATACCACTTTGTTAGAAAAGACCACAATTCAAACAAAAAAAATCAACAAATATATATTCTACAACACTATAATTTCATAAAAAGATCATAACTATAATTGCTACAACAATACCAAAACCTTAGCACATTGCTAGAATATAATGAAAAATAAATAAATTAGAATTTTATTCATTCAATCAATACACAAAAATAATTACACTTTCTCCTTTTAAATAAAGTCTCAAACTACTAATACTCGGTCTTTTCCTCAATGTGTGGTATCCTAACTAAAGCATGATTGACCAAAATTGATCCAACACTGATTAAAATAGTGGTGGAAGTCTCCACTTTATTATAAGTATCATTAAAAAGTGAACTTTCATAAACTTAGATATCCTTATTACATGCAAAGGTAAATGCATTAAAATATTCCCAATTTCTAACTACAGCATGTTAATTTTGCATGTGATGGTGATGGATTAAAAACTATGATTTATCACTATTGCATGTCAAAATTATCATTTCTATTAGTTTTCACATATATTATTTTTTTCTTTATATAGGATGGTTTTATCCTCTAATTTTATTTAAAATTAATATTTTAATTAGGCTAAACAATTTAGTTGGAAGGTATGAAAGTAATCTCTCCTTAACACACACACCTTTGAACTCCACATAATCATACCATTTGGAATATAGTCAATAGTAAAAAAATTAATTCAAATTATCTCTATCTGTCTCTTGTTTACATAATATAGAGACTAGAGTGTGTACCTATCATAAATTGATTCCACAACTCCAACATATTTAAAAGTTCACTACATGCATCTTAAATAATATTTCTCACATTATATTGATTTCCTCCAAGCCCAAGAGCTCTTCCTCTAATTGGCTAATTTCATCTTCTCATCAATGAAACTTGGCCAATACACTAGATTCTAGCTTTGCTTGCTATATTCTATAAACTTGTTATGCATGTAATGTTTTATAATTGTATTTTGATGATAATATCTACATAATTAGCCAAAGAATGCTTTATTTTAAATGATAAAACTTTTTCATGTAAACCTTTTCTTAGACAAGGAAATCATTCAAGGGTCATTTGGACCTTACAAAATATTTAAAGAGGGAATGAAAAATTGTTGGTGCAATATAAGATAACCATTATAACTAGTAATTGAATTTTAGATGAACAATCAGCACAAGCTTGTAGGGAAGTGATTAGAAAATAATACAAATAAGCCTATTTTGTGAGCCTATAGAGAAAGGTTAACTAGGTTTAGATGGTTTAAACAATTGAATTGTGGTTTTGTGCACTCATAATGTATTTTGGATGGGTAAAATCAAACATTCATGGAGTCTCAATGAAATATAAATCTCACAAGTTAAACTTTATATCACAAGAAATTTTTTTTGTAAGAAAAGAGTGAACAATTAAAAGAGGAGAAAGATAGTCTTATAAGAAACAAGCTCCTTATCACTATAAGTTTCAACTTTCTAGATAAAATCCTGAACACATTATTCTTACAATATTTTTTTACTATAAGTGTTGTATCAACTATAGAAGTTAGGGCTTAATGTTGAATCAATCATGTATTGTAAACCCAAATTATTTACATTCTAGCATGATACAGTCTCTTGTAAATAAATTTATAACTTTGATTGGCGGAACGACTCACTTGGGGTTACCTCTAGAATTCACTTGTCAATAATTCTTAATGGTTTGTAACAAAAACTATGCTAAAAATACAAAGACAATTGTTGATAAAAATAAATAGGAGGTAATTTTGATAAAAACAAATAGGAGGTAATGTTGATAAAACAAAGTAAAATTTTCTAGGCTATTGACCCTAGGGTATGAAAAACAAAACCCAACCTATGTTGACCTAAAGAAACTAGCAAGAACATATGAGAACATACCACAAGATAGAAATAATTCATATATCAAAGGATTCATAGATAGATTCATTTTATCTTATGATCATAAATTTCCTTATCAATTTGATATTTTTTTGCAATTGGTTCAGGATAATATATCCTAACTATTGATGTGTTTGGGTTTGGAAAGTAACAAGAAATTATGTGCCAAAATTCTGGAAATAATTTTCAATATTATTATCTACAACAACCTATAAGATATAATTATATTGAGAACATTTTTTATCACATGCAAGAACAATTGTTAATGATTAAAAGTGGTTCATGTAAATCATTTAGATAAATGATCTACTTGTGCTATATTTTTTTAATCCAAGCATCGTCAAATATTTGAAATAAACAAGCTTTAGCTTAATTTTGGTAAACCAATAAGTTAGTGGACACTTGTGATAAGGATGAGCAATAACTGAGGGTACTACAACCACTTTATAAACATGTTTTTGGTGCCCATGTACCATAAAATTATAGGAAATTTTAATTCCTAAATTTAATGTGTTTTTTAAATAATGGATTCAATTGGGAAGTCAAATTTAATTTGTCGTTTGGTACTTTATGGAAGAGTACAATGTATTAAGGTTTTATAGTTCAGCTGTAGAATCCTGCAAACCTCCAATACATGTAATAGAGAGTGTATTTGCATTGGAACATGTATGGTAGATGGAAAACTTAGATCCAATACATCTATGTACTCTTGTATTGTCAAAAAAAGGAAACCAAATTTCCTTCTGTGTCTTTTGGATGTGGAGGGTTCACATTAGGGAGAAAAGAATTCAATGTGGAACATGAGTTTTCTACAATTTCTAAATTTCATGTTGCTACGTACTGACAATATGATCCAATAAACATAATTGGAACAAAGCTTGTACAAAATGGGAACTTCATAAGTAAATTTCAACATGAGAGTATTCCATTGATTGAAATTTTGAAAACATGGAATTGTTGTAAGTGGTCAAAAAGAGACAGAGAAATGTGTTAGTGAAAATAATACTTTAAAAGAGGAATTTTTAGCATGAATTAAAGAATTGTACAAATAAAAGAAAAAGTGTAGCCTTTGACATCCTATAGTTTCTACCAAAAAGTGGATCATTCAAGTAAAACATCCATATTCTAGATTCCATAAATAAAGAATATGCAGCTTGACATTGGCCTTGAGGAAAAATTACCACTTTTTTGGAAATGAGGAAGAATTTTGAAGACCCCAAGAACTCTAGAGATTTTGAAGACTTTTCTAAGGATGAAATATTTAGAAAATTATGGGATAATGAGCATCTAGATGCAGCAACTAAACAACATGACTCTAATGATGAAGATTATAAGTGTGAGGTTTCTAAGGATCCTACATCCACTACCACTAGCCCTGGTTCCATTGAATCTACTCCCCAAACTACTACTATTACTAGTACGTTTCTAGATCCTCCACTTGAACTATATGTTGTACTCAATCAAAAGATAAGGGAAACTTATGGAAGAGAGGCAATTTTTAAATTTTAAAAATGGGTTATTCAGGTGATGGTGGGCTGGGCCCAATAGGTTAAGGATCTTGGTAACCATTTCCCATAGTAGAGCAACCAAAGCCTAATCATAAATGATTCATCGGAGATGATCCATCTAGTTCATCAAGAAAAGGTGAACCCATTGCAACATTGTATTTCTATTGGAAATGACTATTAAATTGGAAATGACTATTAAATGCATGTTTTTATACTAGTTTGTATCCAATTACTAAAGAACTAAAATTATTTTAGAAAACTGAAATTTCAATGTATAATTGTTCCTTCAAATTTTTCATTTCTACCTCTAAATTTAATTTATATGACTGAATTTCAGTATTTCTATCTAAAAATTCATTTTTTTCAAGCATACAATCCAAGATAAATTCATCCTAGCTAAGTTATATATGGTCTCACACTTTTCCAATTGGAAATGACTATTAAATGCATGTTTTATACTAGTTTGTATCCAATTACTAACGAAATAAAATTATTTCAGAAAATTGACATTTTAATTACTCTTACTATTTTTTATGAAATTTTTAAAGAACATATAAACACCATTTTATAGAGCTCCAAGTCAAGAATATTCTCATATAGAGTTTATAGTTTTTTAATTAGATATAGTATATTATAATTTAAAAATTCTACAAGCATATATTTTAACACTCGAAAAGATGCCAATTTTGAGAAGGAGAAAAATATTGAGTGATCTTAATTTAACAAAGAAATTATATAGCATTCTAGAGGAGAGAGTACTCTTCTAGAATCCATAATTTTTATTCTGGTAATAATAGATATTTTTTTTAAAATGTGGTGGGCGATGAAAACTATCAATTTTAGGTGAATAAAATTTTGAATCATTATAAAAGAGAAAATATAAGTCTAAAGCCAGTTTTTATTTTTGTTTGTTCTAGCTATATATGTTATCTATAACATAGTTTGAGATCAAAGGGAAATAATTTTATTTCCATACAGTTTTGTGGTGGGAACTAGACCTCTAATTTTTAGCAATTTTTAGCAACTAAAAGAAGATGTATAAAATTAGGAAAATATATAAATTCTTATTCCAAATGATTATTAAAAATTCTAGTCCTAAAATTCATTTATTTCTACACATTTCATTAGTTTACTTTTTTTTTCAAATTCCAAGTAATAATACCAGTTTTATATCATTAAAGGTGAACATTTATATTTTTGTTAGCCTTTTGCTTTACAAAAGGGTGATACAAGTTTGTGCTTTTACCCATGAACAAAAAGCTAAGTGATCTAAATATGTAGAAAGAGATAAAACTTAATAATTTGAAGGAATAATTGAAAGAAAGAAACATAAAACTTACTGGCGGTCATATTAATATAGATGCATATGTGAAATTCTAAGAAATCAGGAAAAAATTGCAAGAAAGAAATAAATGTAATTTGAAAATGAATAAGCATCTTCACTAGATATTTTCAAAAATTTGGAGTCTAGTGGACATACAATAGGTTGGACACACAAAAGGGTCATCCAATTAAGACTTCAATGTGTGTTTGCATTATGATGAAAGAGCTAGTTTGACAATTCAAAATTTGCATTATAAATCTAGATTTGGGTCATTCTTTTCAACAAAAAATCTCCCTCCCATTACATAAACATGTACTCTCATATTTGGCCTTAACCTATTTGGTGGAAGGTAGAAATTCATGCCACTATACTATTATTTCAAATGATTATCTATATGTATGATCCCATTCTACATGAAACCAATCCTCCATCAAACACTTCTCCTCACATGCATGAAAGCTTCAATGCTCAAGCAACTAATGATAGTCAATTTAAAGGAAAACAATAAAACTTATATTTTAGGGAAGAAATATAATGGTAAATCAAATGGCATTGCTATCATAATTTTACTGGCTAAGTCTTCTAATATTATTCAATTATTCTTACTAGGTCTCCAAATATCATTAGTTGTAGTGAAAATTTGTAAAGGGAAGTCAATTCTTAAATGGTTTTCCTTATCGAAAATGGACAAAGCTATAAAGAAACAAAAATATATTAAATCCATTATGCTTTAAAATAACTTTAACATCATCAAGGAAATGAGGAGAATGAAAATATGTAATTCTAAGATAGGTCATGCATGTTCTCTTTTACTTTTTGCACAACAAGACTCGTTGTCTATAATTTAGTTATTTTAAAATGAATCATATTTGTTATATTTCTATATAGTACCCTGTATAACTATAAATCATACGATATCATATATTAAAAAAATGTATTGGATTGTTAAATCTAAGTTGTAACTTGTAAGAATCTAATATCACCTATATAGTTTATTTTGTAATTGATTTTATGAACTATGTTGTGTAGTATAGGTTTGGAAACACACATTTTAGGTTATATATCATGATTTCGTTAGATTGAGAAAAAAGTTTTCAAAATTATTTTACATAATATGGTCTACAAAAAAAATGAAAAAATTGAAATACAAATTCTAAAAACACAATACTCACTTAGTTCATACTAATGTATTGAAAATATAGTCATAATTGTATGATTTAAATTTAAATTTATTTTAATAAAATTTTACTTCTAATTTATTTTTCTTTAACATAACTATTTTATGTCAAAAAACTTCACCATAGACTAAGGGCCCATCAATTATGGTTAGATATTTATTATTATTAAAGTTTAGTATAAAATATTATATAATTTTTTCATATAAATTATCAATATTTATATTAAAATATATTTTATGAATTTAAAAATATGTTTTACAAGACAAATCTAACCCAAAAATTTAGTTTGTTTCTATCTAATTGTTTATTAACTTTGTAAGTATATTTATTGTTTTTCAATGACCACATTGTTAAGTAGAAATCTTTCATGGTCCACACTGATATTTGTGAAAAAGAATGCTGAAAAGATTTGAATAAAATTTCATCTGAATCACAATCTCATTTCAATTTTGATGGGGCTTTAAATTTTTTTTGAGGGAGGGCTGATGAATTTGGTACCCCTTAACATCACACAAATTTTGGAGAAAACCAACAAATTTGGACTAAATTTCAGTTTTCCAAGCAAAGTATCAATACTTTTTAAATAAGCCAAATGTTGAGTAGTTAACATGGCAAATCAAGTTGAAGTTTGAGAAAGAAAAAGGCATGGTATTAAAAAAATGAGGTCTTCGAGTTGGCCATGTTAAAAAATGTTGTATAAATTAGTTATTTTATATCATGCGCTGAATTTTTATTAGGATGGATCCATGCTTGAACAAAGTAAAGATAATCAAGTTAAAATCACTTTTTTCATTGTTGAGGAGTATATTTTACCATTGTGTTATAAGTTCTTGCCTTTAAATATTATTATTTATTAAGTTTGAGTAGACTTGAACCCAAGACCTCCCAGATAAGAGGCTAATTATAAAATATTCACATATCTAATTATTTGAAAACATAAACATATATTTATAAAACTTATTATATTTATTCAATAAATACATGTTGACATCCTAAAAATATACTCAATGGATAAGCAAAGAAAATGGAATGAGTTTATATTATTAGGCCAAAATACCCTACAAAATATAGGCTTTCAAAAAAATTCTTCTATAGGAAGGAGGGAGACTTAGAGTATTTTTTTTCAAAAATGTTAAAAGCAATATAAAAGTTAACTTTTTTCATGGCTGGATAGCCAGTGGCAAATTTCTCAGGCATAAGCTATCCAACCACAAATTTAGTAGTGGTTGGATGTATGCTAATGCCTAACATCCATTCCTCATACGTTTCTATTGTACACAAATTCACATTCATTCTTATTGTACATAAATTTCCATGCAACTCAGTTTGTAAAAGAATAAAATGTTTTTTTAAGGTTTTCAAAAACATTATTTATGAATCAAGTGAAAAAATTCATCCTTAAATTAAATTTAAAGAATGTTTCTGTGAAAATTCTGAAAAGAATAAGATGTTTATAACGTTTGTCATACTAAAATGTTTAAATTATAAAAATTATTTAAAATTCCAATAGAAAATATCATTTAAAACTAAATTTCAAATATTTTATGTAATGCCTACCCCTAGGTCGCATTTTTTCTGTCATTGTCGAGCTCTTTTGGGGCTAGTCTCATGTTGATGGTTAGCAGCATTGTTTTAAACTATCTGATATTGTGCTATGGATTTAGTTTATTATGTGATGAGATCACTTAGACATTATATTTCATGTATGCATGATGATCATTTCATTGTTTTCAGTTATTGATGATGATTAGTTAGATGGTTTATTATCATATGTATTTTCTTATGGATACTTACCCCATATTTGCATGTGTATGGTGTGCGTGTTTGTTCTTATGTATGGCATGTCTGATGTGGTTAAGGAAGGACATCATAGTCACCTGCTAGTCAGGATCTACATGATGCACCACTTCCTACCATTGCCTATTTAGTTTAGTATATATTGTGCTTGTACATGCATGGTTTTTGTGTAGGTTGCAGGTACTGGGTATCGACTTCCCTGAATTGTTAGGATGAGCATACCCTAATGCATTATCTCAATGGTAAGAAAGGGGAGATAAATTCTCAAGTCCAAATCCCAACCTTTTAAGCCATTTGTCCTAATCAGAAATTAGGGCAAGTATCAGAGTTGAGTACCCTTCAAATACGTTAGATGACGTAATTCATGATATTAACCCTTGGTTTGATTTTGTATGTATTTTGGCTATGATGAGTTTTTTGTATTTTATTTTATGAGTCTTTGAAGTATTTTCTATTAATTAAGCCTAATTAAAACATTTAATTAATGATTTAATTTAATAAAAAATTAATATGATATTTTAATATTTATTTTATTTAATTAGTTGGGAAATTAATTAAATAAAATAATTAAAATTGAAGATAAAAGTTATAAGTTTAAATTTGGAATGTGACAATATTTATTTTAATAATAATATATCTAGAGTTCATTTTTAAATAAATGACTAAATAATATTATTATTAAATATTTTAGCAATTAAGTTTTGAAAATGAAATTTGAAAGTGGAAAATATATTTAAAATTTTCTAAATTTCATGTGATTACAATTTAAATATATTAAGATTAAATAAGTGGAGTTATTAAAGTTAGTGCATGAGATTTAATAATAAATAAATTAAATTTAAAAGAGTAAAGTAAATATTATATTAATTATTGTGCATTATTTTAATATTTAAGAGTTTGCAAATTCTCGAGAGTTGTTATGTAGAAAACACAGGAGTTAGCATTTTATTTGAGCACATGATGTCTACGACCTTATGATTCATCTAGAAGGTTGGAGAAGACTCATGCTTGGTTGTCATGCTTATCTTCTAGTTGTTTCTAAACACATTCTAGATGCATCTTAGAGGCCTTTAAATAGAGGTTCTCCTAGTGTGTTTGGGGAAGCTTAAATGGAAGCTTCAAAGCTTAAATGCATTTGAGAAACTCATATGCTTCTACATGCTCATATGTTTATACATGCTTCTATGCTTCTTTAAGCACTTCTAGTCATGTGAGAATTTCAGTTGGCTTGAATCTTGGAGGAATTGCGTATGAGAAGAAGGAAGGGACTTTCTATGGACTTTTGAGGCATGGAAAATTAGCATCAGTGTCCAAGTGCACTCGTGATAATCACATATTTCATTTGCACTCTTTCTCTTCCTATCTTCATCATGTCTGTTATATGTGTCTGAAACTTCTCTATAATTGAATATGTAATTTGAAATTAGAATCTAGATATGTATTTATTTGGTTGCAAAATAAATCAATAGAGAACTCATTAGAAAACCCTAGCTTCAATTTAAAAAAGAAATTAGATTTGAATTGGGTTTGGGTTCGAACTTATATTGTGAAATTAGATAGACAAGATTTGAAATTAAAATAGAAATTCTAAGTTGAAAATTTGAATGGTTAGATGTAATATTTCTATCAAATTATATTTTCAGATGCGTAAGGAAGAAACCTATTAGATGGATGAATGGGTAAATTTAGAGAACAATTACCTTTTAGGAGAAATTCTTAATTCATCACAAACTGCCCTGCCGTTGCCCCTTGGATAGACCCGAACTCAATCATTCATAACGTTTTATCGTGAAAAAATTTATTTGATTGCTCTGATCAGAATTGGCGCAACTTGGCCCTCTCCAACATATTTCAATTTCAGCCCAATCCAACAGTTCATTAGGGAGATATGGCCCTCGTACTGGGACTGCTTTTATTCAAGGATACATATTTCTCCATTTTTCATAACCAAGAGTTCTTTATGCTTAAACTTCACAAAACTAATATATCAAAGCATGGAATGAATTAAAGATTTTATTGCAATCTTCCCTTAGTAGAATCTTATTTTTATGCATCAGTTTTATATGATTTATTAACTAATCTAATTTAATTAAGATTAGTTAATAGTAGAAAAAATATAATTAATCTATTTATCAACCAATATAGGAGGTATTTAGTTGAGATATTAATATTGGAGATCTATTATAATTTTTTATTAGTAAAGTAATAATTTGAACATTGATGGAATGATACATAGTTTACTCTTAATGAACAAAACTATTATCAGCTGATAATCATGTAGTTATTGGCATAGCTACTAGTTAATTTAATCGTAGAATTAATTATATTTAATTAATAATAATGTTTTAATTGTTTTATCAAGAGAATATTAGTATTCATTGAAAGAATAACAAATGCGGTCATTATATATTTATTAATAAGATTCCCAATATAGCTTGTTATTAAATATTAACAAGTTATTATTATTGAGCTATGAATATGAATATTTGTGTACTAGATTGTAGTTGACTTTTAACTTACAAAATTATAGTTAGTTGTTAGTCAACTGATATTAATTGGAACGTTACCATGGATATGTAATTATTAATTAAATTAATTAGAGTTAATTAGATTTAATTAATAATTAATTTATGTAATAAAGTTTTAATTGATATGCTAATAGCGATTCTTTTAGTGAAGTTCATAAATATTTAGTTCGAAGTTGACAAGTTGTACTCTCATGACTTGCATAATGACCTTAGATATTTTAATAGTGAGACTTAGTAATATTTAATTGAGAACTATTAGAATGTTAATAGGTCATGGATGGTGTACCTATATTAATTGATTGATTAAATTGATCATTTTAATAAAGTTATAATCTTCTTATTCGAAGACTAGTAATTGGCTCTCTTATAATTTAGACGAATAGTGATCATTGATTTATGTTACAAGTTGAAGTAACATTAAGAAGAGTCATTCAATTTGTAACATTGATCTTCGCAAAATAAAGTGAATAATTTTATTAAGTGTCAAATGATTTAATATTTATCCTTCAGCTATTCTTAGAATATTATTTTAAATAATGGAAGGATAATGCTATCGGGGAACAAACGGGTTGACTTGTAGGTCAAATGATTAAACTTAGACACTTGAAGTATACTTGAAATGAAAACAGAAGCTCTACACATTATTCAGCTATGTGATTTTAGTAAATCAAAACATGTGTTTGCATTGTGTATTCTCTATGCTTCTTGTTTTGAGTTTTGGGTTGACTAGATTGTTGACCAGTCTTAGGTTGTTACCAGAGGCTCGGAGGTTATGCGAATGTGATGGCATGTGGATATTATTTGGTCTCGATCTTTATAAATCCAATCATGGTTATGTGATGGAATGCTCTATGAATTACTGATTGTTATAGTTGAGATTCTTATGAATGAGACACTTGAGCTAATAATTTTTGCGTCATCGATCAATTATCCTTGGGTCACTTCCTAGTCACCATGATGGGACTGAAATGTTGATTTATTTCTTGATGATGTCATGTTAAGACATGTTTTGACTCAACCATTTTGGAGTCTTCGATCAGTATGATTTAGAGATATTCTTGGTTGCTTGTTGAGAACCAATGGATATTGTGATTTATTTTGAGATATATTTTGGTTATTGAGAACCAATGGATAATTTTAATTTTCAGTGATGCCTTCAGTTGCCAATAGAGAACTGTTGTGGTCATGATTTTCTATGAATGATTTTCAGATGGTCATGGAGATTTAATGCTTTTATTGTAGACATTTGATAATTCTTTCTATGGATTATCTTTTGGGTTTTCTTTCCAGTTGCTTGTATAGGACTGGGGTGATTTTATGATTCCATGAGCTTAGGGTAGGTTATCTACTTGTAGTGTCGGGAAGTGGCTTGCAATGGGGGCCAGGGCCCTAAGTGGCTGCCAGGGTAACTCATTGTAAGTTTGGTTAATAAGTGATAACATTTACACACTAAATGGGGATTAAATGAATGTAAAAAGATAATTGTTTTGGTTCTCGCCCATGCCTTAAAGTGCTTCTACAGACTAGGATGGGAGTAGAGAGAATGCATGGTTGCGACCTTGCATTCCATAATATGCCTTGTTAGTATGAGAGGATACTAGTGGCCGCATAAAGATCAATATGCACCTGTGGAGTTTACCTAATTGACAGGGTAACTTGTACATGATATATGCGATGACACTTTCTCGCTTGCATAGTAGGTTCCTACATGTCATTGTGTACCTTTGGGAATTAGATATCGGTTTTGTGTTGGAATCTTTGAGTTAGTATACTTTTAGGATTCCTGAACTTAGAGAGTATCTTTACTATGTGATTTTTGATAGCCTATTTGGGACTTGAGATTATCTCCTTAGCATGGTGGAAATGGACCACTTAGGTACCACGCGGTCGGGTAGTAGTGATTTTCCACTCTTATCATTTGAGATCCGTCCGAGACACTGTGGCTGATGCATTCTATGTAGGTATTTATCTTCATTTTGTTCTTCGATCATTATGATAGATGATATACCTTACGATGGATGTAGTTACTGGTATGTTTCTTACATAGATGATTTGCATATGTTAGATAATGTTATCTTATGCTTTACTTGCATGTTAGATTACTTTCTGTATTTGATGTAGTATGATTTAGGTGTGACATTTCTATTATATTGATACCGTTGATCTCTTTGATGATTTGAAATGTTATGCATGGAGGGATGGCTAGGGCCCATGCTGGTCTAATGATGCTATTTACAGTTGGGAGAAACTGTGCACTTAGTTATTCATGTTTTTGATATATGGTTATCTTTTATGATGGATGTTTATACCCTTATGATGATGATGTATCATATATGGTTTATGGTTTCATTTATGTTATTGCATCATGGATTAGAGTTAGTATGATGATGTACTTTATTTATGCAGATGTTTATTCTTTTAAGCTTTTTCATACCTTGTAACATGTATGGTGGATGATTGAGCAAAACTAAGATGTAATTACTAAAAGGGACACTTGTATATTGTTGGATGTATCATTGTTATTTCATAAGGTTGTGATGTTAGATGATTAGACTATGTTAGATGTGATTCAACGTTAGGGGATCTTTAAAGAATGTAATTTGTTATGTGTGTTATGTTTTACTTTTGGATGGACATTGCTATTGCTTTCACTACTAAGTTGTAAATGGTTTATCTTTCATGTTAAGAAAAAAAAATTGTTTGGCAAACTTAGTGAAATTCTAGGTTAATTCTTTGGATCCTTTGGCAGAGCATTACATTTGTTATTAGAGCCCAAGTTTCAACATTGGGAGCTCTAGGTATATTTGAATATCACTAGTCGTTAACTAGTTGAACAAAATGAAAAATTTCAACTATTATGTGTATCTCTTTCAAACTAAAAACTTGTAACTAGGTGAACTGAACAGAATTTAAAATTGTTACTTGCATATTTTTCATACTTCAACACTTAACTTTCAAAATTTAAACTTCTATTTAATCTTAAACGAGGGCAAAATTGAAAATTGAAACTCATTCTAGTTGCAAAACATGTATCTTTTATCTAAAGTTTCAAGGTAGTATACCTTTGTTTATCTTCGCAAGCATTAAGTTGCTCTTGTTTAGAATGTATTAAGGGATTTATTTTTGTAGTTGTTAAAAGAGTGAATGTTAGATTGATATGGTTTTTCTTTTATCATTAAACCATAATCATATTGCTCTAAGTGTGTTGTAGTGTCACTAGTGGAGTCATATTTCCCTATATGGGAAAGGGTTCAATGGGACCCACATAGTGAGTATCTTAGTTTTTCATTCTTGCAGGCTTCCAGGAGTAAGCCTAATTCTAGGGGGGGTGGATTCAGAGCCTACACTTAAGTCACATTTTTGCTATCATTGTCGAGCTCTTTTGGGGCTAGTCTCATGTCGATGGTTAGCAGCATTGTTTTGAGACTATCAGATATTGTGCTATGGATTTAGTTTATTATGTGATGAGATCATTTAGACTTTATATTTCATGTATGCATGATGATCATTACATTTCTTTCAGTTATTGATGATGTTTAGTTAGATAGTTTATTATCATATGTGTTTCTTATCGATACTTACCCCATACTTGCATGTGTATGGTGTGCATATTTATTCTTATGCATGGCATGTCTGATGTGGCTAAAGAAGGGAGTCGTAGTCACCTACTAGTCGAGATCTACATGATGCACCACTTCCTACCATTTCCTATTTAGTTTAGTATATATTGTGCTTGTACATGCATAGTTTTTATGTAGGTTGCAGGTACTAGGTATCGACTTTCCTGATTTGTTAAGATGAGCATACCCTATCGCATTATCTCAATGGTAAGAGGGGAGATAAATTCTTAAGTGCAAATCCCAACCCTTTAAGCCATTTGTCCTAATTGAAAATTAGGACAAGTATCTGAGTTGAGTACCCTTCGAATAGATCGGATGACGTAATTCGTGATATTAACCCTTGGTTTGATTTTGTATGTATTTTGGCTATGATGAGTTTTTTATATTTTATTTTATGAGTCTTTGATGTATTTTCTATTAATTAAGCCTAATTAAAAAATTTAATTAATGGTTGAATTTAATGAAAAATTAATATGATATTTTAATATTTATTTTATTTAATTAATTAGAAAATTAATTAAATAAAATAATTAAAATTGAAGATAAAATTTATAATTTTAAATTTGGAATGTGACAAAATTTATTTTAATAATAATATATTTTGAGTTCATTTTTAAATAAATGACTAAATAATATTATTATTAAATATTTTAGCAATTAAGTTTTCAAAATAAAATTTAAAAGTGGAAAATATATTTAAAATTTTCTAGATTTCATGTGATTAAAATATAAATATATTAAGATTAAATAAGTGGATTTATTAAAGTTAGTGCATGAGATTTAATAATAAATAAATAAAATTGAAAAAAGTAAAGCAAATATTGTATTAGTTATTGTGCATTATTTTAATATTTAGGAGTTTGAAAATTTTGGAGAGTTGTCATGTAGACAATACAGGATTTTGCACTCTAAGTATGCACTAGTTGTCTACACTTAGGAGTTAGCATTTTATTTGTTCACATGGTGTCTACAACCCTATGACTCATCTAGAAGGTTGGAGAAGACTTATGCTTGGTTGTCATGATTATCTTCTAGTTGTTTTTGTATATGAAAAATATGTTAGCAAGTAATACTAATATATTAAAAAATAAAAGCATTAACTAGCATATAAACCATAACATAAATGAGTGACTAAAGAGGAAACTCCAATTGGAAATGTGAGCCAAATGAATGGACTTTCCCAATGGGATTTAGCTCCTTGCTTGGTAGATGGGTCTAAAGATTGAGATGTATGCTCAAGGTTCCCAAAAACTAGCTTCTATGGAGATGAAAAATGGAAAATTGGTAGCTTTGTGAGCTTTCAATTTGGCATCATAAGGGTATGGTTGATGGCTTTTGGCTCTCAAAAGGGCATTATAACTTTAGCTCCAAGATTGTGATAAAATGGCTTGGGAGGGGATTCAATTTATAGGCTAAGGGCTTGAGGGATGGAGGGCTAAGATGGAAGGAAAGATAAAAGCTTAAGGAGGGCTAGGATGCACTCAAAAGGGAGCACATGGATTGTGCTTGTTTAGCACCAATCAGAGAGTGACACATGTCACAAGGTGAGTGGATGGAGGAAAGGGGAAGGATGCGTCAACAAAGGAGGCTCAAAGGATAATATCTTCATAAAGACCTTTCATTATGGCTTGTAAGAGCTTGTAAGAGTCTTTATGACTTTTGTAAGAGCATTCATTGTTGGGTGGTTGGGATATTTTGAGGGGAGTTGAGATTGTTGACTTTCTTTGGCTTAAGAAAGTCTTAAGCTTGTTTAGGGAATGTGACAACATTAAGGGGTGGATTAGGCTTGGGTTTAGGATTAGATTAGGGATGTTAGAGATTTGCAAGTGGATGGCATTCATGAGGGTGGGTGAGTTAGTGACTAAGCTTAGTAAGTATGGGTGGATGGGATGGATTAGGCTAAAAAGAGGGTTTAGGAATAAGTTAGGGGCTTTTAGATTTGAGGGTTTTATTTATCAAATAGGTTTATTTAATAAATGAGAATTTTGGATTTAGATAGAAGAATAGGATTTAATTGATAAATAATAAGTTATTTTATTTATCAATTAGGACTATAGATGATTAATTAAATTAATCAGCTAGGAGATGGAAAATGATTAATTAAATAAGCATTTAATTAATGATGCCTTTAGAGATAACTAAATAGGATTACCAAAGCGACGTAATCAAATTTAGGTGTCTACAATTTCTAGCCACATTCTAGATGCATCTTAGAAGCCTTTAAATAGAAGCTCTCCTAGTGTTTTTGGGAAAGCTTAAATGGAAGCTTCAAAGCTTACATGCATTTGAGAAACTCATATGCTTCTACATGCTCATATGTTTCTACATACTTCTATGCTTCTTCAAGTACTTCTAGTTATGTGAGAATTTCAGTTGGCTTGGATCTTGGAAGAATTGTGTATGAGAAGAAAGAAGGGACTTTCTATGGACTTCTGAGGCATGGCAAATTAGCATCAGTGTCCAGGTGCACTCATGATAATCACATATTCTATTTGCACTCTTTCTCTTCCTATCTTCATCGTGTTTGTTATATGTGCCTGAAACTTCTCTATGATTGAATATGTAATTTGAAATTGGAATATAGATATGTATTTATTTGGTTGCAAAAGAAATCAATAGAGAACTCATTAGAAAATTGTAGCTTCAATTTAAGAAAGAAATTAGATCTCAATCGGGTTTGGGTTCGAATTTATATTGTGAAATTAGATAGACAAGATTTAAAATTAAAATAGAAATTCTAAGTTGAAAATTTGAATAGTTAAATGTAATATTTCTATCAAATTATATTTTCAGATGCATACGGACAAACCTATTAGATGGATGAATGGGTAAATTTAGAGAACAATTACCTTTTAGGAGAAATTCTTAATTCATCACAAACTGCCCTGTTGTTGCCCCTTAGATAGACCCTAACTCAGTCATTCATAACTTTTTATTGTGATCGAATTTATTCGATCGCTCCAGTAAAAATTGGCACAACTTGGCACTCTCCAACATATTTCAATTTCAGCCTAATCCAATAATTCATTAGGAAGATATGGCCCTCGTACTGGGACTATTTTTATTCAAGGATAGTTATTTCTCCATTTTCCATAACCAAGAGTTTTTTATGCTTAAACTTCACAAAAATAATATATCAAAGCATGGAATGAATTAAAGATATTATTGCAATCTTCCCTTAGTAGAATCTTATTTTTATGCATTAGTTTTATATGATTTATTAACTAATCTAATTTAATTTAAATTAGTTAATAGTAGAAGAAGTATAATTAATCTATTTATCAACCAACATAGGAGGTATTTAGTTGAGATATTAATATTGGGGATTTATTATAATTTTTTATTCGTAAAGTAATTATTTGAACATTGATAGAATGATACATATCTTACTCTTAATGAACGAAACTATTATCAGCTGATAATCATGTAGTTATTGACATAGCTACTAGTTAATTTAATTGTAGAATTAATTAGATTTAATTGATCATAAAGTTTTGATTGTTTTATGAAGAGAATATTAGTATTCATTGAAAGAATGATGAATGTGGTCATTATAAATTTATGAATATGAATATTTTTGTACTAGATTATAGTTGAATTTTAACTTACAAAATTATACTTAGTTGTTAGTCAACTGATATTAATTGGAACGTTGCCATGGATATATAATTATTAATTAAATTAATTAGAGTTAATTAGATTTAATTAATAATTAAGTTATTTAATAAAATTTTAATTGATATGCTAATATTGATTCTTTTAGTGAAGTTGATAAGTATTTACTTCGAAGTTGACAAGTCGTACTCTCATGACTTGAATAATGACCTTAGATATTTTAATAGTGAGACTTAGTAATATTTAACTGAGAACTATTAGAATGTTAATAGGTCATGGATTGTGTACCTATGTTAATTGATTGATTAAATTGATCATTTTAATAAAGTTATAATCTTCTTATTCGAAGAGTAGTAATTGGCTCTCTTATAATTTAGACGAATAATGATCTTTGATTTATGTTAAAAGTTAATGTAACATTAAGAAGAGTCATTCAATTTGTAACATTGATCTTCACAAAATAAAGTGAATGATTTTATTAAGTGTCAAATGATTTAATATTTATCCTTCATCTATTCTTAGAATATTATTTTAAATAATGTAAGGATAATGCTATCGGGGAACAAACGGGTTGACTTGTAGGTCAAATGATTAAACCTAGAAACTTGAAGTATACTTGAAATGAAAACTGAAGCTCTACACATTATTCAGCTATGTGATTTTAGTAAATCAAAACATGTGTTTGCATTGTGTATTCTCTATGCTTCTTGTTTTGGGTTTTAGGTTGGCTAGATTGTTGACCAGTCATAGGTTGTTACCAGAGGTTTGGGGGTTATGCGAATGTGATGGCATGTTGATCTTATTTGGTCTCAATCTTTATAAACCCAACCATGGTTATGTGATGGAATGCTCTATGAATTACTAATTGTTATAGTTGAGATTCTTATGAATGAGACACTTGAGCTAATCATTTTTGAGTCATCGATCAGTTATCGTTGGGTTACTTTCTAGTCACCATAATGGGACTGAAATGTTGATTTATTTCTTGATGATGTCATGTTATGACATGTTTTGACTCAACTATTTTAGAGTCTTCGATCAGTATGATTTAGAGATATTCTTGGTTGCTTGTTGAGAACCAATGGATATTGTGATTTATTTTGAGATATATTTTGGTTTCTTGAGAACCAATGGATAGTTTTGATTTTCAGTGATGCCTTTAGCTGCCAATTGAGAACTATTGTGGTCATGATTTTCTATGAATGGTTTTTAGATGCTCATGGAGATTTGATGCTTTTATTGTGAATATTTGATGATTCTTTGTATGGATTATCTTTTGGATTTTCTTTCGAGTCGCTTGTATAGGACTGAGTTGATTTTATGATTCCATAAGCTTAGGGTAGGTTATCTAATTGTAGTGTTGGGATGTGGCTTGCAATGGGGTCAGGGCCTTAAGTGGCTGCCAGGGTAACTCATTGGAAGTTTAGTTAATAAGTGATAACATTTACACACTAAATGAGGATTAAATGAACGTAAAAAGATAATTGTTTTGATTCTCGCCCATGCCTTGAGTGCTTCTATAGACTAGGATGGGAGTAGTGAGAATGCAAGTTTGCAACCTTGCATTCCATAATATGCCTCGTCAGTATGAGAGGATACTAGTGGCCGCATAAAGATCAGTATGGACCTGTGGAGTTTAGCTAACTGTTAGGGGAACTTGTACATGATATATGCAACGACACTTTCTCGCTTGCATAGTAGGTTCCTACATGTCATTGTGTGCCTTTGGGAATTAGATGTCATTTTTGTGTTGGAATCTTTGAGTTAGTATACTTTTAGGATTCCTGAACTTAGAGAGTATCTTTACTATGTGATTTTTGATAGCCTGTTTGGGACTTGAGATTATCTCCTCAGCACGGTGGGAATGGACCATTTAGGTACCACGCAGTCGGGTGGTAGTGTTTTTCCACTCTTATTATTTGAGATCCGTCCGAGACACTGTGGCTGATGCATTCTACGTAGGTATTTATCTTCATTTTGTTCTTGGATCATTATGATAGATGATATACCTTATGATGGATGTATTTACTGGTATGTTTCTTACATAGATGATTTGCATATGTTAGATAATGTTATCTTATGCTTGACTTGTATGTTAGATTACTTTCTGTATTTGATGTAGTATGATTTAGGTGTGACATTTCTATTATATTGATACCGTTGATCTCTTCGGTGATTTGAAATGTTACGCATGGAGGGATGGCTAGGGCCCATGATGGTCTAATGATGCTATTTACAGTTGGGAAGAACTATGCACTTAGTTATTCATATTTGTGATATATGGTTATCTTTTATGATGAATGTTTATACCCTTATGATGATGATGTATCATATATGGTTTGTGGTTTCATTTATGTTATTGCATCATGGATTAGAGTTAGTATGATGATGTATTTTATTTACATAGATGTTTATTCTTTTAAGCTTTTTCATACCTTGTAACATGTACGGTGGATGATTGAGCTAAACTAAGATGTAATTACTAAAAGGGAAACATGTATATTGTTGGATGTATCATTGTTATTTCATAAGGTTGTGATGTTAGATGATTAGATTATGTTAGATGTGATTCAACGTTAGGGGATCTTTAAAGAATGTAATCGGTTATGTGTGTTATGTTTACTTTTGGATGGACATTGCTATTGCTTTCACTACTAAGTTGTAAATGGTTTATCTTTCATGTTAAGAAAAAAAAATTGTTTGGCAAACTTAGTGAAATTCTAGGTTAATTCTTTGGATCTTTTGACAGAGCATTACATTTGGTATCAGAGCCCAAGTTTCAACATTGGGAGCTTTGGGTATATTTGAATGTCACTAGTCATTAACTAGTTGAACAAAATGAAAACTTTGAACAATTATGTGTATCTCTTTCAAACTAAAAACTTGTAACTAGGTGAACTGAATAGAATTTAAAATTGTTACTTACATATTTTTCATACTTCAACACTTAACTTTCAAAACTGAAACTTCTATTTAATTCTAAACGAGGGCAAAACTCAAAATTGAAACTCATTCTAGTTGCAAAACATGTATCTTTTATCTAAAGTTTCAAAGTAGTATACCTTTGTTTATCTTTGCAAGCATTAAGTTGCTCTTGTTTAGAATGTATTAAGGGAACTATTTTAGTAGTTGTTAAAAGAGTGAATGTTAGATCGATATGATTTTTGGTTTATCATTAAACCAAAATCATATTTCTCTAAGTGTGTTGTAGTGTCACCAGTGGAATCATATTTTCCTATATGCGAAAGGGTTCAATGGGACCTGCATAGTGAGTATCTCAGTTTTTCATTCTTGCAGGCTTCTAGGAGTAAGCCTAATTCTAGGAGAGGTGGATGTAGTGCCTACCCTTAGGTCGCATTTTTGCTATCATTATCGAGCTCTTTTGGGGCTAGTCTCATGTTGATGGTTAGCAACTTGTTTTGAGACTATCAGATATTGTGCTATGGATTCAGTTTATTGTGTGATGAGATCACTTAGACTTTATATTTCATGTATGCATAATGATCATTACATTGCTTTCAGTTATTGATGATGAATAGTTAGATGGTTTATTATCATATGTGTTTTCTTATGGATACTTACCCTATACTTGCATGTGTATGGTGTGTGTGTTTTTTCTTATATATGGTGTGTCTGATGTGGTTAAGGAAAAAAGTCGTAGTCACCTGCTAGTCGAGATCTACATGATGCACCACTTTCTACCATTGTCTGTTTAGTTTAGTATATATTGTGCTTGTACATGCATGGTTTTTATGTAAGTTACAGGTACTGGGTATCGACTTCCCTGAATTGTTAGGATGAGCATACCCTATCTCATTATCTCAATGGTAAGAGAGGAGAGATAAATTCTCAAGTCCAAATCCCAACCCTTTAAGCCATTTGTACTAATTGGAAATTAGGACAAGTATCTGAGTTGAGTACCCTCTGAATATGTCGGATGATGTAATTCGTGATATTAACCCTTGGTTTGATTTTATATGTATTTTGGATATGATGAGTTTTTTGTATTTTATTTTATGAGTCTTTGATGTATTTTCTATTAATTAAGCATAATTTAAAAAATTAATTAATGGTTTAATTTAATGAAAAATTAATATGATATTTTAATATTTATTTTATTTAATTAATTGAAAAATTAATTAAATAAAATAATTAAAATTGAAGATAAAAGTTATAAGTTTAAATTTGGAATGTGACAATATTTATTTTAATAATAATATATTTGGAGTTCATTTTTAAATAAATAACTAAATAATATTATTATTAAATATTTTAGCAATTAAGTTTTGAAAATGAAATTTAAAAGTGAAAAATATATTTAAAATTTTCTAAATTTCATGTGATTAAAATATAAATATATTAAGATTAAATAAGTGGAGTTATTAAAGTTAGTGCATGAGATTTAATAATAAATAAATAAAATTGAAAAGAGTAAAGAAAATATTATATTAATTATTGTGCATTATTTTAATATTTAGGAGTTTGAAAATTCTGGAGAGTTGTCATGTAGACAACACAGGAGTTTGCACTCTAAGTATGCACTAGTTGTCTACACTTAGGAGTTAACATTTTATTTGAGCACATGGTGTCTACAACGTTATGACTCATCTAAAAGTTTGGAGAAGACTCATGCTTGGTTGTCATGGTTATCTTCTGGTTGTTTCTAGCCACATTCTAGATGCATCTTAGAGGACTTTAAATAGAAGCTCTCCTAGTGTATTTTGAAAAGCTTAAATGGAAGCTTCAAAGCATACATGCATTTGAGAAGCTCATATGCTTCTACATGCTCATATGTTTCTACATGCTTCTATGCTTCTTCAAGCACTTCTAGGTACGTGAGAATTTCGGTTGGCTTGGATCTTGGAGGAATTGCATATGAGAAGAAAGAAGAGACTTTCTATGGACTTCTGAGAATTTCGGTTGGCTTGGATCTTGTATGCATATGAGAAGAAGGAAGAGACTTTCTATGATTGAATATATAATTTGAAATTGGAATCTAGATATATATTTATTTGGTTGCGAAAGAAATCAATAGAGAACTCATTAGAAAACCTTAGCTCCAATTTAAGAAAGAAATTAGATCTAAATCGGGTTTGGGTTCGAATTTATATTGTGAAATTAGATAGACAAGATTTGAAATTAAAATAAATATTGTAAGTTGAAAAATTGAATGGTTAGATGTAATCTTTCTATCAAATTATATTTTCAAATGCGTACAAACAAACCTATTAGATGGATGAATGGTTAAATTTAGAGAACAATTACCTTTTAGGAGGAATTCTTAATTCATCACAAACTGCCCTGTCGCTGCCCCTTAGATAGACCCTAATTCAGTCATTCATAACTTTTTATCATGATCAAATTTATTTGATCGCTCTAGTCAGAAATTATGCAACTTGGCCCTCTCCAACATATTTCAATTTCAGCCCGATCCAATAGTTCGTTAGGGAGATATGGCTCTCGTACTGAAACTATTTTTATTCAAGGATGAATATTTCTCCATTTTCCATAACCAAGAGTTTTTTATGCTTAAACTTCACAAAAATAATATATCAAAGCATGGAATGAATTAAAAATATTATTGCAATCTTCCCTTAGTAGAATCTTATTTTTATGCATTAATTTTATATGATTTATTAACTAATCTAATTTAATTAAGATTATTTAATAGTAGAAGAAGTATAATTAATCTATTTATCAACCAACATAGGAGGTATTTAGTTGAGATATTAATATTGGAGATTTATTATAATTTTTTGTTAGTAAAGTAATAATTTGAACATTGATGGAATGATATATAGCTGACTCTTAATGAACGAAACTATTATCAACTTATAATCATGTAGTTATTGACATAGCTACTAGTTAATTTAATCGTATAATTAATTAGATTTAATTGATAATAAAGTTTTAATTGTTTTATCAAGAGAATATTAGTATTCATTAAAAGAATAACGAATGTGGTCATTATAGATTTATGAATATGAATATTTGTGTACTAGATTATAGTTGACTTTAAACTTACAAAATTATAGTTAGTTGTTAGTCAACTGATATTAATTGGAACGTTGCCATGGATATGTAATTATTAATTAAATTAATTAGAGTTAATTAGATTTAATTAATAATTAAGTTATGTAATAAAGTTTTAATTGATATGCTAATATCGATTCTTTTAGTGAAGTTGATAAGTATTTACTTCAAAGTTGACAAGTCGTACTCTCATGACTTGAATAATGACCTTAGATATTTTAATAGTGAGACTTAGTAATATTTAATTGAGAACTATTATAATGTTAATAGGTCATGGATTGTGTACCTATGTTAATTGATTGATTAAATTGATCATTTTAATAAAGTTATAATCTTCTTATTCGAAGACTAGTAATTGGCTCTCTTATAATTTAGACAAATAATGATCCTTGATTTATGTTAAAAGTTGAAGTAACATTAAGAAGAGTCATTCAATTTGTAACATTGATCTTCGCAAAATAAAGTGAATGATTTTATTAAGTGTCAAATGATTTAATATTTATCTTTTAGCTATTCTTAGAATATTATTTTAAATAATGGAAGGATAATGCTATCGGGAAACAAACGGGTTGACTTGTAGGTCAAAGGATTAAACTTAGACACTTGAAGTATACTTGAAATGAATACTGAAGCTCTACACATTATTCAGCTATGTGATTTTAGTAAATAAAAATAAGTGTTTGCATTGTGTATTCTCTATGCTTCGTGTTTTGAGTTTTGGGTTGACTAGATTGTTGAGCAGTCTTAGGTTGTTACCAGAGGCTTAGGGGTTATGCGAATGTGATGGCATGTTGATGTTATTTGTTCTTGATCTTTATAAACCCAACCATGGTTATGTGTTGGAATGCTCTATGAGATGTTTGTAATTACTGATTGTTATAATTGAGATTCTTATGAATGAGACACTTGAGCTAATCATTTTTGAGTCATCGATCAGTTATCCTTGGGTTACTTTCTAGTCGCCATGATGGGACTGAAATGTTGATTTATTTCTTGATGATGTCATGTTGTGACATGTTTTGACTCAACCATTTTAGAGTCTTCGATCAATATGATTTAGAGATATTCTTGGTTTCTTGTTGAGAACCAATGGATATTGTGATTTATTTTGAGATATATTTTGGTTATTAAGAACCAATTGCTAATTTTTATTTTCAGTGATGCCTTGAGTTGCCAATAGAGAACTTTAGTGGTCATGATTTTCTATGGATACTTTTCAGATGCTCATGGAGATTTGATGCTTTTATTGTGGATATTTGATGATTCTTTGTATGGATTATCTTTTGAATTTCTTTCCAGTCGCTTGTATAGGACTGGGGTGATTTTATGATTTCATCAGCTTAGGGTAGGTTATCTACTTGTAGTGTCAGGAAGTGGCTTGCAATGCGGGCTGGGGCCCTAAGTGGCTGCTAGGGTAACTCATTTTAAGTTTGGTTAATAAGTGATAACATTTACACACTAAATGGAGATTAAATGAACCTAAAAAGATAAATTCTTTGATTCTTGTCCATGCCTCAAGTGCTTGTATAGACTAGGATGGGAGTAGAGAGAATGCATGTTTGTGACCTTGCATTCCATAGTATGCCTCATCAGTATGAGAGGATACTAGTGGCTACATGAGGATCAATATGGATCTGTGGAGTTTAGCTAACTGCTAGGGTAACTTGTACATGATATATGCGATGACACTTTCCCACTTGCATAGTAGGTTCTTACATGCCATTGTGTGCCTTTGAAAATTAGATGTCGATTTTGTGTCAGAATCTTTGAGTTAGTATACTTTTAGGATTCCTGGATTTAGAGAGTATCTTTTCTATGTGATTTTTGATAGCCTATTTGGGACTTGAGATTATCTCCTCAGCACGGTGGGAGTGGACCACTTAGGTACCACACGGTCGAGTGGTAGTGTTTTTCCACTCTTATCATTTGAGATCTGTCCGAGACACCGAGCTGATGCATTCATTGTAGGTATTTATCTTCATTCTGTTCTTGGATCATTATGATAGATGATATACCTTATGATGGATGTATTTACTGGTATGTTTCTTACATAGATGATTTGCATATGTTAGATAATGTTATCTTATGCTTTACTTGTATGTTAGATTACTTTCTGTATTTGATGTAGTATGATTTAGGTGTGACATTTCTATTATATTGATACCGTTGATCTCTTCGGTGATTTGAAATGTTACGCATGGAGGGATGGCTAGGGCCCATGATGGTCTAATGATGCTATTTACAGTTGGGAAGAACTATGCACTTATTTATTCGTGTTTGTGATATATGGTTATCTTTTATGATGTATGTTTATATCCTTATGATGATGATGTATCATGTATGGTTTGTGGTGTCATTTATGTTATTGCATCATGGATTAGAGTTAGTATAATGGTGTACTTTATTTACCCAGATGTTTATTCTTTTAAGCTTTTTCATACCTTGTAACATGTACGGTGGATGATTGAGCTAAACTAAAATGCAATTACTAAAGGGGACACTTGTATATTGTTGGATGTATCATTGTTATTTCATAAGGATGTGATGTTAGATGATTAGATTATGTTAGATGTGATTCAACATTAGGGGATCTTTAAATAATGTAATCTGTTATGTGTGTTATGTTTACTTTTGGATGGACATTGCTATTGCTTTCGCTACTAAGTTGTAAATGGTTTATCTTTCATGTTTAAAAAAAAATTTGTTTGGCAAACTTAGTGAAATTCTAGGTTAATTCTTTGGATCCCTTGGCGGGGCATTACATTTTAATATTTTTGAATATTAGAATCTTAAAATAAATATCAAACATTTAAATATTTTTAAAATATTAAAATCTTAAAATAAATTTCTAAAATTTAAATAATTATATGATTGATTTTTATTATTACAAAATTCTATAATAGTTTTATTAAGGTGTATGAAATTGTAGTACAAATTTATCACTTTATAGTTGAGTAAAAAATTGGTAAATGATTATATTATAGAAAAAAAATGAACTTATATTGTATCTATAGTGTTTTATTATTATTTGAAAGCTTTAGGTGTCATAAATTTAATTGATTTTGTTTTAGTTTTTCTAGAAATATTTTATGAAGATAAAGTTTTATGATTGTTTGACAAATTGGAATATTATGAAATTTAATTTATAAATTGTTTAGTTGTTCTTATTAGTACAGAGGCATTGTTTGAGTTTTCTTAAAATTTACTACTAAGTATATTATAAAAATCATAAAGGATAAAATTGTGTATTTGAATAATGTGAGGAGTTCAAAACAAATCACATGTGAATGCATTTTAACTAAAATCTAACAAAAAAAATTAAGATAACATTTTAATATATTACTTAAGATAAGACTAGTTTTTTATATATTATATATCAAGAGTTCAAAAGGAACAACAACAAGGAGCGAGGCAGAGCCTCAACCAACTATTTGAGGAGCAACAAAAAGGAGCAGTCTACCAAGCGAGACCACTATCTGAGATACATATATATCAGGGCTATACAAGAAGACAAGAGAACTAGAAGAATAACAAAATGAAATCTAGTCCTATGGGAGAGCATCTTCAAACATATTGATCCAAGAAGTCCACCCTAGGGGACCCTCCATCCATATAACTTTTTTTTGATCCAGCAATTGGTGAAAGAGAGGGAGATTATCAGCAAAGGGGTTTTTACTATTCTCGATCTCTTGCATGAGCTTGTCAAGGGCTTCATCAAACACCACCTTATTGTCCATTATACTTGCCAATTTGTAACCATTCTGCATCTCGTAGATAAACATGGTAGCTTGACCATCCCTCAAAAATCTAAGGAGATTCCTTTTTTCCATATTCAGAACAGAGCAGACCTGTGAATCAATTTTAAAATATATGAGATTTCTATGAAATCCAGTAAGAGTCCTGGAAAAACCTTGGAACGTAGCATCATTTCAACATTTCCATATATGCCAAAGGATGAGCGATGAGAGAAGCTACCAGAAAAAGTTAGCATCTTTTCTAAGGCCTCCAATAAAACTTGAAATAATATCAAATGTGTAAACATAATGAGTAATGCATATACCAAACATGAGCTAGAATTCTCTAGCAAAAGAGAAATCAAAGAAAATATGTCTCGTAGTTTCAGGAACTCTGCAGATAGAAAAAATATTAATGTTAGCTTGCTGATTTCTTATGGGGAATCTGTCCAGTAGGAGCTACCACTTAAAACATTGAATTTTAGGCTGAATAGGAGTTTTCCATAGTTTATCAAATATTTTATGCCAATCTGTGGAGGTAAAGGAACAATACTAAATATCATTAAGGTGGTGGGAAATAGAGGTATCATGATTAAGAAATCCGTAGATATCTTTAGCTTTTATAGAAGTGAGGAGAGTACCATCTTGCCACCTAAAGGAAAGATATCGGTGAGAGTCTATATTAGCATTACGGGGGAAATTAGTTTGAGAGCAAGCCATTTTGATAAGATTGTAAGTATGCTTATGAGAAGTAGGAAGGTCATATTGATTGGCAAGGACATCTCAATTGATAAGCTAATTGTGTTCAAGGATATCCATGATATACTTAACACCTTTGTTGGCCCAAAATCTAGCCGAACAACCTTGAGTTACAGCAAGAGGTTTTCCCTGATGGAGGAGATTCCACCATAGTGATCGATCACCTTGAAGAGTGAAGTTATAATCAAAGGTTGAGTTATCAATATGGTGTCGAATGTTCTCCCAAGCTTTCCATATGGAATGGAAGACCCAAGTTCCCTTCACAGAAACATGGAATTTACCAAAAATCAGATCACTGAGGGGGAGATGTTTCCAAGATTTAACAATTTTAGGAACACCATTTTTAATGTTACTTCTGATAAGCGATTTCTAGGGCTCGTTACCATCAAGGGATTGAAGGATCCATTTAGACGCAAGAACCATTCCTTGAAGCTTGAGATCCCACTTAAAAGAATGGACTTTCTTCATACCTTTGCCATCTGACCAAAGAAAGTGTCTAATGGCCTTCTGAACTTCCAAAATCTAATAGTTACTAAACATCCAAATAGAGGAATAGTATTTACTATAGGAGGAGAGAATCTTCTGGCAAACCTGAACTCTCCCAGCAAGGGAAAGGATCCTATGATTCCATTTATTAATCTTTCTAAAAAATTTATCTTTTATCCATAGCCACATATCTTTGAGGGAAGGGCTTATAGAAAAGGGGATACCAGGATACCTAACAATCTTGTTAGGTCCCTCCCCAAGAAAAACTAAATTGGTGAAGCTAGTTTGGAGGATGATCATGCCATCCTAACAAAATGGATTTAGAGCTAGAAATATGAGCTCCTAAAGCTTTACCAAACATATCAATTTTATTGTGGAGGCAGATGAAGTTATCCAAACCAAGCTCTAAGAAAAGAGAGGTGTCATCAGCAAATTGAATATTAAGAAGCTCAGAGTCATCAGGAAGAGTAATACCACACACCTTAGGGGAGATGGTGTCATCCTTAAGGATATAATAAAGAGCATCGGAAGCAATGACAAAAAGAGCAGGAGCAAGAGGGAAACCCTGTTGAATAGATTGAGAAAGAGGAATAGGATTGGATAGGGTGCCATTGACATCAATCATGGTAGAAGCATCTTTTAGAAGATTTGAATATAATTAAAGAAAATATCAGGGAATCCAAAAGCTTTTAAGATCATCAAGATGAAGCCCCATTGAATTCTGTCATAGGCTTTCTTGAAATCAAGAAGAAGCATAGCTACTTCTTGATGTGAAGTATTGGCCCATTCCATAGCTTCCTAGCTAGTAATGAGATTCTCAAGGATGAAAATACCTTAAATGAAGCTGATCTGAGTGGAGTAGATAAAATTAGGGAGAATAGCCTCTAACTGAGAGGCCAAAGCTTTCACAAGAATTTTATAGGAAACATTAAGTAATAGGAGGCCAATTTTTGATCAAAGCTCTATCTCCCTCTTTAGGGATGAGCTTTATGATACCAGTGTTAATAGCACTCCCCAGAGTTCCATCTGAGAAGGCCTCAAGGTATAACTCATAAAGGTCCTTGGAGATCCAATCTATGTTAGCTTTTTAGAATTCAATAGGAATGCCATCTGGCCTTGAGGCTTTGTTATGTTTTAGCTTGTGGATGGCATCAACAATTTCTTGATGGGAAACAAGGCTTTAGAGGGCAGAAATATCATCCTCTAAAAGCTTCTTAGGAATAAGCTCAGAACATCGAAGTCTCATCAACCTTGAATTATCACCATCTTCAAAAGTAAATATGTTTTTATAAAAAATTTCAAAGGCCAAAGAAATATCTTGGCCCATAAGCTGCTCCTTATCATTATCATAGATTCTATCAATTCTTTCATATCTTTGTTTCTCTTTGAGAAAATTAAAAAAATATTGAGTTCCTTTGTCACCAAACTGAATCCAATGATTGCGAACTTTGATGTAGGCCGCTTTGGCTTTAATGTGTTGATGTTTCCTGAGTGAATTCTTGGCAAGGGACACTGCTCAACAAAGCTGGTAGAATTCGGTTGGGATTGGATATTGGTCTTAGCCATAAATAGCCATTTAGAAAGAACCTTCTCGATACGTCTGTCATTCTTGGCTTTTATTTGGCCAAAGGCTTGAAAAATCTTATTCTAAGAAGAGATATTAAGCTGCCATCTATCAATATGAGACAAGGACTTATTTTGCAAGTTGATGAGTCTAATCATATTAATAGCAATGAACACATCCTTATCTTCAAGAAGAGAAGTATTAAGGATGAATTTATGGGTGGAGCTACAATCTGAAATGGGGAGGGGCCTAAAATGAATCTAAGCTAGGGTGGGACAATGGTCAGATAATGTAGCAGGAAGGATAGTAACAGGAGATCCAAGATGATTCGGAGAAAAGGAGAAGAAGGTGTTATTAGCATAAAACCTATCAAGCCTAGAATAAATTTGGTTAACTCCCTGTTGAAGATTACACCAAGTGAACCAAAGAGCTCTATTACCAGGAGCATCTCCTTCAAGGGGATTGAATAAGTGAAACTATTGCTTAAAATTATCCCAGTGAAACTTTTTAGTATGTCTCCATTCAAAGGGGGAGCCACCAATTTTATCTCCAAGACTTTCAATCATATTAAAGTGTCCACCAAAAAACCAAGGAATGCTAGGAAGGGAAGTCAACCAATCCCAAAGGATGATTCTTTCGTTATAGTCATTAGAAGCATATAGGTAGAAAATTCCAAATTGAAAGTTATCAAGTTTAAAGGTCACCTAGGTAGCTCTGTTGCAAGGAAAAATTCTAAAATTAATTATAGATCGAGACCTCTTAGGGTTAATAAGGAGAGCCACACCCCACTTTCCCTTGGTATGATTAGTCACAATCTTGAAGGAATCCTTATAGATAAAATTAAGGGTAGTATCTAGGTTGAAACCAATTGCCTTAATCTCTTGTAACATTATGATATCAGTTTTAGCTTGAGAATCCATGAAATTTTTAACAATAACCTTGCAATCAGAAGACTCAAGGCCTCTCACATTCCATGACACAATATTCATTGAGAATGCATCTTATTGGAACTAGTAAGGGGATTAGAATCCCCACCTTTCTTTTTGTTTTTGGAATCGAGAGGTCGACCCTTTTTCTTCGAGCCAAACTTAATCAAAGCATCTTCATATGCACTAATATCCATAGTAAGTAAAGTAGAGTCTTTAGTAATCATATCAGAGCTTGTAGGTGTAGAACAAGATTTAGTATGCAAAGAACATTAACAAATAAAGTAAACATTCACAAACCAAAACTAAATTCACATATATGCTTAGAAAAAGAAAGCAAACAAGAAGTGCAAACCTCACAAGAGAAAATACTCCATGCTTTGTTGATTCTGTAGATGTGTCCTTTTGATGTGGATGTATGCTCAAGATGCTCAAAAGCTGCTTCAATGGAGATGGGTAATGGAAAATTGGTAGCTTTGTGAGCTCTCAATTTGGCATTATAAGGGTAAGATTGATGGCTTTGGTTCTCAAAATAGCATGGTAACTTTAGCTCAAAGATTGTTGATGAAATGGCTTTGGATGGGATTCAATTTATAGGCTAAGGGGTAGAGGGATGGAGGGCTAAGATGCAAGGATGGGGAGATGTTTAAAGAGGGCTAAGATGCACTCAAAGGGGAGCACATGGATTGTCCTTGTTTAGCACCAATGCGAAGGTGACACTTGTCACAAGGAGGATGAGTGTGAGAGGGTAGGGTAAAGGGTTGGTTAAAGGCATGATGAGTGGGGTTGAGTATGTAAGAGAGATGTAAGAGGAATGAGTGTGGAAGAGGGAAGAGTGTGGAAGATGGATGTAAAAGTCATGAGTGGGCTTGTAAGAGTCTTTTATGGTTTGTAAGAGCACTCATGACTTGGTGGTTGGGTTTTTTGAGGGTAGACTTTGGTTTGGTTTAGGAAAGTCTTAAACTTGTTTGGGGAATGTGAAAACATTAGGGGGTGGATTAGGCTTGGGCTTAGGATTAGATTAGGGATGTTAGAGATGTGCAAGTGGATGGCATTAATGAAGGTGGGTGAGTTAGTGGCTAAGCTAGTTTAGTATGGGTGGATGGGGTGGATTAGGCTAAATGGAGGATTAGGGATAGGTTAGGGGTTTTTGGATTTGAGGATTTTATTTATCAAATAGATTTATTTAATAAATGAGGATTTTTGGAATTAGATAGAAGAATAGGATTTAATTGATAAATGATAGGTTATTTGATTTATCAATTAGGACTATAGATGATTAATTAAATTAATCAACTAGGGGATGACAAAGGATTAGTTAAATAGAAATTTAATTGATGATTCCTTTTTAGATAACTAAATAGGATTACTAAAATAGTGTAATCAAATTTAGGTGTCTACATTTTGCCACTCTTTGACATAGTGTTGAGACAACACTATTTCAAAGAAGTTCGAATGAAGATGACATGAGGAAGATGTTTTAGCAACGAGGTTGCCCCAGTCTCGAATAAGAAGAGGAGAGACTAGACTTAGATGATGCCCCCTCTAGAAGGCAGCGAGGAGAGAAATGAGACTCGACGACTTCTTGAAAACTACAAGAAATTGAGATGAGCTAAGACACAGGTTGGCAAAGAGAAGGGGCTGAATTAGCTCAAACTCTCACTACGGGAGAATGATAAAGGGAACTCAGATGCACAAGATTAAGACTTTCTAGGGTTGGGGGGGGGAGGATGGAGGAGTGGAGCGCTATGAAAGGAATCCATGGTAGGGAGATGGATGATGGAATGATAAAGCTGATGCAACATGATTTCAAAGAGTTAGATTGGCGGAAGATGGGTTTCAGAGATCCCTAGGACTAGGATTGTGGATCTCGAAAGATGAGGCTTAGTGGATTGATTTGATTGGTGGATCCCTAAGACTAGGATTTTGGATCCCTAAAGCTAAGCGTGAGGAGTGATCTAAAGAGATACTGATGCATAAGCTAGGATAGGTGCTGGATATGGATGGGGGATAATGGAGATGAAGGGAATTCATTGAAGCTTTTTGAGCAGGGCGATACTTCAAAGAGAAGTATCACCATGTAGTTGAGCACTAGATTTGCTATAGGACTGTTGGTTAATTGCCAAGGTTACCAAGAACATCAAGGCTTTTTCACCAACCGTCCAAAGGATTGACAAACTAACTCAAAACCAACACGCAAGGATTTCCCTAGTATCACACATGAATCCAAGAGGAAGCGACATGGAAATGACACTAGGAGAACCCACAAGAAGAAAAGAGAAAAAAACAAAAGACCTAATCAAGACCTTACACTCTGATTGCCCCATTTGTAGCATACCAGGATATGGAAGATCGTGGCAACCTTGAGGAGGGAACAAGGAGATTGCTTGGAAAAGATATTTCAAGACCCAAAAGGGAAGATCCCAAATCAAAAGAAAGAGAAAATCCAAAAGAGAATTTTTTGCCAACAAGATGGGTAGGACAAGGTACTAATGGACCAAGATCAGACATGAGGAAAGCTATATCCTGCAAGGACCTATTGGAGAGCACCTAATCTTAGTGGATTTGGATGAGTGATGCATCTGGCAAGCTGAACTAAGAAGGATAACACTTTGGTGACAGGAAATCTAGCTAAAGGATGCATTGGAATAGCTAACCAAGGTGTGCAATGTGTGCAAGATGTTGACCAAGGATGAACTAACATGAAAGCCAAATAGATACAATGGTACTAAGCTAAAGAGGATGTACAAGCTGACGGACCAAGATATGTTACAAATGTACAAGTTTGTTCATGTTTTGTTTTTTGTGAGATGGAAATGTTTGTGAAGGATGGGATGTCTATAATAGTTGATAGGTGGATAGGTAGATGGTTTGCGAAAAGCTTAAGGAAAATGGAATTCTTTGTGTGCATGTGATAGGATACAAGCTAGGATACAAAATTATTTACAAGCTGGAATATGGTACAAGCTTTGGACAAGATTCAGATATATAGAAGGTATGATACAAGATTTACAAGGTATAATACAAGCTTCGGTACAAGATTTACAAGCTGAGGTTCAAGATTTACAAGCTGTATAGGAGGTATTTACAAGCTCCATCAGATTTTGGATATTTGGTTGGAACACCAAGGGAACAAGCAGGTATTTTATGGGATGGTGAATGGATGGATGAGGGATAGGATAGTGATAGATAATGGATGAGTCTTAGTATACAAGGTGCCTGAATTACCAGGTTTTCACCAAAGTATCAATCCAAGGCGCCTAAATTGACAAGTTTTCACCATTGGACGCTTATTTCTCTTTACTATTTTTTTGTATTTTTCAAAAGCTAGGTATACCAAGGATCTTCAAGCATAGAACTTCTTGATATGAATGATGTTAGTAGGATCATTCAAGAGTTCTCCTTCCGGTGTAGATAGCTGATAGGCTCTAGAGCCAAAGGAAGCAGTGACAACATAAGGACCAAGCCATGTAGGTTCAAACTTGCCTTTCTTTTTTCGATCTGCTTGGATTTTCATGTTTTCTTTGAGGACCATGTCACCTGGTTGAAAGTGTCATGGAAGCACCTTCTTGTTGAAATTCCTTTTGAGATGAGTTTGATAGACTGTGAGATGATCATAGGCTTATTCTCGCTTCTCGTCTAAGAGATCTAGCTGGGTGAGTCGAGCTACTCTGTAATCTTCATCTAATATTTTCCCTCGCAAAGATATGCGTAGTGAGGGAAGTTCAACTTCTATAGGTAATACCGCTTCGGCACCATAGACTAGGGAGTATGGAGTTGTGCCTATGGATGTACGGAAGGAAGTTCAATAGGCCCATAGAGCCGAATTTATTTGTAGGTGCCAATCACGGTCAGAATCATTGAAAACTTTCTTTAGGATTTTGAGGAGGGTTTTGTTAGTTGCCTCTGCCTGGCCATTACCTTGGCGGTGATGGATGCGGAGGGAAGTGCATAATTCTTCCATGTTGAGATTTTCAAAGTTACCTCCGTGGTCAGTGAAGATGGTGGATGGGATGCCGAAGCGGCAAACAATGTGGTACAAGATGAACTTGGAGACCTGAACTCCTGTAGCTGAGACTAGGGGGACTGCTTCCACCCACTTAGTGAAATAGTCTATAGCTGTTATTATCCATTTATGTCCATCAGATGAGAGGGGTGTGATAGTTCCAACTAGATCAAGGCCCCAACAAGCAAAAGGCCAAGGTGGTGCAATAGGTTGTAGATCTTGTGCTGGAGCGTGCACAAGATTTGCATGTTGCTGACATGGGAGACACTTTCTGACAAAGTCACAGGAGTCTTCTTCAATGGTAGGCCAATAGTAGCCTGCTCTAAGGATTTTTCATGCTAGGACAATACCACTCATGTGGGCACTGCAAAGTCCAGAGTGTACTTCTTTTAACGCCATTGCAGCCTCATTTTCATCTAAACATCGAGAGAGAGTATCATGATAACCTCGACGATATAGGGTATTGGCTATGATAACATAGCGAGATGATTTTTGGATGAGGTTTTGGCATTGGGTACGTGTGAGGTGAGGGGATATGATACCATCGTTAAGGTAAGCGTGAATTTCATGGTACCAAGGGGATTGGGGACCAACCAAGATACAAACACGGTTTGAATCCTCATTCGCATAGGCAAGTGTGAGGAGCTGCTCAACTAAAAACTCATACTACGTAGCTTTTTGGGGAATTTCCAAGAGCAAGTTGATAGTGGCCATGGCATCTGCTACCTTATTCTGCATTCGTGGAACTCGTGTAAACTAAAGCTTTGTAAAATGTTGGGCCAATTGATCAACTAGCTCTTTGTAGGGTAATAGCTTTTCATCTTTGGTTTGATATTCATTTAGGACTTGCTTGATGATGAGTTGAGAATCACCAAAGACTTGTAACTTAGTGATATTCCATTCTGTAGCTATCTTTAATCTTGTTACAAGAGCTTTATATTCTGCTATATTGTTGGTGCTAGGGAATTGTAGCTTGAAGGCTTTTGGAATGTAATCTCCTTGAGGTGTAACCAACAATATTCCTGCCCCTGATCCATGAGAGGTGTATGAGCCATCAAAATAAAGTTTTCATGGGGGCTATTCTTCAATTAGACAGATATGCTCATCTAGAAATTCTATGATCAAAGGACATGCATCTATTAGAGGTGCATCATCTAGGTGATCTGCTATAGCTTGCCCTTTGATTGCCTTTCTGTCCACATAATGGATATCAAACTCACTTAGTAGCATAACCCATTTTGCTAGCCATCTTGTGAGTGCTGTTCTAGAGAGCATATACTTGAGAGGATCAATTTTGGAGACTAGTTGGATGGTGTGGCTTAGCATGTAGTGGCGAAGCTTTTGAGTTGAGAAAACAACTTCCAAACAAGCTTTTTCCATAGGAGTATAATTGAGTTCATAACCAACTAGGGTTCTACTGATATAGTAGATGGATCTTTCTCTGCTGTAGTCATCGAGCTGTGCTAGAAGTACCCCTATAGAAGTAGGTGTTTCTGATATGTATAAGATCAAGGGACGACCAGGAACTTGTGGAACCAAGATAGGGGGATTGGTGAGATATTGCTTGAGCTGATCGAAGCTGCGCTAACATAAAAGATCCCACTTAAACTTCTCATCCTTCTTTAGTAAATGTGAAAATGGTGTACACTTATCTGCAACCTGGGAGATGAAGCACTGAACGGATTGGAGCTTTCCTTGAAGAGAGAGAAGCCATCGTAGTGTCTGGGGAGGAGGCATGTCTAAGATAGCCTTGACCTTCTTGGGGCCGATCTCTATACCTCGTTTAGAGACTATGAAGCCTAGAAGCTTGCTAGATGTGACCCCAAAGACACACTTCTTGGGGTTTAGCATGAGATGATATTGGGCTAACCTATCAAAGACTTTCTCCAGGTCAACAAGATGATCCATGAAGGTGTGAGATTTGACTAGGATATCGTCCACATAATCTTCCAAAATGCTATGGATAAGATCATGGAAAATGGCTATCATTTCTCTTTGATAGGTAGCCCCAGCATTCTTTAGGCCAAAAGATATCATGTTGTAGCAAAAGGTTCCCCAAGGGATAGTGAATGTTGTCTTATGTTGATCCTCTTCTGCAATCTTGATCTGATTATACCTGGAAAATCCATCCATAAGGGACAGAATTTCATGTCCAACTGTAAGATCTACAATCATATCTATGTTGGGCAAGGGAAAATCATCCTTTGGGCAAGCTTTGTTAAGATCTCTAAAATCAGTGCAGATTCTGATATCACCAGAAGGCTTAGTGACAGGGACCATGTTGGAGATCCACTCTGAGTAGTCGATAGGTTGGATAACCTTAGCAGCTAACATTCTTTCTAATTTAGCTTTGACCAGTAATGCCACCTTGGGGTGCATTTTTCTAAGCTTTTGTCTTACGGGCTTGATCTTTGGATCGACTGCAAGATGGTGAACTACAAGCTTTGGATCCAAACCTGGCATGTCCTGATATGACCATGCAAATCGGCCAATGTTCTCTCTTAAGACCTCAAAGAGGACATCAGCTTGGTCTTGTGATAGGGATGCAGCAATATGAACAAGTTTGGGGATCTCTGAAGAACTGATGTTGACTTCTCTAGTATCCTCAATTAGAATAGAAGACACCTCTGGTCGATTATCTTGAGGAGGTAATACTAAATCCTCATGTTCTGCTTGTGGCTCTAGATTTTCTTATTGAGGGGCTTTTTTCGCTGCCTTAGCTAGTCTCGGATTCACCCTAGTTCCAGTTTTGAGTGTATTGGAACTAGGTTGGGGATTTTCTCCAAAATACCCCTTGGGATCTAGCTTATAGATGTAGGCAGAATCTAGCTTTGTTTGCTTGTGGGGTGTTTCAGCTCCCATGAATCTTAGAAGTTCTTCCTTTGATGCGAACTCATCAATGTGTATGATGCTTGGTTGGTCCCAATCTATGAGTTATGGATGGCCAAAGCCAAGACCTGACTTCATTTCCCACTTATGTGCTTTGATGGGACATTGCATGCCCCTTTCTTCTGGTCCTAGTCCACCTCCTTGATAGTTCCATTTTTCATTGATGAGCTTATGTTCTTGGGGATACTTTTGGCTGAAGTGATCAAGGCGTGCTTGATTTCTTGGAGGTGCATACTTATGTAACCAATTGTTGATATCTGGAGTGAGCTCTTTATGAAGAGGGACTTTTGAGGACACAAAGGTGGTTGGGCCAAACTGTTTGTATCGAGGTGGTGGAATCTCCTTAGCTTTGTGATATGTCAGCCGTCCATGGGTATGTGGATCAAGTGGGATTGCTCCGACAACAAATGCATATGATAGACTATATTCTCCACAGCCTTTGTTGTTGATCTTTACAGTAGATAGGGTGGAGGTGAGGATGGTTTCTGCATCATTACAAGTGTGGGATGAGTTGGCGATGGCTATGTCGATGTCTATTCCAGGGCAATGGTTTGTATATGAAGCTTCAATAGCATTGCAGTAAGCAAAGGGTTCTGGATCAGCATGGATGGTTACTTCAGTGCCCTGATGCAAAAATTTGATGCACTGATGGTAGGTGGATGGAACGGCCTTCATAGCGTGAATCCATGGGCGATCGAGGAGGATGTTAAATGGTAGGTAATAGTTCCTTCTATGGTTCTTTCCAAGTTGTCATAAGCTTTGATGGTGATAACTTCACTGATCATATCTGCCTTAGTATACCCAACTTGTTTTATGAATTTTAGGGTGCAAATGTTCAAGGCTGATCCATCATCTATCATTACTCTTTTCACGGCAAAATTGGATACCATGATGGCTATGCGAAGTGGAAGGATGTGATCTGGCTCGACCGTGGGTATCTCAGTGGGTTTGAATGATAGGGCACATGAGGAGGATAGGTGTCCGATGAGATTATGAAAATTAGTAGCATTGATATCAGAAGGGACACAGGATTCTATGAGAGCACTATCAAGGATGTCTTTGTACACGGGACTAGTGCGGAGAAGGTCTAAAATGGAGATTTGGGCTAGCAAGTTCCCAAGGTGTTCCAAGATATTGTACCAACTTTTTGATGGAGCTGATGGTGCTGATGAAACTGGTGGGCCTGCAATGTTAAATTGCGCTCTTCGAGTGGTGACTACACACTCATTTTCTGGTCCTCGAATATTGATAACATTGACAGAAGGCTCTTTCTCGGATATACAACCTATAAGGCTACCATAGTCTATATAGGATGAAGTGTGGTCATTGTTCTTCCCATGCTGCTGGTTTGGCTGGCGGTTGTTGGTGTTGATTTGGATAGGTGTTTTTCCAGGATTTTGGTTGTTGTGTGGAGGAAAAGCATTTTGATAAATCTGTAAGCCTGCATTGGGAGAGGTTTGGGCACCAACGGTGATTTCTTTCCGATCAATGAGGTCCTGCACATAATCTTTTAGTTTCATGCATCTGAGGGTGGTGTGACCATTTACCCTATGGAACTTGCAATACTCATTGTCCTTGTAGCATGTAGCTTTGGATTGGCTTGGATCAATTTTTTGGGTAGGAGGAAATTTGATGAGGTTTTCCTTAGCCAATTTCTCAAAAATGACATCCAATGGCTCACCAAGGGACATATAGTTTCTAGGTGTAGGTTGGAATCTGGGTTTTTGCCCTGCAGCTACATTGATGTCATTAGCTTGATTGTTAGACCATTGAAAGTTGGGTCTTGTGTTGTGGTTTTGATAGCTTTGGTTATTCTTTTGTTGGTAATTGATAGCTTGTTGGTTTTTTGGTTGATATGGTGGGTTAGAATGGTTTTGATAAGGACCAACAATAGTCACATGTCTGGTGTCAGTAACCCCATCTATTACAACATGCTTGTTTTTGTTCCAATACCTAGACTTGTCATTGGAATGTGATTGATTTTGGTTGGCCTCTTTGTAAATCTTGACCACACCATCTTTAATGAGTCCTTGCTCAAGTATCATTCCTTTCTCTTTGATATCCTTATAGGTCTGCAGACAGTTCATAGTCATGTGGTGAGCCAAAATGGGATGGGCATTATCAATAAACATTTTCACTACATGGCGTTCTGGCAAGGTGCAGGATATGCGAGTGGTAAGAGTTTGCCATCTTTGTAGGTATTTGGCAAGGCTTTCTCCACTTTTTTTCTTGGTGTGGACAAGATCAACTATTGATAGCTCTGTTTAAACAAGATGGGCATATTGGGCTACGAATGCCTCAGATAATTCAGAAAAGTTTTTAATTGTGCCATAAGGGATTCTGTAAAACTATTCAAGAGCTGGTCTAGCCAAGCTTTTGGGAAAAAGACGCAAGAGGAAGACATCATTGTATGCCACGTCCTAGTAGTGCATGTAAAATTTTTTGATATGTGTGACAGGGTTTCCTTTTCCTCTAAATTTGTCAAATTTGGGTACCTAAAAGTGTTTGGGAAATGGTGTCATGGTAATGGCTCTGTCAAAAGGGTAAGGACACACATTCTTAAACTTGAATGTCTTCGAATCATTCCCTTCTTGGATGGCTTTCAAAGCTGTCTTCATTTGCTCCCATTCTGAATTGATAGGTGATGGCTGGGGTGCCCCCAATGTAGGAGTGCCTTGAGGTAGGTATGTGCTAGATGGGGCCACTAAATATGGATGGCTGTGAGGGATTTGCTGATAGGAATTGTACATTGTTTGGGCAGCTGCATGGTGGATGATGGGTTGCTGAGGGGGAGGTGGCACATATTGTTGCATGTGCTGTGAGGCTTGCTGTTGATATGGGATTTGAGGTTGGGATTGAGGAACATGAGCTGGTTGTGGGATAAATGGATTGCTTTGTGGGGGTAAGGTATAAGATGGTTGTAAGGCTTGGGGAAAGGATCGGGGGACTTGTGCGATTTGACCAATATATGTGGGTTGTGCCCCCATTTGGGATGGTATCTGCAAATAATTGGTGGTTGGCTGGGGTGGTGGATTACCTCCCAGGAGTGGCATTGAAAAGTAGTTGGTAATAGGGGGTAATGGATTAGTTGGTGGTGGGAATTGAAAGCTTGGGAATGGAATTGATGGGGTTTGATAGCTTTGTGGCTGGATTTGGAAGCTTGGTAGAGTGGTGGCGGGAGCTGGGGTCACTTGCAAGCTTGGCAAAAAATTGGCAGTAGCTTGTGGGATTTGATAGCTTTGTGGAGTGAGGGTAGTAGCTTGTGGATTTTTGGTTGATGGTATTGAGCTCCCAAGACCTAATGGAAATGATGAGATTGTGCTTTGGGCTGTGGTGAACAAGTTGGGGGTGATGAAAGGTTGATTACTTGGCCCCATGGGTGGCATCCCTCTTGTATGTTGACCAAAGATGCTAGCACTGATTTGGGAGATGGGTGGATTGGGAAGGCTGGGTTGGGGAGCAGCAGCGGCAATAGTGAAGGGGGTGAACAGTGAGGTGTTTTGGGTAAAGGGGGTTTGGAGCGGAGAGGTATGAACCAAGGATGGAGTGGTGGTGGCTGAGTTGGCTTGCGGCATGGAGATTTCAACTTGGGTGGATGATGGTATGTTTGGATTTGTTGGATCATATCGATTGGCTGGAGGCTCTTCTTTTGGCATATATTGAGGATAATTTGGATCATAAGAGCCTATGGGTGGTGGGAGCTGCCCAAACAATGGGTGAGATGGATCTGATAATGGAGGGGGTCTTCCAAAGTAAAAGGTTCCTACATTGTCCCTTCAAAAATTAGCCATGATTGTCTCTTTGTTCTTGTCTATAATGGCGTTTACCAATACTGCATTTCCTGGTTGGTTCATGAGAGCTTCAATGTTAGTAGGTGATGGTATAGCTTTCTCTGGGCTGAAGGATGGCTGAGTGCTCAAGGGGGGTGATGTTGTTTGATCCAAATGATAGGGCTCCATTATTTCTTTCTTCTTGGCTAAGCGAGTGACGGGTGGCATGAAGATGCAGAATGTTCCTAGGGATGAGATGCAACAAATGCTGGTGGATGCAAAAGGGGGAAAGGCTTTTCTATGCAAATGATTTCCTAGGTTGAGGAAAAGCTATATGAAAAAACCTAAGGAGGATTGGGTTGGGGATTCTAACTTCAAAGATATGTTGCCAAAGCACAAAAGGTCTGCTTTCCTATGTGCAAGCTTGGTGGTGATTGTGTCAACTTAAGGATAGACTGATGATCCTTTAGGAAGAACACGAGATTGACCACTTGTGGATCCCAACCTTTAGCTCAAGGTGATGAGGGATAACAAGTGACAAAGCTAGATTACCCTAGACAAAGCTCTGTCAAAGGGATAACCTTGGTGAGATTGGTGGATTTGAAAGATTTTAGGAATGGACAAATTTTGGCAAGGTGACAACAAATTTTGAAGGCTTGGATGTACAGATTTTGGATTGCTGGCTAGATGGTTTAGTTCTAAATGAGATGGATGAGCTAATAATGCTTATAGGGATAACGTAAGATGGCTGGCTTTTCTACAAAGATGACTCTAAAGTGAAGCTTATCCAAGAAGATGTGGAGAAACAAGGGTGTCTAATCATAGAAATCATGCTTAGTTGGTAAGGCATAAGCAGGATTAACTCCCAGATGTTGGCTAAATTTGATGGTGCGCTCTAACCAGGCCTCTTGAAGTACTTCATCGGTAGCTTTGTCCTCTACTTTGTGGAGTTTGGCAATTCGTGGGCTTGGTGTTATTTCTTTTCTCTTGGCTGAAAGTTCTTGGTATGCTAGAGATGGCTTGAGTTTGACCTTGTGAAACTTCTGTTTGGGTTTGGGTTGTTCCAACATAAATTCTTGAATTTTCTTGGCTTTGAGAGATCTCAGTTGTTTTGCTTCAACTTGTTGAACTTCTAAAATAGGCAGTGACTACGCTAAGTGTGCCCTAAGCTAGGATTGACCAAGTTTGGCAAACATTCATTCAATATATAAAATAAAATCAAGCAATAGATAGGAACACCCAAATAGAAGTTTGTGGTTCTCAAAATGTGATACTTGCGCCAAGGAGTGTGTATGTTCTACAAATATTTCGATCAGTCACTTCAAACACATTAACATCCTAGATGGTTTTCTGTAAGGCTGGCAGTTGGTTTAGCTAGGGAGTCCTCGATATACGCAAGGTCTGTGAGGCCCAAATCCATAGATGAGACCAAAAAGATGTCACACAGTCGAGAGGAGCGGTAACCCACTTCTCCTCTTTCACTTTTCAAGGGTATAAAGTTCCTTGAGGCTTAGCTTGAATGACAAAATCTTGATCCCAAGAGAGGTTTCTTTTGATTCACCTCCCGATTCTTATACTTTGCTGGAACGCTGGAGTTGAGGTCGTCCAAGGGGTGATGAAATCCCCAAGCAGGCCTCCTAAAAAGAAACAAGGTTTTGGATCCTAATCTTATGCACCCAAGATGCCCTCGAAAGACGATAAGGGGATAGAAGACTTGGATGACCTTGGGCTAAAGAACACGCTTGTTCTTTTACCAAGTAACTCTTATGTGTGCTAATCTAGACTTTGCAAGCACTCATGTTTAAGAGACAATGTTCAATTCCAACTTGAAGCACCAAAAAAAGTATATCGATCGAAGAATGCAAACAATAAGAAGAGTTAGGGTCAACAAAAGCAAACTCGCATGCCCAGAGGCCCTCCACATCAAGTATCGATTAATTTTCTTTAAAGAATTCAAGATTGAGTGTGAGTTTGTTTTAAGCCCAAAACAAAAGTGTGTGAGATTCGATTTTAAGCGCGCGCCCGGAGGCTCTCCACATCAGTTGTTGTTCAATTTTAGTGCCCAAACTTGAAGTGTGATCGATTTAATCTAGAGTTTTAGTTATTTAAGAATTTTGATAAAGTTAAAGTGAATGTTCAAAGACCAAGTGAGTTAGTTAGATTGTGGAAAATTTAACACCCTTTTCAAGTAGACCCATCCCCATAAATGGCGCTGAGATTGCAACCAATGGTTGAATTGATGGGTGATTAGAAAAGAGGTGAGTTCAAGGAACTACTCAAATTGATTTTTGCAAATTTGTATTTAACTTAACAAAGTTTCTTAAATGTCCAAAAATCAAACTTTACCTAAATTGCATGTGGAAAAGAGATTTGTTTTGTTCAATTTTAGAAGCTCCAAATGAAGTGTTTGATATTGCAATGGTTAATTGATCCTTGGCATTCAAGATTGGATTTGTTATTTTAAGCATGCATTCCAAGAAAAATTGATTTTAATCCATGGCATTCAAGAGTGGGTTTTGAGCAACATTCATTCAATGGAAAATGTGTTTAACCATTCAAGTTCATTTTAGCAACATGCATTCAAAGACAAATGGTTAAACATTCAAGTTCATTTTTTAGCAACATGAGAACCTGCAAGAAACATGGTTAGTGGTTCCATATGTGCTCCAACCTGCAATGAGACAAAAAAAAGCAATTTAGTTAGTTACCCAAAATCTTCAAAAATGAGAGATTAACTATGGAAAAAAAAAAATTTAACTTTTTTTGCTGTTTTTCCTATGAGTAAAAATGCTTAAAATGATCTAAATCCTACGGAACCACTAAAAGTGCAATAGAGACAGGCGAAGACGACAATTCATCAGGCGCAGACGCCAAACTGCAGAGATGCTAATCTGCCGAGATGACAAAAGAAGAGTTGGAGATGACAGATTAAGTTGGCGGCAACGGAGATGATAGTTTAGGTTGCAGAGACGACAGAGTAGCCGATGGAGGCACTGATCTACGGAGACAACAGTCTAGGATGCATAGACGATAGTCGGAGATGCCAAACTATGCAAACGACAATTTGGTTGCGGAGATGACAGTTTGCAGGTGCAGACGCCAAACTGCGGAGATGACACTACGCGGAAAAAAAAGCTGAAAAACACAAATTTTTTTCAGAATTTTTAAAAAAAAAATTTAAAATTTGTTTTCTTTTTTTTTCAGAATTTTGAGGGTATGTCTTCTTCCCAAGTGTGTTTTTTAACCTACAAAAACAAGCAAAACACCCTTCAACCCACTCAAACAACAAGAAATATTAGACTGTTAGAAAAAACAACATATAGATCGAAATAGATGATTAAATGACCCATAGTGGGGTCCCACCAGGCGTGTCAAAATGTAGAACAAGATTTTGTATGCAAAGAACATTAACAAATAAAGTAAACATTCACAAACCAAAACTAAATTCACATATATGCTTAGACAAAGAAAGAAAACAAGAAGTGTAAACCTCACAAGAGAAAACACTCCATGCTTTCTTGATTCTGTAGATGTGTCCTTTTGATGTGGATGTATGCTCAAGATGCTCAAAAGCTGCTTCAATGGAGATGGGTAATGGAAAATGGGTAGCTTTGTGAGCTCTCAATTTGGCATTATAAGGGTAAGATTGATGGCTTTGGTTCTCAAAATAGCATGGTAACTTTAGCTCAAAGATTGTTGATGAAATGGCTTGGGATGGGATTCAATTTATAGGCTAAGGGGTAGAGGGATGAAGGGATAAGATGCAAGGATGGGGAGATGCTTAAGGAGAACTAAGATGCACTCAAAGGGGAGCACATGGATTGTGCGTGTTTAGCACCAATGGGAAGGTGAAACTTGTCACAAGGAGGATGAGTGTGAGAGGGTAGGGTAAAGGGTTGGTTAAAGGCATGATGAGTGGGGTTGAGTATGTAAGAGAGATGTAAGAGGAATGAGTGTGGAAGAGGGAAGAGTGTGGAAGATGGATGTAAGAGTCACGAGTGGACTTGTAAGAGTCTTTTATGGTTTGTAAGAGCAGTCATGACTTGGTGGTTGGGTTTTTTGAGGGGAGACTTTGGTTTGGTTTAGGAAAGTCTTAAACTTGTTTAGGGAATGTGACAACATTAGGGGGTGGATTAGGCTTGGGCTTAGGACTAGATTAGGGATGTTAGAGATGTGCAAGTGGATGGCATTAATGAGGGTGTGTGAGTTAGTGGCTAAGCTAGTTTAGTATGGGTGGATGGGGTGGATTAGGCTAAATGGAGGATTAGGGATAGGTTAGGGGTTTTTGGATTTGAGGATTTTATTTATCAAATAGATTTATTTAATAAATGAGGATTTTTGGAATTAGATAGAAGAATAGGATTTAATTGATAAATGATAGGTTATTTGATTTATCAATTAGGACTATAGATGATTAATTAAATTAATCAACTAAGGGATGACAAAGGATTAATTAAATAGAAATTTAATTAATGATGCCTTTTTAGATAACTAAATAGGATTAGTAAAATAGTGTAATCAAATTTAGGTGTCTACAATAGGGACTGGGTTAGATGTGGCATAAATAACTTCAATAACCATATTCTCATCAAGTTCTTTGAGGGAAGACACGGGGGATTTCAGAGGAATCTCTTTTGAATTGAATTCAAAGCTAGAAGGAGGAGGAACAATCTCAAGGCTAAAATCCCTATTATCCTCCATGGGGGAAACATTATTATGGAGATCAATAAGGCCAGAGGGAGAAGGAAATGGATTATTTTCAGAATGAGGTTGGAGAGATCTGAGGGCATCAAACCTTTTAGTACTTAGCAAACCAAAATGAATGCGCTCTAGAGCTAACTTTTGAGCATTTTTCCATTGCCGTTTCATTTTCCAACCATCTGGAAATCATCAATAGTAGCTGGTTTAGTAGAAGAAAAAACAATTAGTTTAGGAGCCAGAGCGTTTGAGGCCTGGTTATTAAAAACACCAGACTCTGGTTTTTGGATTTGAGTATTAACAGAGGGAGTGGAAGAAACATCCTTACTACTATTATTATTTATGACCTCCTTGAAATTACCAGGATTACCAAACACAGCCATGGGGGGAGTCGAATTGGAAACAAGCACATGGATATTCACATTTTTAGAGATATCTAGGGTTTCAGGCAAGGAGACCTTTTTCTTATTAGCAATAATGGGGCAACTTTTCCTTTGATCTCCTTCTTTCTTACAGAGAAAGTAAGCATTTAGGCTGCCTAAAATCTCAATAGGGAAAACAAAAATTTCACCACCAATATTAAGATTTAGGTTTGGGGGGATATTGACCCTGGGTTTGATAGAAATCAACATCTAAGCATCCAGATTCGGCACCAATCTGGATGTTCGATCTATGCAGATAATCTTCTCGAAATTATCCATCAATTGAGGAAGAAATTTCTAGAGGAATGGCGAAAACTCTTTAACAATAACCCACCTAGGGCATGACAAAGCAATGATTTCCTCATTAATCTCACATCCTGAGACCAAGCTAGAGCACATAAGGATGTTTTTCCATTAGTTCAATACTGCCTTTTCAAGGCCTTAGCCTGCAATTCATGAGTGCTAAAGAAAATAATATATAATCCCTTTTGAATCTTCCTGCAAAAAGAAAATTTTAAGCCCAACTTCAAATTCCACAAACTATGAAACCAATCATCCATGAATTTTTTGGGAGGGCATTTATCAATATCCACACAAGAGAAGAAAATAGTAGTAGAACTTAACCTACTTTTCTCCATTGAAATCGCTTGCAACATCTCATCATTTGGCATAATGAAAACATGTTCCAAGGAGTTGCCAGAACTCTTACCTTCGGATCCGAGTCATTCACATGGAGGAGCATAAACAAATCGCACAGCAGAGGAGACACCATTTCTAGGAGGGGCAACCATCTTAGCAAAGGAGCTCCTTGGCGGATTTTCGAGTTCATGAGGAAAATGTGAAATAGTTTTGGCATCCATGGAAGACTAATAACAAATGAAAAACCGCAAAGCAAAGAAAATTTATATCTCTCCTCCATGTAATCGCCACCGGAGGTCTGTGTACGGTCCAAAATTTTGCTCCAAACTTCCAAAGTTTTCCTTCCCAATCATTATTTTTAAGACTAGTTTTTTAACATTTATTATTAATGTTCAATAATAAATATTGTAACTATTATTTAATTAAGACTTATTACTTTAATAAAATTTAAATTAATATTGAATTTTCATCTTATTTATAATTTTATTAAACAATATATGTGTAAAAATTAGACTTCTACATTAAAATGCAATAATGTTCAAATAAAAATTGAAGGCAGAGGTCCAGCTTGAAGTTGATAGCCTCTTCAGATCTGATTTACTATCGTAGGTTTTATTGTTTATACATATATAGCAGTTTTGTTAGTATGCTTAATGATCCTCTAGCTTAGACTCTCAGCTTGATATTTATGTATAATTTCTGTAAAGTTCTATTTTAAATCTCCAAGACTTATCCTTTTGATAATATGAACAATTTGAAATATACTTATAATATATGAGAACCTACTATGATCTATTCAGTTTTTGGTTTCCGCTGGATAAAGCTTTATTTTTAGGGTTTGTTACCCTAATGTTCCTAATTAAGGTTGCTTGCTGTAGATAGTTCCTCTCGGGATGTGACCAAGTTTGGCTTTTAAGTATTTTTTATTTTGTTTTATCTCTTATATTGGATTTTTATTTTATTTTTATCTGTAGTATTCATTTTGATATTGCTATTGCATATGATCAACGTATGCGATTTCCTTCTATATGTTGAAACCCTTAGACCTCAAGAAATATAGAAATCATTTTTTATGAATACTCTGTTTTATCGATAGGTTAATTTATTTCTGTTCGAGGATTTAGATGTTAGCTTGGGGCTGATTAAGGATCGATAATATCAATGGGCAGGATTTTACAATCTCAAGTATTATCTCAGCTTAATCAAATTCATTTATGGCTTTCCCTCTTTAGGAAACGTTCTGGATGGATAGTCAATGCCCCTTTCTCATCCCTTTAAAAATCGTGGTTTGAGAAAAACTCGGAAAGTGTAATGCTCCCGCCGAAAACTTGATTACCGCGTTCATATGAATTAAAATATGAATTGAAGTATGCAATTTCAATCCCCCGTTTGTATACAAGGATTATCGAATGCTCCCATTGTCATCATGAAATGAACGGTTATGAAACTCCTATAGAAAATGTTTCACTTGACAAATCTAAGCTGAGATCAATTTAGTTTTTGGTTCAAGGAGGATTGATCAATTTAGTGCGCTTCCATATGATAAAAATGTTATCGTGTATAGAAAACATGGAGGACACACTTCCATATGGATTTTGGTATAGATTCTGATTCTATTAAGTACACTTTGAAACTATAGATAGGACTAAGCTATTACGCCTCCAAGTATTTATTAATTCTATTTCAAGCAGAAATTAAAGAAAATGATTATATATAATAATATAAAAATGTTATTCACCTGCATGAAATTCTTCAATACTGTATGAAAGAGAACAATGGATATTCTCATTCACAAATAAAAGGGAATTTAAAAAAATGAAGACTGAAAGAGACCATATATTTTCAAGAGAAAATGGGACTTCTTCTCATCCATCATTCCCATCCTCTCATTTCCTGAAGTTCTATTTGTCTTTTGTTAGAAAAGAGCACAATTCAGACGAAAAATAATTGTCAAATATATATTCTATAGCACTATAATTTCATTATAAGATAAAAAAATACAATTTCTACAACAATACCAAAACTATAGCACGCTCTTACAACAGAAGGAAAAAAAAAAGCCTTAGAATTTTGTTCATTCAATCACTACACAATCTGTCAAACTACTAACACTCGGCCTTTTTCTAAATGCATTGTATCCTAACTAAAGCACGATTGACCAAAACTGATCCAAGACTGATTGAAATAGCGGTGGAAGTCTCTTCTTTATTATAACTATCACTCAAAATTGGAGTTCTATAAACTTATAACTCCTTATTACATGCAACGGTAAATGAATTAAAAATTTCCTAATTTCTAACTACACTATATTGATTTTACATGCAACAATGGTGGATTAAGAAATGTGGGTTATCACTGTTGCATGAAGAAATTATGATTTCATTCTTAATTTCTTCAGCTCCAATTACTCCCAAAAAATTTCGTAGATATTCAAAACTTTCTTTTGGTAATGCTTTAGTGAGGATATTAGCTAGCTGATCTTCAGATATGCAATAGTCAAGATGTATTTCTCCATTTCTAACAAATGCTCTTATGAAATAAAATCTTGTGTATGAGTGTGCTTTCTCCTTTTGTGTATAAATGGTTCTTTGAAAGTGCAATGGAAGATTTATTGTCACAAAAAGATTGTGTTGACTCCTCTTGTTCTTGAAGTAGATCCTTCAATATCATTCTCATCCAAATTGCTTGACATGTTGCTGATGTGACTGCTACATATTATACTTCAATTGAAAAATCATTACTATTGGTTCTTCATTTATGTCCAAGAGATTGTACCTACACAACAATGAAAGATATATCCAGAAGTTCCCCTTCTATCATCAAGATTACCTAAAAAATCACTATCTAAATAACCAATCAAAACAAAATTGTTAGTTTTGGAATGTAAACTTTCATATTCTTTTGTCCCTATAACATATCTGAGTATTCTTTTTCCAACTTTCCAATGTGAGTCTTTTGGTGACTCCATGAATTATGAGACCAAGCTAACACCATACACAATGTTAGGTCTCATAGTTATGAGATCAAGCCAACAAGTTTCTTGAATAAAGTTGGATTAGCATATGGCCCAAAATCATTTTTGCTAAGTTTTGTTCTTTCTTAAAATTGGAGTTGGTGCTGGACTATAATTCATCATATTGAATCTTCATAACACATCATTGACATATTTTGTTTGACAAATAAATATCCCTTTATTAGCTTGAACAACTTTAATACCCAAGAAATGTCTTATCAATCCCTAATCAGTCATTTCAAATTCTTCCATCATTGATTTCTTAAACGTGTCTCTAGACAATATTTTTAGTGAAAATCAAATCATCAACATATAAGCATACAATCAAAATTTAACCTTCTTTATTGATCTTTATATATAGAGTGGGCTCATTAAGACTCATGCAAAAACCATTGCTTGTCATGTATGAATGTTTTCCATTGTGCCAAACTTTAGGGGCTTGCTTCAAACCATAAAGAGACTTCTTTTCAATTTCCACACTTTAAATTCATCCCCATGTACCACACAACCAAGTGGTTGCTTCGTATAATCTTCTTCCTCAAGGGAACCATTCAAAAAAGTTGATCTCACATCTATTTGAAAAAAATACAACCATTTTGTGCAACAATCGATACAATCATTCCAATTGTATTGAGTCTAGCAACTGAAGAAAATGTTTTATTATAATCTACACTATGGTAAGTGCAAGAAGTTGGGTCTCACTTTTGGGCAAAAAGTGGAAGTGTTTTTCCTATTTTTGAAATTTCTTGTCAATTGATGTCAAAATTTGAGGCATTTAGAGATTGAATATATAAAAATTCCGAAATAAAAATTGTTGTACTCAGAATCTACTTTTTGAATATATAATTTATTTGATTACACATGATAAATTTTTTTATTATTATGGATCTTTAAAAATTACTTTTTCAAAATGCTTGTCTCAAAACCATACCACACTTGTGTACGGACACCATAATTTGACACAAATAAATGAATTTTTGTAGATAATTTTAAATAAAGTTATCTAACACATCAAAGATTAATGAAAATATTTTTTCTTAATTGTTTATTGAATAATATTTTTATTATTAATTTTTAATTGGCTATAAAGGTAAATTTTAAAAGCTCTCATGTACGAGCACCATAATTTAATCAAAATTTCAAAATTTTTAAAATATTCTTTTAAAAAAAAAAATTCCTCAAAAGAATTATATGTAGATTGCTGATATATAAATTAATTTAGGAAAAAATAAAAAATAAAAAATTTATTAAAGTTTTAGTGAACATCACTATTTTACATTTGGGTACTACCTTTAATTAAAAAGTAATACAAAAATAGTAAATAAAATTATAACACTATAAAATCTATATTTTTAAAATTAGGATAGTGAGAACTCTAATGAGTTTTTGTTTCGTAAAAAAAATTGATTCAGAAAAACTTCTAAAAATTATGGCGAGGCTTGAGTTTGTTAGTTCAATACCTTAGCCAAATCTTGAGAGGTCAAGGCATAGGCTTGGTCTCACCGAGGTTATCTCAAAATGAAATCTAAGGTGGGAAAAAACAATCTTGCCCCATGTTTTAAAAATTAGGCACCTGTTATTTGAAATTCAAAAAAGGAATGCCCATTTTGAAAAATAAAATTTGGCATTTAAAATCCGAAAAAAAATGGGCACTTGATTTTTGAAAAATATCTAACACCTTTTTTTTTTTTTAAAACGAGTGCTCATTTTTAAAAAATTATATTTTTTATATTTTTTCAAGAACGAGCACCCAATTTTTTTAAAAAAATAGGTGCTGATTTTTTGAAATTTGGATCAGACATCCAAGGCTAATATGGGTGCCCATTTCTAAAAGAGCATGATCTCAATCCATGGACTTCTGCAGTTTTGAGACTCAACTCTTGCTTCTACCCATCATATTGTTGTGAAAAACCTTTTGCTACCAATCTAGCTTTATACCTTTCAACTTCATCTTGATCATTAAATTTGGTTTAAAAAACACATTTAACTCCAATCCTTACCTTTAGGTAGAACTATGGGGTCCCATGTATCCTTTCTTTCTATGGACTCAATTTCTTCATCAATGTCTTTGATCCAATGTTCCTCCTTAACCACTTCCTCAAAACACAATGGATCACAAGAGAAAAATATAAAATTTGAACAAAATTCAAACTCTCTTCTTCTTGATCATTAATATCTTTCAAAGTTCTTATCTTTTTATCTTTTCTTGCCGAAGGTGTATTACTTACACTTTGAGAGTTTTGATTTTAATGATTTTTTGTTTGACCTTGCATGTGATTCCTTTGTGGAGTGCTTGGTCCTACTTGATTTGGCTTATTCACTTTCAGTTCTTTCTCTTCTTCATTAGCTATAGATACTCCAATTGTGATTACCTTATCCATGTTTGTATCCCATGCTTCTTCCTCCTTAAATATGACATCCCTTCTTTTAATCATCTTCTTTGAAATTGGGTTATATAATCTATAAGATTTTGAATCCTCACTGTAACCAATGAAACATATTTTCCACTCTTATCTCCAATTTTCTTATTAATTCAACTAGAAACAAAACATATGCAATAAAACCAAAAATTCTAAAATGAGATATAGAATGTTTCATACCACACCATGCTTCTTGTGGCATTTTATCTTTCATGCTCTTCATAGGACTTCTATTCAGGATCTATACATCACATGCAACAACTTCAACCCAAAATTCATTAGATAACTTCTTTTCCTTCAACATTCTTCATACCATGTCTATTATGGTTCTTGTTTTCCTCTCTGCTACACCATACTATTGTGGTGTGTACTTGGATATAAATTGTTTATTGATCCCATGATATCTACAAAAATCTAGGAACTCATTAGAATTGTATTCCCCACTTCTATCAATCTAAATATTTTGCTTTTCTTTTCAACAAGTGATTTGAACTCCTTAAAATTATTGAAAGCCTCAGATTTCTCCTTTAGGAAATAGATCCAAGTTTTCTTGCTAAAATCATCAATGAATGTCAAAAAAAAATGAAATTCATTTGAAAGATGAGGTTTGTGTAGGACTACATATGTTAGTATGTATAAACCCCAAAAGATCTCTCTCTTAATTGAATTTCCTACAAGAAAACTTTCTCAATGATTCTTTTCCTCTATACTTGACTTTCACAAGAATTAGTAGGTACACAAACATTTGACCATATTATTCTTCTACAATAAACCTAATCCATCAAAATGAATGCATTCATACCTCAAATGCCACAGCCATGTCTTATCTAGGGCTTCTTCCTTCAAGTTAGCTTCTATGAATCCTTGAATCCAATGGATTTGAAGAGGATACATCATATACCCCTAATCTCAACTTAATAATCAACCTATCTCTATAATTTTTATTCAAGATTGTGCATGCATTATCCTTAAAAATAACTTTATACCATTTTTTAGACAATTGACCAATTCTCATTAAAGTGTGTTAACATAGACACATAGCAAACATAAGGGATAAACATATTTTCTCCATTTTTAGGCCATACATGAATAACATATTTTCCCATTACAAGTAGTATACTATCATTTCCTAATTTAATTTTAGATATTATAGAATCATCCAAAATAGAAAATAATTCTCTATGTCATGCCATGTGGTTACTACAACCACTCTAAAAACCATATATATCCTTAGAATTTTCTTGTTTCACATTTCATGTTATAAACAAATGACCTGAATTACTATTTGACACATCTGAATAATTTGCACCATGATTATCTAGCTCTACTTGTTTCTTCATGCATTCATTAGCCAAATGATCATACCTCTTACAATAATAGCAATTAGTATTAAAATTATCAAACCTCAATAACTTTTGGTTTCTATCACATCCTTTGTTATTGAAACTTTAATTAGGCTAATTTATCCTTCCTCCTTGATCTATATTCACTTGCCTAGCTCTGCCTATTTCTCTTACTTTGAAATTTGATCTTCTTCTTCCTCTTGATGAAGTTTGATCTTTGAAAGCATTCTTAAAAGATGAATTATTATTTATGTTAACTCCAGACTCGTGAGATAAAAAGGAACCTATTAGTTCATCCATAGACAATATCAATAAATCTTTTGATTCTTCAGTGGTACCTATGATAGAATCAAAATTACTAGGAAAACTTCTAAGCACCTTCTCGACCACATTTTGATCAGAAATTTCATCCCCATGTGTCATTGATTGATTAACAATATTCATTGCTTTAGTAAAGAAATTGTCTATATTATTGAATACATTAATATTAAGATCCTCAAACATTCTCCTTAATATTTGTAATCTTTCTACTTTCACCTTTGTTGTACCTTGATAGAAAACTTGTAAGGCCTCCCATGCTTTCTTGGATCTTGTTTCTCCAAAAAACCTTGAAAATAATGACTCATCCATTGCTTGTTGATTGAAAAAAAAAGCATGTGAATCCTTCTCTTTATTTTTCAACATATATTTTTCTCCTTCTGGCAATGCTTGGTAGGTTGCCTAGTCTTGCGGTTCTACAAAACCCTTCTCAACCAAATTCCATATATCTTGAGAGAAAAATAAAACCCTTATTTTAATTGACCAAATAACATATTTCTTACCAGTAAAAATTAGAATTTGAGGCTACAATTTATATTGGTCATCATTGCCATGTCTTGGAACGTAATTCTCCAAATTTAGGTTGAGTTTCCTCCTTCAATGCAACCTATTCAACTCCGTAATAACTATTCTTTGATACCACTTTGTTAGAAAATACCACAATTCTAACAAAAAAATCACCAAATATATATTCTACAACACTATAATTTCATAAAAAGATCATAAATATAATTGCTACAACAATACCAAAACCTTAGCACACTGCTACAACATAATGAAAAAATAAAAATTAGAATTTTATTCATTCAATCAGTACACAAAAATAATTACACTTTCTCCTTTTAAATAATGTCTCAAACTACTAACGCTCAGTCTTTTCCTCAATGTGTGGTATCCTAAGTAAAGCGTAATTGACCAAAATTGATCCAAGACTGATTAAAATAGTGGTGGAAGTCTCCACTTTATTATAAGTATCATTCAATAGTGAAGTTTCATAAACTTAGATATCCTTATTACATGCACAGTTAAATGCATTAAAATATTCCCAATTTCTAACTACGACATATCAATTTTGCATGTAATGGTGGTGGATTAAAAACTATGATTTATCACTATTGCATGTCAAAATTATCATTTCTATTAGTTTTCACATATATTATTATTTTATTTGTATAGGATAGTTTTAGCCTCTAATTTTATTTGAAATTAATATTTTAATTAGGCTACACAATTTAGTTGGAAGGTATGAAAGTAATCTTTCCTTAACACACACACCTTTGAACTCCACATAATCATACCATTTGGAATATAGTCAAAGTACAAAAATTAATTCAAATTATCTCTATATGTCTCTTGTTTACATAATATAGAGAATAGAGTGTGTACCTATCATAACTTGATTCCACAACTCAAACATATTTAAAAGTTCACTACATGCATCTTAAATAATATTTCTCACATTATATTGATTCTCTCTCTAGACTTTGTCTCCCTCCAAGCCCAAGAGCTCTTCCTCTAATTGGCTAATTTCATCTTCTCATTAATAAAACTTGGCCAATACACTAGATTCTAGCTTTGCTTGCTATATTCTACTGACTTGATATGCATATAATATTTTATAATTGTGTTTTGATGATAATATCTACATAATTAGCCAAAGAATGCTTTATTGTAAATGATAAAACATTTTCATGTAAACCTTTTCTTAGACAAGGAAATCATTTGGGTCATTTGGACCTTACAAAATGTTTAAAGAGGAAATTAAAATTAGTTGGTGCAATATAAGATAACCATTATAACTAGTAATTGAATTTTAGATGAATAATAAGCACAAGCTTGCAGGGAAGTAATTAGAAAATATTACAAATAAGCCTATCTTGTGAGCCTATAGAGAAAGGTTAACTAGGTTTAGATGGTTTAAATAATTGAATTATGGTTTTGTGAACTCATAATGTATTTTGGATGGGTAAAATCAAACATTCATGGAGTCTTAGTGAGATATAAATCTCACAAGTCAAACTTCATATCACTAGAAAAAGTCATAAGAAAAGAGTGACCAATTGAAAGAGGAGAAAGATAGTCTTATAAGAAACAAGCTCCTTATCACAATAAGTTTCAACTTTCTAGATAAAATCCTGAACACATTATTCTTACAATATTTTTTTTACTATAAGTGTTGTATCAGCTATAGAATTTAGGGCTTAATTTTGAATCAATCATGTATTGTAAACCTAAATTATTTACATTCTAGCATGATACAGTCCCTTGTAAATAAATTTATAACTTTGATTAATGGAATGACTCACTTGGGGTTACCTCTAGAATTCGCTTGTCAATAATTCTTAATGGTTTGTACCAAAAACTATGCTAAAATTACAAAGACAATTGTTGATAAAAATAAATGTGAGGTAATTTTGATAAAAACAAATAGGAGGTAATTTTGATAAATCAAAGTAAAATTTTCTAGGCTATTGACCCTAGGGTATGAAAAACAAAACCCAACCTACGTTGACCTAGAAAAACTAGCAAGAACATATGAGAACATACCACAAGATAGAAAACATTCATATATCAAAGGATTTGTAGATAGATTCATTTTATCTTATGATCATAAATTTCCTTATCAATTTGATATTTTTTTGCAATTGGTTTAGGATAATATATCCTAACTATTGATGTGTTTGGGTTTGGAAAGTAACAAGAAATTGTGTGCCAACATTCTAGAAATAATTTTCAATATTATTAACTACAACAACCTATAAGATATAATTATATTGAGCACATTTTTTATCACATGGAAGAACAATTGTTAATGATTAAAAATGGTTCATGTAAATCATTTAGATAAATGATCTACTTGTGCTATATTTTTTTAATCCAAGCATCATCAAATATTTGAAATAAACAAGCTTTAGCTTGATTTTGGTAAACCAATAAGTTAGTGGACACTTGTGATAAGGATGAGCGATAACTAAGGTTACTACAACCACTTTGTAGACATCTTTTTGGTGCCCATGTATAATAAAATTATAGGAACTTTTAATTCCTAAATTCAATGTGTTTTATAAATAATGGATTCAACTGGGAAGTCAAATTTAATTGGTTTTTTGGTACTTTATGGAAGAGTACAATGTACTAAGGTTTTATAGTTCAGCTGTAGAATCCTACAAACCTCCAATACATGTAATAGAGAGTGTATTTGCATTGGAACATGTATGGTAGATGGAAAACTTAGATCCAATACATCTATGTACTCTTGTATGGTCAAAAAAATGAAAAAATTTCCTTCTGTGTCTTTTGGATGTGGAGGGTTCACATTAGGGAGAAAAGAATTCAATGTGGAACATGAGTTTTCTACAATTTCTAAATTTAATGTTGCTAGGTACTGACAATATGATCCAATAAACATAATTGGTACAAAGCTTGTACAAAATGGGAAATTCATAAGTAATTGTCAACATGAGAGTATTCCATTGATTGAAATTTTGAAAACATGGAATTCTTGTAAGTGGTCAAAAAGAGATAGAGAAATGTGTTAATGAAAATAATACTTTAATAGAGGAATTGTTACCATGAATTAAAGAATTGTACAAATAAAAGAAAATGTGCAGCCTTTGACATCCTATAGTTTCTACCAAAAAGTGGATCATTCAAGTAAAACATCCATATTCTAGATGCCATAAATAAAGAATATGCAGCTTCACATTGGCCTTGAGGAAAAATTACCACTTTTTTGGAAATGAGGAAGAATTTTGAAGACCCTAAGACCTCTGGAGATTTTGAAGACTTTTGTAAGGATGAAATATTTAGCGAATTATGGGATAATGAGCATCTAGATGCAGCAACTAAACAACATGACTCTAATGATGAAGATTATAAGTGTGAGGTTTCTAAGGATCCTACATCCACTACCACTATGACTAGTTCCATTGAATCTACTCCCCAAACTACTACTATTACTAGTACATTTCTAGATCCTCCACCTGAACCATATGTTGTACTCAACCAAAAGATAAGGGAAACTTATGGAAAAGGGGAAATTTTTTAATTTAAAAATGAGTTATTCAGGTGATGGTGGGCTGGGCCCAATAGGTTAAGGATCTTGGTAACCACTTCCCATGGTAGAGCAACCAAAGCCTAATCATAAATGATTCATCGGAGATGATCCATTGGGTTCATCAAGAAAAGGTGAACCCATTGCAACATTGTATTTCTATTGGAAATGACTATTAAATGCATGTTTTATACTAGTTTGTATCCAATTACTAAAGAACTAAAATTATTTTAGAAAACTAACATTTCAATATATAATTGTTCCTTCAAATTTTTCATTTCTACCTCTAAATTTAATTTATATGACTGAATTTCAGTATATCTATATAAAAATTCATTTTTTTGAAGCATACGATCTAAGATAAATTCATCCTAGCTAAGTTATATATGGTCTCACACTTTTCCAATTAGAAATGACTATTAAATGCATGTTTTATATTAGTTTGTATCCAATTACTAACAAAATAAAATTATTTCAAAAAATTGACATTTGAATTACTCTTACTATTTTTTATGATTTTTTAAAGAAAATATAAGCACCATCTTATAGAGCTCCAAGTCAAGAATATTCTCATATAGAGTTTATATTTTTTTAATTAGATATAGTATATTATAATTAAAAAATTCTACAAGAATATATTTTAACACTCGAAACGATTTCAATTTTGAGAAGGAGAAAAATATTGAGTGATCTCAATTTAATAAAAAAAATTATATAGCATTCTAGAGGAGAGAGTCCTCTTCTAGAATCCATAATTTTTATTTTGGTAACAATAGATAATTTTTTAAAAATTTGGTGGGAGATGAGAACTATAAATTTTAGGTGAATAAAATTTTGAATCATTATAAAAGAGAAAATATAAGTCTAAAGCCAATTTTTACTTTTGTTTGTTCTAGCTATATATGTTATCTATAACATAGTTTGAGATCAAAGGAAAATAATTTTATTTCCATATAGTTTTGTGGTGGCAACTAGACCCCTAATTTTTAGCATTTTTTAGCAACTAAAAAAAGATGTATAAAAATTAGGAAAATATATAAACTCTTATTCCAAATGATTATTAAAAATTCTAGTCCTAAAATTCATTTATTTCTACACATTTCATTAGTTTACTTTGTTTTTAAATTCCAAGTAATAATACCAGTTTTATATCATAAAGGTGAACATTTATATTTTGGTTAGCCTTTTCCTTTACAAAAGGGTGATACAAGTTTGTGCTTTTACCCATGAACAAAAAGCTAAGTGATCTAAATATGTAGAAAGAGATAAAACTTAAGAATTTGAAGGAATAATTGAAAGAAAGAAACATAAAACTTAGTGGCAATCATGTTAATACAGATGCATATGTGAAATTCTAAGAAATTAGGAAAAAATTGCAAGAAAGAAATAAATGTAATTTGAGAATGACATACAATAGGTTGGACACACAAAAGGGTCATCCAATTAAGACTTCAATGTGTGTTTGCATTAAGACAGTCCAAAATTTGCATTATAAATCTAGATTTGGGTCATTCTTTTCAACGAAAAATTTCCCTCCCGTTACATAAACATGTACTCTCATATTTGGCCTCAAAGTATTTGGTGGAAGGTAGAAATTCATGCCACTATACTATTATTTCAAATGATTATCTATATGTATGACCACAAATATTCTACATGAAACCAATCCTCCATCAAACACTTCTCCTCACATGCATGAAAGCTTGAATGCTCAAGCGACTAATGATAGTCATTTCAAAGGAAAACAATAAAACTTATATTTTAGGGAAGAAATATAATGGTCAATCAAATGGGATTGCTATCATAATTGTATTGGCTAAGTCTTCTAATATTATTCAATTATTCTTACTAGGTCTCCAAATATCATTAGTTGTAGTGAAAATTTGCAAAGGGAAGTCAATTCTTAAATGGTTTTCCTTATCGAAAATGGACAAAGCTATAAAGAAACAAAAATATATTAAATCCATTATGCTAAATAACTTTAACATCGTCAAGGAAATGAGGAGAATTAAAATATGTAATTATGAGATAGGTCATGGATGTTCTCTTTTACTTTTTGCAGAACAAGCCTCGTTGTCTACAATTTAGTTATTTTAAAAAGAATCATATTCGTTATATTTCTATATAGTACCCTGTATAACTATAAATCATACAATATCATATATTAAAAAAAATGTATTAGATTGTTAAATCTAAGTTGTAACTTGTAAGAATCTAATATCACCTATATAATTTATTTTGTAATTGATTTTATGAACTATGTTGTGTAGTATAGGTTTGGAAACACACATTTTAGGTTATATATCATGATTTTGTTAGATTGAGAAAAAAAATTTCAAAATTATTTTACATTATTTGGTCTACAAAAAATATGAAAAATTTGAAATACAAATTCTAAAAACACAATACTCACTTAGTTCATACTAATATATTGAAAATCTAGTCATAATTGTATGATTTAAATTTAAATTTATTTTAATAAAATTTTACTAGTAATTTATTTTTCTTTAACATAACTATTTTAAGTCAAAAAACTTCATGATAGACTAAGGGCCCACCAATTATGGTTAGGTATTTTTTATTATTAAAGTTTAGTATAAAATATTATATAATTTTTTCATACAAATTATCAATATTTATATTAAAATATATTTTATGAATTTAAAAATATGTTTTACAAGACAAATCTAAGCCAAAAATTTAGTTTGTTTCTATCTAATTGTTTATTAACTTTGTACATATACTTATTGTTTTTCAATGACCACATTGTTAAGTAGAAATCTCTCATGGTCCACACTGATATTTGTGAAAAAGAATGCTGAAAAGATTTGAATAAAATGTCATCTGAATCACAATCTCATTTCAATTTTGATGTGGCTTTAAATTTTTTTTGAGGGAGGGCTAATGAATTTGGTACCCCTTAGCATCACACAAATTTTTGAGAAAACCAACACATTTGGACTAAATTTTAGTTTTCCAAGCAGAGTATCAATACTTTTTAAATAAGCCAAATGTTGAGTAGTTAAGATGGCAAATCAAGTTGAAGTTTGAGAAACACAAAGGCATGGTATTAAAAAAATGAGGTCTTCAAGTTGGCCATGTTAAAAAATGTTGTATAAATTAGTTATTTTATATCATGTGCTGAATTTGTATTAGGATGGACCCATGCTTGAAAAAAGTAAAGATAATGAAGTTAAAATCACTTTTTTCATTGTTGAGGAGTATATTTTACCATTGCGTTATAAGTTCTTGCCTTTAAATATTGTTATTTATAAAGTTGGATTAGACTCGAACCCAAGACCTCCCAGATAAGAGGCTAACAACCTACTATTGTATTGTAAGCCTTAAATTATCTATTAATCTAAATTATAAAATATTCACATATCTAATTATTTGAAAACATAAACATATATTTATAAAACTTACTATATTTATTCAATAAATACATGTTGACATCCTAAAAATATACTCAATGGATAAGAAAAGAAAATGGAATGAGTTTATATTATTAGGCCAAAATACCCTACAAAATATAGCCAGTGGCAACTTTCTTAGGCATAAGTTATCCAACCACAAATTTAGTAGTGGCTGGATGTATGCCAATGCCTACCATCCATACCTCATACTTTTGTATTGTACACAAATTCACATTCATTTGTATTGTACATAAATTTTCGTGCAACTCAGTTTGCAAAAGAATAAAATGATTTTTTAAGGTTTTCAAAAACATTATTTATGAATCAAGTGAAAAAAGTTATCCTTAAATTAAATTTAAAGAATGTTTTAGTGAAAATTTTGAAAAGAATATGATGTTTATAGTGTTTGTCATACTAAAATGTTCAAATTATAAAAATTATTTAAAATTCCAATAGAAAATATCATTTAAAATTAAATTTCAAATATTTTAATATTTTTGAATATTAGAATCTTAAAATAAATATCAATCATTTAAATATTTTTAAAATATTAAAATCTTAAAATAAATATAAAAAATTTAAATAATTATATGATTGATTTTTATTGCTACATAATTCTATAATAATTTTATTAAGGTGTATGAATTTTTAGTACAAATTTATCATTTTATAGTTGAGTAAAAAACTGATAAATGATTATATTATAGTAAAAAAATTAACTTATAAAGTATCTATAGTGTTTTATTATTATTTGAAAACTTGAGGTGTCATAAATTTAATTGATTTTGTTTTAGTTTTTCTAGAAATATTTTATGAAGATAAAGTTTTATGATTGTTTGACAAATTGGAATATTATGAAGTTCAATTTATAAAATGTTTAGTTGTTCTTATTAGTATAGAGGCATTGTTTGAGTTTTCTTAAAGTTTACTACTAACATTTTCCTTATATTATAAAAATCATAAAGGATAAAATTGTGTATTTGAATAATGTGACGAGTTCAAAACAAATCACATGTGAATATCAAGAGTTCAAAAGGAACAACAACAAGGAGGGAGGCAAAGCCTCAACCAACTATCTCAGGAGCAACAAAAAGGAATAGTCCACCAAGCGAGACCACTATCCGAGATACATATATATCAGACCTATACAAGAAGACAAGAGAACCATAAGAATAACAAAAGGAAATCTAGTCCTGTTGGAGAGCATCTTAAAACTTATTGATCCAAGCAGTCCACCCTAGGGGACCCTCCATCCATACAACATTTTTTTGACCCAGCAATTGGTGAAAGACATGGAGATTATCAGCAGAGGGGTTTTTACTGTTGTTGATCTCTTGCATGAGCTTGTCAAGGGCTTCATCAAACGCCACCTTATTGTTCAGTATACTTGCCAATTCGTAACCATTCTGCATCTCGTAGATAAACATGGTAGCTTGACCATCCCTTAGAAATCAAAGGAGATTCCTTTTTTCCATATTCAGAACACAATAGACCTGTGAAACAATTTTAAAATATATGAGATTTCTATGAAATCCAGTAAGAGTCCTCGAAAAACCTTGGAACTTAGCATCATTTCTACATTTCCATATATGCCAAAGGATAAGCGATGAGAGAAGCTACTAGAACAAGTTAGCATCTTTTCTAAGGCCTCCAATAAAACTCGAAATAATATCAAACATGTAAACATAATGAGTAATGCATATACCAAACATGAGCTAGAATTCTCTAGCAAAAGAGAAATCAAAGAAAATATGTCTCATAGTTTCAGGAACTCTGCAGATAGAACAAATATCAATGTTAGCTTGCTGATTTCTTATGGGGAGTCTGTCCAGGAGGAGCTGCCACTTAAAACATTGAATTTTAGGCTGAATAGGAGCTTTCCATAGTTTATCAAATATTTTATGCCAATCTGTGGAGGTAAAGGGACAATACCAAATATCATTAAGGTGGTGGGAAATAGAGGTATCATGAATAAGAAATCTGTAGATATCTTTAGCTTTGACTGAAGTGAGGAGAGTACCATCTTGCCACCTAAAGGAAAGATATTGGTGAGAGTCTATATCAGCATTACGGGGGAGATTAAGTTGAGAGCAAGCCATGTTGATAAGATTATAAGTACGCTTATGAGAAGCAGGAAGGTCATATTGATTGGCAAGGACATCCCAATTGATAAGCTGACTGTGTTCAAGGATATCCATGATATACTTAACACCTTTGTTGGCCCAAAATCTAGCCAAACAACCTTTAGTCAAAGCAAGAGGTTTTCCCTAATGGAGAATATTCCACCATAGTGATCACTCACCTTGAAAAGTGAAGTTATAATCAAAGGCTGAGTTATCAATATGGTGTCGAATGTTCTCCCAAGCTTTCCATATGGAATGGAAGACCCAAGTTCCCTTCACAGAAACATGGAATTTGCCAAAAATCATATCATTGAGTGGGAGATGTTTCCAAGATCTAGCAATTTTAGGAACACCATTTTGAGTGTTACTTTTGACAAGCACTTTCTAGGGCTCGTTACCATCAAGGGATTGAAGGATCTATTTAGAGGCAAGAGCCATTCCCTAAAGCTTGAGATCCCACTTAAAAGAATGGACTTTCTTCATACCTTTTCCATCTGACCAAAGAAAGTGTTTGATGGCCTTCTGAACTTCCAAAATTTGATAGTTACTAAACATCTAGATAGAGGAATAGTATTTACTATAGGAGGAGAGAATCTTCTGGAAAACCTGAACTCTCCCAGCAACAGAAAGGAGCTTGTGATTCTGTTTATTAATATTTCTAATTTTTTTAATCTTTTATCCATAGCCACATATCTTTGAGGGAAGGGCTCATAGAAAAGGGGATACCAAGATACCTAACAATCTTGTTAGGTCCCCCCCAAGAAAAACTAAATTGGTGAAGCTAGTCTGGAGGATGATCATGCCATCCTAACAAAATGGATTTAGAGCTAGAGATACGAGCTCCTAAAGTTTTACCAAACATATCAATTTTATTGCGGAGGTAGATGATGTTATCCAAATTGAGCTCTAAGAAAAGAGAGGTGTCATTAGCAAATTGAATATTAAGAAGCTCGGAGTCATCAGGAAGAGTAATACCACGCACCTTAGGGGAGATGGTGTCATCCTTAAGGATATAATAAAGAGCATTGGAAGCAATGAAAAAAAGAGTAGGAGCAAAAGGGCAACCCTATCGAATAGATTGAGACAGAGGAATAGGATTGGATAGGGTGCCATTGACATCAATCATGGCAGAAGCATCTTTTAGAAGATTTGAATATACTTATAGAAAATATTAGGGAATTTAAAAGCTTGTAACATCATCAAGATGGAGCCCCATTCAATTCTATCGTAGGCTTTCTTGAAATCAAGAAGAAGCATAGCTACTTCCTGATGTGAAGTATTGGCCCATTCCATGGCTTCCTAGCTAGTAATGAGATTCTCAAGGATGAATCTACCTTTAATGAAGCCGGTATGAGTGGAGCAGATAAAATTAGGGAGAATAGCCTCTAACCGAGAGGCCAAAACTTTCACAAGAATTTTATAAGAAACATTAAGTTAAGTGAGAGGACACCAATTTTTGATGAAAGCTCTGTCTCCCTCTTTAGGGATGAGCTTTATGATACCAGTGTTAATAGCAGTCCTTAGAGTGTCATGTGAGAAGGCCTCAAGGTATAACTCATAAATGTCCTTGGAGATCAAATCTATGTAAGCTTTGTAGAATTTAGTAGGAATGCCATCCGGCCTCGAGGCTTTTTTTTCTTTTAGCTTGCGGATGGCATTAGCAATTTCTTGATGGGAAACAAGGCTTTGGAGGGTAGAAATATCATCCTCTAAAAGCTTCTTAGGAATAAGCTCAGAACATCAAAGTCTCATCAACCTTGAATTATCAACATCTTCAGAAGTAAATAGGTTTTTATAAAAAAATTTAAAGGGCAAAGAAATATCCTGGCCCATAAGCCGCTCCTGATCATTATCATAGATTCTATCAATTCTTTCATTTCTTTGTTTCTCTTTGAGAAAATTAAAAAAATATTTAGTTCCTTTGTCACCAAACTGAATCCAATGATTGTGGGCTCTGATGTAGGCCACTTTGGCTTTAATGTGTTGATGTTTCCTAAGTGAATTCCTGGCAAAGGACACTTGCTCAACAAAGTTGGTAGAATCCGGTTGGGATTGGATATTGGTCTCAGCCATAAATAGCCATTTAGAAAGCACCTTCTCGATACGTCTGTGATTCTTGGATTTCATTTGGCCAAAGGTTTGAAAAATCTTAGTCTAAGAAGAGATATTAAGCTGCCATCTATCAATATGAGACAAGGACTTATTTTGCAAGTTGATGAGTCTAATCATATTAACAGCAATGATCACATCCTGATCTTCAAGAAGAGAAGTATTAAGGATGAATTTATAGGTGGAGGTACAATCCAAAAGGGGGAGGGGCCTAAAATGAATCTGAGCTAGGGTGGGACAATGGTCAGATAAGGTATCAGGAAGGACAGTAACAGGAGATCCAAGATGATTCGAAGAAAAGGAGAAGAAGTTGTTGTCAGCATAAAATTTGTCAAGCCTGGAATAAATTTGGTTAATTCCCTGTTGAAGATTACACCAAGTGAACCAAAGAGCTCTATTCCCAAGAGCATCTCCTTCAAGGGGATCGAATAAGTGAAATTGTTGCTTAAACTTATCCCAGTGAAACTTTTCAATATGTTTCCATTGAAAGGGGGAGCCACCAATTTTATCTCCAAGACTTTCAATCATATTAAAGTCTCCACCAAAAAACCAAGGAATGCAAGGAAGGGAAGTCAACCAATCCCAAAGGATGATTCTTTCATTATAGTCATTAGAGGCATATAGGGAGCAAATTCCAGATTGAAAGTTATCAAGGTTAAAGGTCACCCAGGCAACTTTGTTGCAAGGAGAAATTCCAAAATTAGTTATAGATCGAGACCACTTAGGGTTAATAAGGAGAGCAACACCCCCCTTGCCCTTGGTATGATTAGTCACAATCTTGAAGGAATCCTTATAGATAAAATTAAGGGTAGTATCTAGTTTGAAACCAACCGCCTTAATCTCTTGTAACATTATTATAGTAGTTTTAGCCTGAGAATCCATGAAATTTTCAACAATAACCTTGCAATTAGGAGACTCAAGGCCTCTCACATTCCATGACACAATATTCATTGAGAATGCATTTTATTGGAACTAGTAAGGGGATTAGAATCCCCACATTTCTTTTTGTTTTTGGAACCGAGAGGTTGACCCTTTTTCTTCGAGCTAGACTTGATCAAAGCATCTTCATCCACACTAATATCCTTAGTAAGTAAAGCAAAGTCTTTAGTAATCATATCAGAGCTTGTAGGGACTGGGTTAGATGTGGCATAAATAACTTCAATAACCATATTCTCATCAAGTTCTTTGATGGAAGACACAAGGGATTTCAGAGGAATCTCTACTGAATTGAATTCAAAGCTAGAAGGAGGAGGAACAATGTCAGGGCTAAAATCCCTGTTATCCTCCATGGGGGAAACATTATTATGGAGATCAATAAGGCCAGAGGGAGAAGGCAATGGATTATTTTTAGACTGAGGTTGGAGAGATCTGAGGGCATCAAACCTATTAGTACTTGGCAAACCAAAATGAATGCGCTCTAGAGCTAATTATTGAGCATTTTTCTGTTGCCATTTTCATTTTCCAACCATCTAGAAATCATCAACAGTAGCTAGTTTAGTAGAGGAAAAAATAATCGGTTTAGGAGCCAGAGCATTTGAGGCCTGGTTACTAAAAAACCCAAACTCTGGTTTTCGGATTTGAGTATTAACAAAGGGAGTGGAAGAAACATCCTTACTACTATTATTATTTATGACCTCCTTGGAATTATCGAGATTACTGGACATAGCCATGGGGGTAGTCGAATTGGAAACAAGCACAGGGATATTCACATTTTTAGAGATATCTAGGGTTTCAGTCAAGAAGACCTTTTTCTTATTAGCAATAATGGGGCAACTTTTCCTTTGATGTCCTTCTTTCTTACAGAGAAAGAAAGTATTTAGGCCGCCTAAAATCTCAATAGGGAAAACAAAAATTTCACCACCAATATTAAGATTTAGGTTTGGGGGGATATCGACCCTAGGTTTGATAGAAATCAACTTCTAAACATCCAAATTTGGCACCAATCTGGATGTTCGATCTATGCAGATAATCTTCTCAAAATTATCCATCAATTGAGGAAGAAATTTCTAGAGGAATGGCGTAAACTCTTTAACAATAAGCCTCCTAGAGCATGACAAAGCAATGATTTCCTCATTAATCACATCCTGAGACCAAGCTAGAGCATAGAAGGACGTTTTTCCAACAGTCCAAGACTGCCTTTTCAAGGCCTTAGCCTACGATTCATGAGTGCTAAAGAAAATAATATATAATCCCTTTTCAATCTGCTCGCAGAAAGAAAATTTTAAGCCCAACTTCAAATTCCATAGGCTATGAAACCAATCATCCATGAATTTTCGAGGAGGGCATTTATCAATATCCACATAGGAGAAGAAAATAGCAGTAGAACTTAACCTACTTTTCTCCATTGAAATCGCTTGCAACATCTCATCATTTGGCATAATGAAAACATGTTCCAGGGAGTTGCCAAAACTCTTACCTTCGGATTTGAGTCATTCACATGGAGGAGCATAAAAAAATTGTGTAGCAAAGGAGACACCATTGTTGGGAGGGGAAACCATCTTAGCATCTCCTCGATGGATTTTCAGGTTCATGAGGAAAATGTGAAACGGTTTCAGCATCCATGGACGACTAATAAAAAATGAAAAACCACAAAGCAAAGAAAATTTAATGCAATTAAAGACAGTTGCAGAGGGAGGGAACGAAGGTATGTTGTGTGGAGGAGATAGCTCTCCTCCATGTAATTGCCACTGGAGGTCTGCGTATGGTCCAAAACTTCACTCCAAACTTCAAAAGTTCGCCTTCCCAATCATTATTTTTAAGACTAGTTTTTTCACATTTATTACTAATGTTCAATAATAAATATCGTAACTATTATTTAATTAAAACCTATTACTTTAATAAAATTTAAATTAATTTTGAATTTTCATCTTATTTATAATTTTATTAAACAATATATGTGTAAAAATTAGACTTCTACATTAAAATGCAATAATCTTCAAATAAAAATTGAAGGCAGAGGTCCGGCTTGAAGTTGATAGCCTCATCGGGTCAGATTTAGTATCGTAGGATTTATGGTTTATACATATATAGCAGTTTTGTTAGTATGCTTAATGATCCTTTGGTTTAGACTCTCAGCTTGTTTGATATATATGAATAATTTCTGTAAAGCTCTATTTTAAATCTCCAAGACTTATCCTTTTGGTAATGTGAACAATTTGAAATATACTTATAATAAATGCCAACCTACTATGATCTATTCAATTTTTGGTTTCTGCTAGATAAAGCTTTATTTTGAGGGTTTGTTAGGGTTGCTTGATGTTCCTCTCGGGATGTGACCAAGTTTGGCTTTTAAGTATTTTTGGTTTTGTTTTATCTCTTATATGGGAATTTTTTTTTGATTTTATCTGTAGTATTCGTTCTGATCAACGTATGCAATTTCCTTCTATATGTTGAAACCCTTAGACCTCAAGAAATATAGAAATCATTTTTTATGAATACTCTGTTTTATCGATAGGTTAATTTATTTCTGTTCGAGGATTTAGATGTTAGCTTGGGGCTGATTAAGGATCGATAATATCAATGGGCAGGATTTTACAATCTCAAGTATTATCTCAGCTTAATCAAATTCATTTATGGCTGGATAGTCAATGCCCCTTGCTCAAAAACTTGATTACCTATTAACTTGAAAACTTGATTATGGTCCACACAGATTTCTGGAAAAGAAGACTTGACTCTACTTGTAATTCTTGGTCAATGGTGGAAATCACTGGAATAAAATATCATGTGAATCACAATCTACATTTCCATTTTGATTGTTAATATATTTATAATATGATTATAATATGTTAGTAATATATTTGTTATAATTAATTATTGTAATAAATAATTATTATAATTAAAAGTTAGTCTTATAATTTTTTAAGAAAAACTAAAAAATAGATATTTATTGTTGATTAAATTTTTTATATTTTTTAAGTGAGGTAGGTTGTTTGAAGTTATAAAAAATTGGTAAATTCTAGTATAATTTTTTTCTCTATAATATTTATGAATCTCAAGAAAAGACTGCCTGATGCTATTTTTTGTTAGTAAGAAAATATCTTCTATTGTTTTTAAATTGCTATTCAGATGTGTTTTTTTTAAATGAAATAATGCATCTTTTTGTTTCACAATGATTCAATTTTTTAATAAGAAAAATAATACAATTTTAATAAATGTGTATTTTTATCAAACAAAATGAAATCTCAACACTTCATTTAGGAAATTATTTGCCGGTCACAATAATATTTGTGGTAGCATACATCCATGAAATTTAATTTTATGTCTGATTATAATAAGTGGAAGCTATGACTATATTTTGAAGTACAAATGTGTTTGTAGGTTTTCTTTTATTAGAATAGAGAAATAGGTAGTGTTAAATATATATATTATTTAATGTGTAAGAAATTTTGATATTTTTTATTAAATTATCTTTGTTAAATACTTTTAAAAAAAAAAAACTTTTCTTTGTTCTATGCTATTTTGTGTTTTTAATATGGATTTTCTCAAGCTTGTGTAGCAAACTACGAGATGATTCTACCCAAAGTTCTAATTATTTGATTAGGCAAGAAGATATTTTCAATTTTGGAAAGTTATCTAGTTGCCTAAATAATTTGGGAAGAGACTTTATTCCCAGGAAACTTGACGCTAAATTGTTTAAGAGTTTAAGATGACCCAGAGAGTCAGGTAAATGCCCCAACATTTTGCTCTCCATAATTGTAAGGTTGGTCAAGGAGGACATATTTTGAAGAGATATTGGCAGACTTGTCAATAAGTCACTCTTGATATGCAACTCTCACATCTTGCTTTGTTGATCAATGTTCAATAGCTACCTTAATCTATATGTATTTAATAAAAGGAGCCCTGTCAAGGAAGCTTGATTTGTAATGTGAGGAGAATAATCTTCTAATTGTGTATAGTGAGAAAGGCTCAAACTCTCCAACTTTATCATGTCTTCCATAATGTTTGAGTCTAAGATGAGTTCATATAATCCCTTTAAGAGGTGATGTTGTAGTAGTGTGAGCCTCTTAAAAGAGATTGGTGACTTCCTAACATAACATCATATAAGTGTTGGATAAATTCAATTGGTAAGCCTTTAGTATTCAAGGAAAATAATGCTTAAAGAATAATTGTTTGAATTTTAACAAGTTCAAACTTATAAACTTTAAAATCAATTTGCATATTTTGCATAGAAGTTAGAGAATGTAATGTTTTGTTCTAGATCTAAGCACCAAAAACTGGTGCCATAGTCTATGATTTCAAATAGAGGCTATGGAGAGGGTTGTACAAATAAACATACAATGGATGAGAAAGTGGAATGAACAAGGCAAGGCTTATGGTATGCTTGGGAATACAGTGAGTGTGTTGTCATATTTGGACTAAGGAACCTTTTGTGATTATGGTGGAATATGGTCAACTTAAATTGATAGGAAATTTTATAATTGTACAATATAGTGGCAGAAAGATATAGGTGGATATTGTTATAATTCTACAGTAGACCAATGCATAATGAGAACATTGAAAAGAATACAAATTGATAGTTCATACATTTAACACTTGATAATTATTCTACAAGAGGTTCATAGTTTGAACTCAATAGCCCAAATAATATTTGATACTAAATATTATAATTGACAACTAAAGAATACAAAAAACTGAGTATTATTTTCATTGAACATTGTGCCATGTTTTTTGACAAGGTTTATAGTCTCAACTATATAACTATGTAACAAGTGCATTTCATGCATTGAAGACTATAAAATGACTAAAAAAAATTTTAGTCTCATCTAACATCAAATAATTTACAGAGCCCTTGCAATAAGTATATAAAACACAAGATTTATAGTCTCATCTAAAATCATAGTCCTACTATACAAATGTACATAATGGAAGACATTGAAAATATGACATTATTTACACTATAAATTCAACACTAAAAATGATTACACTATACATTTAGTAGTAAAAATGATTAACCAATGAAACTCATATTGTATTTGATGCAATCTCATGATATCCATTTGTTTCAGTTTTTTTTACCTGCTTGGACTACAACACTACATTTTGTAAGCTACATGATCTAATTTTTGTTTCCTTCAAGTTAACTAAAACAAAAACTTGTAAGGAAACTCTTATAAATGAAATTCTCATTTAGTCACACATTTACTTAACTAAATACTTGGTAGAATTTATTGAGCCTCTCACATTTGGTAAACATGGTACAAGCACGATATATATAAAAGAATCAAACAAAACATTCTGAAAGAATATGTAGACATGATTATTTCTTGAAAGAGAAATATGTATATTGGTGATGGTGATAAAGGAAGATTAGAAGCAATAAATTGTAGTGTAGTAAATTGAACTATTTACTTGTGATTGATTAGTGACATATAAGTGCAAGTTGAAATATATTATCAAATACATATGGTACCATTTACGATGTTAAAAATATTTGTACACATACTATTTTAAGAAATCTACATAAACTAAATTTGGTCCATCATGAAGAGAGTTCTATGGCAATTACTATATTTTCTTGATAGTCTGTGGGCTTTTGGATATATATATATATATATATATATATATATATATATATATATATATATATATATATATATATATATATATATATATATATATATATATATATATATATATAATACTGTAGTAAATAGTTTTAGTAAGAATGAGTTAATATTGTTCGACTAATACACATGGATGCATTATTAGAGTGGATCATATTATTTCACTGCAATTCAGTAGTGTCCTGCAATATGGGAGAGAAAAAAAGTTGTGTTAGTCAGTGGAGGGGGGATGATCTCAAAGCTTTGAATTTTTTATTTTTCTTTTATGTATACTATAGATGGGCTTGAACCATATCACCTTTACCACTTGTTCATGATGGCGGAGGAGAGTGGAATTTTTGACAATATTGTTTTGAGTCATTGTGAACCTTTCTTTAATTGATATTTCTTGCAAAGTGAAGAAAATTTTGGATTTGTTCTCTATGTAGTCTTCATATTTCATTTCTAAGATTTGTGGCACCAACTCTTTAATTATGGAATGGTCAACTGAATAGTAAATAGTCTACTTGTTTTTAGTAGCCAAGACTATTTTTAGATGGATCTTCTATACATAGTTGAACATTTCATTACACTTGGTGAAGTCCCTAGATCCTTCCTTGAGAACACTGAAGCCATCAAACTTGTAATTGCATTGTGAGCAGAAGGTAGTGAGAGGATTAGATAATGGATTTATAACTCTTAGAATGCCATAGAACTATTTGATAGTTAATGAGTGTTAGTAAGAGGAGTTACCTTTAATTTTGAGAAAATAAATCTATCAAAATTATTTTCTATTACCTCATATGTCTACTGCAATAATTCATTAAGAATTTGAAGAGTTCTTGAATCATTTAACTCGCAAATGTATGCAGACATTCCTATATAGAATGCTATTTTCTTTTACCACCTTTGTGATAATTTTTTGGAACATAAGTGTTGGAGTTTCATTATGATGTAACATTTCATCTACTAGAGCATGATGATGACCCAGGTTTGGATGTAGTTTAAGTTGCAATACAGTGGTAATGTTAGCTTTATGTGAAGATGGAGGTGAAGGTTTATCCTAATTACCATATGCATCATATTGTTATTGGTTGTTCATAATATTTGTACTAAAATAGTTACCTATGCTCTGTCATCATCACCATGACCGTCCTTGAGCTCAAACGTTGTTATTGATCCTATTTTCTTGCTCCAACTACTAGTGCTCAAATAGTTCCAATTGGATACTCATTTGGACTATTTAGTAGCTGATGAATTCTACAGCTTGGAATGAAGTTGTATTCCATGCAAATCTAAGGAATTGTTTCAATGGTGGTGTTCTCTTTCACCACAATTATATAGTCATATTCACCATGGTCATAATCAGATTTTGGCTCCAACTAAAAATAAAAAATGTGTATGCCCATCCCTATAATCAGTTCAGATTCATATTGCTGGACCAATTAACCTTCACATTAACTATTACTCTTATCTCTACCTTGCTATCTATGAAATTAGCACGAAGCATGTAATGGGTCTTGTTGATCTTGTCAAGTATGTATTTTTCCACAACCAATACATTCCCTTCAAGGATCTTGCCAATTTTTCTTTCATTAAGTTCTTCAATTGAAATTGTACTATTTGTTTTAACCTTTGACCTATGTATTTCCATTTTGTTTTTCTCAAGTCTTCTTTGTTTTGTAAAAAGAGTATGTGCTAAATTTTTATACAATAAATTTATACCTTTTTGCATTCTAATCTTATTTAACCATTGTGGTTTTTCCAATTCTTTTAGCTGCTTCTAGTTTGACTTGGGTAGTGGTTGCATCATTTTTTTGCATATTGGTTACTTCCGTTGTACCTTGCAAACTGCAAAACCATGATTAAATAGCTATAGTTTTGTAGTCAATAAAATGCAGGGAGAAAATAATTCCTTTGGAAATGTATTTATATTTTTTTACTATTGTGGTCATCAAATATATTTATTATGCAATCACAATTGATTTGGATGTTTCTTTTGAATGTGTTGTTGTTTACAGTAGGTTGGTTACAAATGTTCGGTGGATTGTGAGTAAAGTTGAAAAGTGATCAGTCTAGTATGCTTCCAATTTGAAAATATTACATAAGTTTGAGTTAATATTAGACCATATATGGTCAATAAGAGAATGATCAGTACTGTGTGTAGTATTTAGTAGGAGTTTGAGATTATGGTTGTGCATGTAGGATGTTAGACCTCTGCTTCTACTATTTGTTATTTGCATATTGATGTTGAAATCTCCTACAATGTAAAATATCTTATTTGGTTCTATGCTTTTGACTACATTATATAGAGCTTGTTCTATCTCCTCTAAGTAACTATGTGGTCTTGCATAAACATTAGTTATATGTATTTCTTTTTTTTGTATTGCTATCTTCACTGTTCGGGTTTCAACATTTGTGGAGATGTGGTGGTCAATTTTGGTAGTAGTTATGGTTTAATTTGTTAAAGTCATTAAACCATGGATACTAGTAATTGAGAATTGGTTGTACAAGCTGCTAAAATAGACCGATTCTTTCTTTTTTGTGTTAAGTTCTTGCAAGCATATAATATTCGAAGATATTATATGGTAGTCATTGGTTAGGTCATATATATGTGGATGGTATCCATGAGTGTTTAGTGTGCATAAGGTCAAGTGTGATGATGATGTTAAACATATTTTGTTTCAGTCAAGCTTCCATGATGAAGTTGTCTGTAGTCGTTCTATTTATAGAATAATGGTCTTCTTCACTCTAAAATATTTTTGCATAAGAGGCATCACCAAGTATAGGTTTTTAATTGTTAATGTTCATGAGAGGGTTGTATATGCTAGACCATATTATTTTACTCCTCTTGGATCAAAAGAAAGTACTTTAGTTGTAAGGCCTTGGGATCAATGAATGGTACAAACACAAGTGAGTTGCATGGAGAATTGTTTCCTTATGGTTATATTTTTATTTGATGCAACTTGTAGTATTGGTCTTTCTATATACAATATGGGTACCCATTCATGTTGAATTTCATCATTGCAGTATGTTGTATAATTTATTCATTGTTGGTGCCCTATGTTTGCATCATTAAACTTGATCCCGATGATGTCATTGTTGTCTTTTTTGCTATATAATTTGAATATATCATCTGAGCCATTAACAATACCATCTTTGATGTTATAGTTACCTAAGTATATTTCTACTAAAACCCCCAGCTTTACGTGTATTTCACTTGGGAGTAATGTTGAATGGGTATAAAGGCACATGACATGTGATTGTTCTTCAATTTCATCAATAGCTTTCAATGTGATTTTATGACTAGGCATGTTTGATAGTATTTTATTGTTATGTGTAGCTATATTTGATCTACGAAAGAAGAGATATGGAAGTGTAGTGTCAACTAGTATTGGTTTTAGATAGTTGTCATTAAGGTATTCTATGTCCTTTGTTGTCTAAGTGCCTATACAGATTCTATTCAAAATAAAAACAAATTTTGTAGGGTAAAAGCACAAACCCGTGTCACCCTTTTGTAAAGGAAAAGGCTAACAAAAGTATCACTATTCACCTTCAATGACATAAAATTTGTATTATTATTTTGAATTTGAAAATGAAGTAAACTAATGAAATATGTAGAAATGGATGAAGTTTAGGATTAGAATTTTTAATAATTATTTGAAATAAGAATTGATATATTTTCCTATTTTTTATAGATAACTTTTAAATTGTTGAAAAATAGGGGTCTAGTTCCCACCACAAAACTATATTTAAATACAATTATTTCCCTTTGATCATAGGAGCATGTTATAGATAACATATATAGCTAGAACAATCGAAAATAACAATTTGGATTTAGACCTATATTTTCTCTTTTCTAATGATTCAAATTTCAGCTCACCTAAAATTGATAGTCTATTCTAATGATGAGAAAAATTAGACATTCTAAAAGAATATTCTCTCCTCTAGAACATCATATTTTTTTTTTGTGTTCTATTATTTTTTCTTTCTCAAAATTGACATCTTTTCGAGTGTTAAAATATGTTCTTGCAAAATTTTTTAATTACAATATACTAAATTTAATTAAAACACTATAAATTCTATATGAGAATATTCTTGACTCTGAGCTCTATAAAATGGTGTTTATATGTTATTAAAAAAATATCATTTAAAAAATAGTAAGAGTTATTAAAATGCCACTTTTATGAAATAATTGTATTTCTTTAGTAATTGGATACAAACTAATATAAAACTTGTATTTAATAGACATTTCCAATTGAAAAAGTGTGAGACCATATACAACTTAGCTAGAATTAATTTATCTTGATCATATGTTTTAACAAAATTGATTTTTAAATTTAAATACTCAAATTCAGTCATGCAGATAAGTTGGCCTAAAAGGTGACACGACTTGATACTTTTACCTTGCATCTTTTTCTCTCATTGTTGTTGTCAAAGAGTGGCACTTTATATTATCTTTCCAAAAATTGTAATGCAATAGTTTTTTAGTACTTGGTTTTCTTTCAAAAATGTTGGAATCTCAAATGGGCAATTCTTGGTATAGATCACCATAGAAGATTGTGTCCAAACCTCCAAAATAGCATGTTGGTTTTTGTATTATATCACATAGGCATAAGTCAATATATCTTAAGAAGGAAGACCCTACTAAGGATATCTCGTCGATGAGAAGGACAAGTATTTGGCAATAATGTTTGCACATCTTGTCTAAAGGCTCACTACTTAATGGGATGACTTCTAACTTGTTGAATGGAAGGTGTAATGTAAAGTGTATTGTAGCACCACTAAAATTATATGTTTCCTTCCCTGTGTCTGCAACTATCAACCCCTTTGATTTTTTCGGGTCATTATTTATGTCATTACTATAAATTTGAATGAGTGCATGGTAAATATACTTTGCTATAAATGTTTTGCATGTGCCAGCTCCACCTATGAGAAATAGGTGTATTGGGGTTGCTATATTTTGTTCTTTTCTTATTAGAATATCTTTAACTATCATTTTTTGTTCGATATTAAATGGCTAATGTAATTTTAGGTATTCATTGTTATCTATTATCTTAGGGTGTTTGACTATTTGAAAACTAATATGCAATGGATGACCTATTTTGTTGTTTGAGTCTTGGAATGTCTTTTACAATGTCATAATCTTTATTGATTACATTGATTTTTTTTTTAGGATTTCATTCTTCACTACTCCAATCTCTACCATGTACCTCATTCTCCTCTTTGTCAATGTCTCCCCATTTCGTATTGATATTGTAGACAAATTTTGCACACTTATTTTCAACTATTTTCTTGTGGTGCTCATATGCAAATTGCCAAGTTTCAAAGTTATGTAGGAGTGTGTCAAAATTTACCACGAATGGGGTACATATAGGAGGAGAAGTTCTCTATTGTAGTTAATTGGATTGGTATGCTTGTTTTAATTTATGTAACATATAATGTTTGGTTTTATTTTCTTGCTAATTAAATGTTTGCTATTTTGATATTGTGAGATGAATTCAACAAAGCATATATGCTTTAGAGATTCTAAATATTGAACATAATAATCTATAACTAATTTAGCCATCACATTTTTAAAATCATCTGCCTCATTGTTCAATTGTTTTATAGATTTAAGCACAAAGACTCTCTTCTCATCAACTCTTGTATCAATAAATGTACGCTTTCATGAACTTTGATTATGTGGCATTGAGAGCACTAGATGTGTTGCTTGTTGTGTTAACATTTTTTGTAAGTTTAGTAAAGTATTTCTAAGTTTTCTTATCATGTGAACTACATCTCTATTAATTTTTTGATTGTCATTTCTTATTTTTATAAATGAAATTGTCATTTATTTGTCAACTTTTGTCATATATGAACTACAATACGCAGTTGCAACATATGCGTTAAGTACAAATTGTGCATCTGTATTTTCTTTCCATAACATAGGCATTACCTTCACAAAACTATTATACCAAATTTTACAAGGTCTTTTTTTCAAAAATAGAGTAGGCCAATCTAAAGTAGATCTTATTGAGTTGATGTATTCAGATTTTGTTAATAGTAATTTTTTGACAAACATCTCATATGTCCATAAACTATTTGTCATGCCTGACTCCTTGTATTGGTTATTCTACTTTTATGACTTAGCTGTGATCTAGTTTCTTTCAGTTTGATATGTTGATTATTTAGTTAGAAGTTGGTTATATTCTATTTAGCAAAACATAAAACTTTTGTTGAGTGCATTGTTGGTATCAACATTACTCTATCTAGATATGACAAATGACTTATGATTTTGATATTTTTTATTAAGAGGTTTTAAATACCTAACATTTTCGGTATCATATATCAGATTGCTTTGAAGGAATAAACATTTTAAGTTCTTAATTTAATTTGAGTTTTTAAGGTTTGAAAACATGATTATAAGACATTAGTTCACTTGTTTAATTAGGGTCTTGTTAACTGCAGTTGATAGAATATACATATTATTTAGTTTTGTTAATTTGGGTTTTGAATGCTTAAAAGAGGTAAATTTTGCATGTTTCAAATAGCCAAAATGGCGGTGGTAATGGGTCTGTCTTTTGTACCCTGTATTGCTATGTGTCACTGAAGCATTAAAAGAAAAATTTAAAGAGGCATTATGGCACTCAGTGTTCTGTTGATCATTTCATTTGCGAGTGGGTTTTCTGTTAAAGTTTGGCCGGAAACATGGCCACCTTGCTCTATTTGGTTTACATTTGTGAACCTAGTTGATGTGGTTTCAGAAACATGAAAGAGTTTGTTGAAACTATTTGCATGCATATGAGGCTGTGTATCGAGATGTTACTCAATGTCAATTTGTTTTGGAAGTTCTTCAATCTCTGCATTTCTGAAGTTCAATTGGATTTAGCTTCTAGGGCTTTCATTTTAAGCTTCATAGTAGGGCTCTGTGTTGAACGATTTTTGTCTGCTAAATCTCAAGTAGGGGTATTTTTCTAACCCTTCTTTTTTGCTGTTCTTTCTGCATTTGCTTTTGGAAATTAGGAATATTATGGTTGTTCAGTATATACAGTTCATACGCACATCTAAGTATGAAAGTATCCAAGGTTTGACCTTTTATGGTTGAATTTTGTATATTTCTATAATTAGGTGTGGGTGTGGATATGTAGTTTAAATATCAAAGTTTCATTTGGGTTTTGTTATATGAAGTGAAAACGTGTATCAGCATGTTGTTTTCATAGGGATGAGATTAGTGTTTCTTATACCGTTGTATTGTTTGTTGTTAGTTATATTATTTTAAAATAGCATGAAATCTATGACACATTCATGAACCTTTTATGTATTATATGAATTGGGCAGGGTGTTATATCTTTCAGTATAGATTTATATCTCAGTCATAAACATTATGTTAAGATGTGTTGATAGTTTAAAGAAAAATTATTATGTTAAACACATAGCCGCAAAAATGATGGTTTGAGAATTATGTCAAACAGTTGGTGGGTAACTTAGTGCAATGACCTGTAGATACCCACCTTTGAATGTGGAAGCATGGAGATACCTTAATGGGTGTGGTTATATGTTTTCTATTCGGGTTTTTTTTAAGCATGTTCTTCTTCTCTATATTAAACCCAGTCGGGCCTCATACTTGTGACTATTAGTGGATATGTAATTGCGGCTTTGACATGGCTGAGCCCTAATAGAACCTATATCTTGAGTTCATTGCTAAATGTGATTTGGCCACAGTCGTGAGCTCGTTAATGGTTATAGTTTCATGGTTGAATAAGGGCAATCACTCTGTTTCATGGATAGTGAATTGAATCCAAGGGTAGTGGCAATATAATTCAATGTGTCTGAATATTATAGCTCGAACTTGTTTCTTGTAAACGTCTTTAGGAAAAAAAAATGATAGAAAATTAGTCTTACTCAATCATTGTTAAGATGAGGAATGCAGTATAAGGTTTTAGTATTCTTAGTTGGCTACAGATATTGGTTGTTACTGTTGTTAATTTGTTGAAGTTATGATCAGTAAGTCATGTCGAGTATAGTCATGATATTGAACGATTATATGGGATTGCAATAGACATTTAGTCAAATAGTTAACTAAAACGTATATTAAACTATATGTTATCAGTATAAGTCATTTGTTTTAATATGTTGCAAACTGTTGATGTCGTGGGAATTTTATTTTGATTTTATGACAATTAGCATCTTAAGTTTTAAAGGTTATCTTCAAAAATAGTCATAGCAATCAGAGAAACTGTTGGAAGATAGTTTGAAACATGAAGAAGTTTTATGCGACAGTATAGATTGCTTATTATAAATGGAAATTGATTTATTCATGCATTATCAAGTAGTTATAATTTTTTGTTGTAGAACTATTCATAACTATTTACTTATGCAAAGGTAGATGCTGTTAAATCATTATGGACAGGGTCTCTTTGAGAACAATTTGTGTGTTTCAGTAAACTTAAGGATTTGCATCTTAATTACTTGAGGTCATTAGTAGGATGTAAAATTAATTTGCATATTTGTGAATTTCATTCTTTTTATTGATCTTAAATATTGTATTACTATATGTTGTTGTATTATATCTAGATGATGGCTTATAGGCATACATTGGTAAAAATTTCAAATGTCTTTGTAAAGGATTATTTATTAAACTGTGGCTATTTTTAGATTTGATTTTATTTGGGTATTGTTGTGAAGGAATTTCATAGCAATAATGGATTTGTTGAAATATTATGTTAGAAACAAAATTCTTTTTAATATAACTAGATGCATTGCAGTTTATAATTAAAAGGACAGCTGTTTGTGTGTAAGGCAGATGTATGATATAAGTTTGTCATTTTAAACAAGAATATCATATGAGCATTGTTTTATTATCTTGGTCTTCTCAAAGGATAAGTTTAGTTTACTTTGACAGTAGGAGTAAGTAGTGTAGTGTTACGTCTGGTAATTATCATTAAACAGATATATTAGTTTAGTTATAGTTACGAGAGCGTAATATTATAGTGCTTATTTCTGTTGTTAAATTAATCTAAGTTTACTTTTGAATATGACAGTAAAAGATGAGTTTCTATTTCAAAGGATGAAGAATGTAATATCATGAGTAAATTGTTTTGGTTATTCATTGCTTGTGCATTCTTAGAACATCTATTTGATGTGTATTTTAAGGATAGCTATAATGAACGTATATCGAGGTGGCTAAATATCAATTTATTCTATTCAGTTAAATAATTCAGTGATAATTCTAAAATGAATTGGGAGGGTTAATTTAACATAAAAGATAATTGGCCTTACCTATGACTTAAACCTATATGGTTAAGTACGGAGAATAAGGCATGTCTCTATTCTATCAATGGCAAGTATAATAGAGAATATCGTTATGTGATGACTATGAGCATACCACATTTGGATGCAGAAACTTAGTGCCATAACGATGACACCTTAGAATATATATGTTTCATTTACGGGTTGTTCTTAGTGTGAGTTTAATTTTTCATTGATAAGTAATTGATTACTTCTTGCATATTAATATTAGATTAGCACTATATTAGATGGATTAGAAATCTGCTTTTGGATATCTATATGTTGGTACTAACATGTATGCAGATGGATTTCACTTTTAAACTTAGTGTGTACTGAGCCCCTATTTGTGTTATGTTGCATTCTTTGTGGTTTTCAAGTGCTTCAAGTTTCAAGTAGCTAAAGATGTCGGTTGAAGTTACTACTTGAATCAGCATTTAGGGTTCCTATGTTGAACATAGGTGTCTAGAGATGAAATTGTATTTCATGATCATATTGAACTCTTTGTGTATTCTTATTGTAACGAAAATGTATTTGGACAATATTCTCTTTCATTGGGAATTTTTCTGTATAAGAGTCATTCAGTCCTTGTATTGGAACTTGTGTTGAGATGATTTAAATAAAAAAAAAATTATTGAATTCTTTGTTCTCGTTCTTTGTTTCAAGTATTGTTTTGTTTATGGTAGGTAGTGTGTTACACTATCATAGTTATCTTTTTCCAAGACCGTGAAAATATTTTTTTCTTGTATTAATAGTGATTCTATTTTTTCCATTAAAGGATCTAATATCATTGTTTGTGGATAAAAAGTCATTGGCAAGTTGTATCAACATTTTTTTGATGTCTTCTTACAATGTTTTGTATGATGATGCTTGTTTAATTTTGCTAAAGAAGGCTTTAAGTGGTCTACACAACAGTTTATGTAGTTGTCAATCGAATTTTACTATTTCATTGTTTTTATTTCTACTATAAATTGGAGAATTTTCAACCCAAATCAATATATGGTCATGCTCATTTCCCCTATTTTGAAATTCAGTGATTGAGAAAAAGTCATTAATTTTGCCAAAAAAAACTGAGCATTGAAAATTAATTTTTATAGTTTTTGTACTCTATGTTAGTAGTGTCATGCACATGTGATATGGTCTTTACATAGAAGGGCGTCTAAGTAACAATTAATGTAAAAATTTCTTTTACTATTATGTATTTCCTTGTCAATTTTTTTTATAAAAATTTAAGTAGAGTGTTTCGTAATGGTTCCCAATTTTGCTCAACACTTGTAAAAGTGAGGAAAAAATTAGGAGGACTTAATTGTCGTATCATAGAAAAAAAAAATTCTTTACCATTTGGGAATAGTCTGGAGATATTCTAATTCTCTTGAAACCTACATAGCCAATGTTTGATTTAAAAATCTTTTGCAAGTTAGGTTTGTTCTTGACATCTTTCCCAACTAGTTTCCTGCCTTTTAGCTGACCTTTTTTTATTCTCACCCACATTGTTGAGAGGACTTGGTGGATGAGTATTTTAATAATTTTGAAAAATAAGTTTGTCATGTGTAATGAAAATTCATGACTTGAGTTTACAAGCTCCCATTGTGCAATTCTTTAATAACTTAATTTTTCAAAGGTATGACTACTGTGGGGCTATCCAAAGAATAAGGTTGGAAAATTCATTTCCTTGAAATGTTTATCTTTGAAAATTTCTATTGGATATAATTCTTGCATGGGTGCTAAATCAATGATTTTGTCACTCATGTTGTGTATGCTTATAGCATCTGTAAATCTATCTATCAATGTGTTTGTATGGATTTCATTGTCTCTATCGCTATCTGTGTTAGTTTCACTTGAAGTATTGTCACTCATTGATTGAGGTTCTTGTTCTATCTCATGTAATTGTAACCATGATTCATTTATTCTCACATTTTCTAATTTATACAATAATGTTTCTATCAATTCATACATAGCTTGCATTATGTTATTAGGTCAAACCATTTCTTTTTGGAAAGCATTCTTATATTCAAGAAGTCTCTTTAGAGAAATTACAAAAGTTGATGTGCTATCTATTGTTTGGGGAAGTGCTTTTTGGATAATGTTAAGATTTGTAGGGACATTTATTATAGACCTATTCAAGCCCATTTACGGCTTTCTATGTCCAAGTTTACATATTTGTGCAAAGGAAATACTCAAGTATAAAAGCCTTTCACCTAATTGAGTAAACATTGTTACATGTGGCAAAGGTTTGTTTCTAGAAATTTTTTGAGGGGTTGCAAATTTTGGGAGAGTAGATTACTTTAGAGATTTGTAACATATTTTGCAAATGTTGGAAATGTGAGATGGCCATTTACATTTCCTCAGGATTGTATATACATCTTTCATTTATTTGTTCAATATCTCATATCTTTCCTAAATTTTAAAGTCTCACAAACTTCACAAGAATGTTCTAGTGTGTCTTGTATTGCAAGTTCATATCTTACTATTGCTATCATTTGTGTTTGCCTTCTTTTTCTCATTTTTTTAAAAGTTTTTTTTTCTTGATGTGTGTTGAGCTTTCCCTTATTCTCATAATCACTAAAAGTAGTTTTACTTAATTGTTCATTGTATTTGTTACATGATATTTCTTCTTTTCAGATGTACTTTTTGATCAGCCTCAAACTTGTCAAACATTTTTTTTTGAGACCTATTCAGGTCACTTTCTCTATTGTTATGATAACTACGTTCTCATAGTTGTTCTTGTTTATGTAGTGGATTTTTTACTCCTTGTTTATTTGCCCTTATTATTATTTTCCATTTATCTAATTTTAGAGTATGGCAAATGCATTCCAACCTTTTCATTTCAATCAAAGGTTCAAAATGTTTGTTCAATGGATTTAAATCATGAAAGAGTAAACAGTATCAAGATTCACTCAAACTTTGATTGAAGTCAAGGTATTTCTTCCCTATTGTTAATGAGAAAATAACGATATGAGTATTTAACCACTTTGACATCTACTATATATAAAACATGTCTCCCGATAAACAATTTTTATTTCTTCTATTTCTTTGTTGTGCAAGGAGATGCATTCTCCTTAAATAAGTGTTCACATTATTCACATTATGGAATTCTTCTATAGTAAGAGGAAGCAATTCATGACTATATGGGTAAAGTGATTCTTTATCTTGTTTTTCAAGACATTTGCAAAAGTAATCTATTGTCTCATTGCATAGTTAAATAGAAGTTTGGTGAAATCAAGTAAAAATACAACAGAGTCAAATAAGCAGTTGCCAACATTGTATTTGAACTCTTGCCATCTAGATAGTCCTTTCTTTGTAAGCTCTTCACCAATGTTGCAAGGTTGATTTTGATATTTCATCTTGATATGTACATCTACTAATACGCTATAATTAGTAAAATAGAAAGTCTTCTTTATTTTATGTCTCTCTTGTGACTTCCTATACATCAGCCATCATTTTTTTTAAATTAGTATGCTCTACTTCCAAGTTTAATGATTTTGTGAATTTTTCACTACTTTAATCTTTTTCTATATACACCCTTATATTTTAATTATTCAAATTAGTTATAGTGTTAAAATTATCTTGATGGAATTGTTTAAAGGAAAAAGCATGATCTCTATATTATGACAAGTTAAAAGCATACAAGACTTAAGACAACAATAGGAGCATCAGATGTCACAGTTATGAATATGTAATCATTGCATTACCATATTGTTAAGGTGATTTTATTCATATTATAATTAAATTTCAAGATGTTCGCTAGTACATTTCTCATATAGATTATGATATATCATATTTTAAAATGTTAAATGTCTATTACTACTATACAAATATGGAATGTACATATAAATATTTCTTAGAAATTAAATATTCATAGTGAGAAAAGTTGCAAAAGAATTAGTGCAATTGTAAAAACAAAACATTTCTAAAAGTCCAAAAAACTTGCTTACTCTATATGCTACTTTTTTTATACAATTCTAAATATATTATGTACAAGAATAAATGTATATGTTTAGAGGCATTTCATAGTTGGTGGATAGTTCTATTGACACCATTAGACAAATAGTTTCCAATATTAGTTACAATGCTATGAATTTGGAGATGTTGGCTATTTCTCATAGAATATGATATATCATATTTTAAATGTTTAATGTCTATTGCAATTGTAGAATTATGAAATTTACATATTAATGTTTGTCAACAATTTACTATTCATACTTAGCAATGTTGCAAGACCATTAGTGCAAATGTAGGAAAAGATATTTGTAAAAGTCTATTAAGCTTGCTTACTTTGTAACCTTCTTCTTTTGTACAATTATAAATCTATTACCATTAAGGAAAAATGTATATGTTTAGAGGCATTTCATAGTAGGTGGATAGTTTCATTTAGGCAATTAAACAAATAGTTTTCAATATTAGTTATAATGCTCTCAATTTCAGATACCTTACACTTTGTAACACTCATTCCAAAATAATCTTGTCATACAATGCAAGGTGTTGGTTGTCAACATTGTCTATAGAATTAAAATCACCACATTGAATAGTTAAATAGAAGTTTGGTGAAATCAAGTAAAAATACAATAGAGTCAAATAAGTAGTTGCCAACATTGTATTTGAACTCTTGCAATCTAGATAGTCCTTTCTTTGTAACCTCTTCGTCAATGTTGCAAGGTTGATTTTGATATTTCATCTTAATACGTACATCTACTAATACGCTATAATTAGTAAAATAGAAAGTCTTCTTTATTTTATGTCTCTCTTATGACTTCTTATACATCAGCCATAATTTTTTAAAAATTAGTGTGCTTTACTTCCAAGTTTAATGATTTTTTGAATTGTTCACTACTTTAATCTTTTTCTATATACACCCTTATATTTTAATTATTCAAATTATTTACAGTGTTAAAATTATCTTGATGGAATTGTTTAAATAAAAAAGCATGATCTCTATATTATGACAAGTTAAAAGCATACAAGACTTAAGACAACAATAGAAGCATTAGATGTCATAGTCATGAATATATAATCATTGCATTACCATACTGCTAAGGTGATTTTATTCATATTATAATTCAATTTCAAGATGTTCGCTAGTACATTTCTCATATAGATTATGATATATCATATTTTAAAATGTCAAATTTCTATTACTACTATACAAATCTGGAATGTACATATAAATATTTCTTAGAAATTAAATATTCATAGTGAGAAAAGTTGCAAAAGAATTAGTGCAATTGTAAAAACAAAACATTTCTAAAAGTCCAAAAAACTTTCTTACTCTATATGCTACTTTTTTTATACAATTCTAAATATATTATGTACAAGCATAAATTTATATGTTTAGAGGCATTTCATAGTCGGTGGATAGTTCCATTGACACCATCAGACAAATAGTTTCCAATATTAGTTACAATGCTCTAAATTTGGAGATGTTGGCCGTTTCTCATAGAATATGATATATCATATTTTAAATGTTTAATGTCTATTTCAATTGTAGAATTACAAAATTTACATATTAATGTTTGTCAACAATTCACTATTCATACTTGGCAATGTTGCAAGACCATTAGTGCAAATGTAGAAAAAGATATTTGTAAAAGTCTATTAAACTTGCTTACTGTGTTACCTTCTTCTTTTATACAATTCTAAATCTATTACCATTGAGATAGAATGTATATGTTTAGAGGCATTTCATAGTAGGTGGATAGTTTCATTTAGAAAATTAAACAAATAGTTTTCAATATTAGTTACAATGCTCTCAATTTCAGATACCTTACACTTTGTAATGCTCATTCCAAAATAATCTTGTCATACAATGCAAGGAGTTGGTTGTCAACATTGTCTATAGAATTCAAATCACCACATGTTGAGTTTATTCTTTTTATGTCTATTACATAGGTAGACCTATTTCTATGGTGCATAATATGTTCAATGTTTGACAAACTAACATCATAAATTTATGGATTGTATTGTACGAGAAAGCTAATTGGATTGAATGGGAGGATTTCTTTGTTTATAAACCATATCATGGTATCATTTCCTATAATATGTTGTGGAATGATACATTTAAATATGTTACAAAATAAAAATGAGCATATACATAGATCATGTGTCCTCATTATACTAATTGTTTTTACAACTTCAATTTTTGTCCAATGATTATGAATATAACAAGTAGTGAAAGGTTAGAGGACATAGCATTGCTTCCTTGTACTTTTTTTAAGTTCTAAATCTTTGAATTTGAGAATTCCTATGTAAATATTTACTATGCCAAGGTGGACAATTATTGATATTTGTAGATGTCAGTAGACATTATGCATCGTGTACTATAGTACTACCAATTGAGATATCATCATTTTCATGTTGACTATAAGAAGTTGGCTAGAGGGATATCATTCATGTCTCCATAAATAGGGCTTTTCATTTCTATTTAATTATGCTTCCTTTAACTAAGAGAGTTTGTCATTGTCAATATGTGACCACTAGGAATTGCTTCATTATTATCTCCCAACAATTTTCTATAAAAATATACACACCTTTTTACACCTTTGATGGAGAGAGATTCTTTTCTATATGCATTTGTAGCTTGCTCATCAGTTTGAAATGTTCCAATCCATTGTCATCATTTATTCTTTGGGTCCATTATCTCTACAACATAGTGACCTATAGTGACCCAAAGGTCATCTCTTCAAATCCTTGTACTTATTGTGCTTAGAACATTATCCTCTACCGCTAGAGGTATGTTTAATTTTAAAAAAAGTTGATGTCTCTTCATGCTCTAAAACAAAAATTGGTATTAGTGTCAAAGTAGTCATGGTTGTAATTGCTTAAATTTTGAAGAGAACAAAAAATTCACATAAAAAAGATTATTTGAATAGATGAAATAGGTAAAAGTCATTTGTTTCAAACATTCTTACCATCCTATGTTATAACAACTACAAGGTTAGTTGTTTATTGGAAAGGGTTTTTTAATCAAAATCAAATAGAAAACATAATTGTCTATATAATTATGCTTGATACTTTAAGACAACTTATAGATGAATGATGACAATGTACATACCATTATAATACCTATTTTTAAAATAGTTTAACTACAACTTGCACTTATTGATTACATTTGGCTATATAATCAACATAAGATCATCAACATTTACTATATTTAAATGTTAAAATGTTCTTTTTATTGTCTGTAAATTTGTTCATGGCTATAGTCGTTACAAATATTTCTCAAATACATAGAGAATTACATAGAATATTATTACGTTCAAAGAAAACAATGAGATGAAAGTAGGTGTTTCATTCATAGAGAAAAATAGAACCAAGAGAGTGCAAAATTCAGCTCCCAAAACTATTTCAAAAAATTTCATTGTCTTTTGACAATTTATCACAGATACTTGTGATCAACTTGATTATCTCTTGATGTAAGAATAAAATTTAAAGAGAATAGATGTCTTCCTCAAATGTATCAACCCTACCACATGAATTTATTCACTTCAACTAGCTACTTGAAAATTGATTATGCCTCAATGTGAAATTGAAGAGAAGATTTATTTTATATATTCAGTCCTACATTTTTCTCTTCAAATTCTCAATGTGGTTCAATAAGGAAGGAGTTTGAAAAAATTATATAAATAAAATTATTACTTTACATAAGTTTAGAGAAATAAATGATAATTCATGTATAGTATTATACAAAAGTAGGCATAGAAGGGATTGCGACTGTATGTAGAAGAGAATTTTGCATGTTTTTTCTTTAGTTTTGAACAAGATTTTGTTGTAAGTATCTTAAATTGCAAAATTACTATCAGATCCATCACAAGTAAATCTATAACAGTTGACCTTTTGAACACATTCATAAATTCCATAATGTCCTCACAACTAGGACTTGCAAAAGACACACTATTCTTAAACTACAAGATTTCTATAGAAGGAATTTACATATTGAGAAAAGATAATTGCCTTCCAATCTAATGATATCATACTCATAGTATGCTCTCATATAATTAGATTAACAACATATGAGACATGATGTTTACAAGCATGTTACTCTATTTTGTGTGTTTTTGACTTGTTTATTTTGTACACTTTTCAAGATTTTTTTGTTATCATTTACCACCTTGCAAGATAAACTTATGGTATTGGAGATCTTATAGAATGACCATAGAAATATCAAGGAGAAAAAAAAAATTAACAAAACTTTTTTTTTCATCGAATAAAAATATTACATGAAATTGATTCTTTGATCACTAGTTCTCCTTGTAGAAATGGTAGAACAGTCTATTTCTGTAGCATTATTGACTATATACATATCAAATGCAATTGATGAAATTGTTACCAGTTTGTAGTAGCAAAAGAAATAGTTAGTTAAACTTAGATATGCACACAATAATGAGATGTAAATGAGCATATACATATTGCACCAATATTTTTCAACCTACAAAAAAAGGAGCCTAATCTTATATATCATATGTATTTACTTCTGACAATTATCATGTGGTAATAGTTAATTCATCCATTTAGGATGCGCCATCTTCCAATATAAGCTACAAGATGAATGCTAGGAGAAATGTCACTATTCACAAATTCAAATAAATAATGATATGAGTAATGGTGCTTTATTGTCTTAGTTGCTAGGGTTCCTATTTCATCACCATACCATTGTCCTACAAACTCTATAAATTGGCATGTCTTATAATCCATTCAAGTAAAGGAGTTGGATATGATATGAGAAGATTTATTATGCATACAAGTGTGTCAACTTCAATAGTAGTCCTAAGTTGTGATAGCTACCAAAACAATATATTGCATGCTAGATTGAAAATATTTGTCAAATCTTTTACGTAGTGATTTCCTTGAGGGAAATGGATTATAATATCTTGAAAATGAAATATGAAATGAGCTTTCTATATATACTCATATAGAAAATGAATTTGAATTGTCTTTGGTATTGGCTGAATGTTTCCCCATCCATTGTATGAAAATATTTCTACATGGTTTTCAAAAAACTATCTTTCCAATATTTTTCTTTGGCATTCACTTGGAAGTTGTAGGATTTTTTCAAGGACACTAGATTGAGGACTTTGAAAGAGATGATTTGTTGGGTAGTTTATTGTACCAAATGCATGAAGAGTAATCATAGTAAGACAATGTGGATAGACAAAACCTATTTTATAATCTTACACACCCTAAGAGGTAATACATTTGAATTTCTATATAATTCCTAATCTATACCTAATTAGACCTACAATATATAGGATGAAAACATAATGTTCACCACTTAATAAATTTATATATATAAATATTTCTTCAACATTTTAATTCAAACTACATGATCCATCGTATAACCAAAAAAGAATAGAACAAAGAAAAGTAAAGAAATTTTTTTTTAACATAGATAATTAAATTAAAAATATCAAAAATTCTTACACAAACTAAATAATATATATTTAACACTACTTATTTTTGTATTCTAATAAAAAAAAATCCTTACAAACACATTTGTACTTCAAAATATAGTCATAGCTTCCACTTATTATAATTGGACATAAAATTCAACTTCACTTGAAGCATAGCTCTTATTTCTACATAATGATTGTGATTATCAAATACTTTCCTAAATGAAGTGTAGAGATTTTATTTTCTTTGATAAAAATATACATTTCATAAAGTTGTATCATATTTCTTATTAAAAAAATTGAATCATTGCTAAACAAACAAATGCATAATTTCATTTTTTTTAAAGCACATCTAAATCCTAATTTAAAACCAATAGAAGATCTTTGCAAATTAGAAAAAACCTATTTTATAATGTTATCCACCCTAATAGGTAATATATTTGAATATATTTTGATAAAATGTAGACTACCTGACGTTTTCCACTAGGGAGGGTCAAATCAAAAACTATATTTGGCAATTTACTTATTTGGAGAACATGACTACAAGCTCATGCAATGAAGGACCAGCTCTTTGAGCTTGTTAACAAACAAAGTTTGTGTACATTTAGTTGATAAATATAAAGAGCCTATTTTGGAAAGGAATTGGAGATATTTCTTTCTTGATAGAGAAAATGGATTTGTTTAAGAAAAAATAATTTTAGAATGATATTCTTTTATGACAGAGAAACTCTTTTCTTTCCAAAAAAAAAAGCATCAGGCAGTCTCTGCTTGAGGCTTTAAAGAGCACCCATTATTGTCTGAAAATAAAATATGATGAAATTAAGAAAAACTAAAAGACTTTGTTTGCTTATAACTTGTTATCTTTTTAGGAATTGTAAATGGTAGGGGAGAATTTTTATCAAAACTAGCATTGACAAACTCCTAGCTGACAAATAACTCAATCAAAGGCAATGAGCCTATGTTCGTCAAAAATTTCAATTAAGCAAAACTGTGAGCTTCTTGGAAATATAAAATGCACATTTTTCTTAATAATGGACTATGGTCTAAAATATTAATGAATGAAAAAATATACAAAAAAATTTCTCCAAGTCTTCCTTGCAATCTATAGGGCTATTAAAACTACAAAAATATTTACAAGATATATTATTTTCATCATTCCCTTTAAGAAATGTGGGTAATCATTTTTCTTAGCCCTAGCTATCGATTATAATGATAAAGAAAAACATAAACGATCTATTTTTTTTTTACTATTTCATTCAATCAAGACATTTTAAAAAATAAATCAAGGTTTTAGACCTCACACAGCAAGCAAAAAGCTTAAAATTTTTTGTGGAAAGTCCAAATCACACAATTTCATAGTAGGTTGCGCAGAGCTTTCTAAAGTCTTTATGGGCTCCCATTGTGTAATTCCCTGCCAAGGGATCCAAAGGAATTATCCTAAAGTTTCACTAAGTTTGGTAGCATTTTTATTTTTTATTTTTTAAAGATGAAAGTCAAACCATTTACAGCATACACATAGTAGTGGAAGCAACAACATTCAACTTAAAGTGTACATAAACATACATAATAGGTTACATTCCTTAAGGATCCCTTAACGTTGAGTCACTTTTAAATCAACTAATATTAATTCCATCTAATACCACATCCACAAGAAATAATAATGAAAAGTCTAATGTTGTTAAACAATATACTCTTGTTCCAAATGTCCCTTAATAAATTACATTTCTAAATGCTCAATCATCCACTGTACATGCCACAGGGTGTGAAACACATGAAAGAATATACATATATGAAAATAAAATATATCATCCTAATCTAATCCATGATGCAATAAAGTAAATGAAACCATATTTCATTCATGATACATTAAGATATAAACAAACATCATAATAGATAACCAAAAATCATAACACATAATTATCTAAGTGCACGATTCCTCCCAACCATAAATAGCATCATTGGATCATCATGGTCCCTAGCCATCCCTCCATGCGTAACATTCCAAATCACCAAAGAGATCATCGGTATTATCATAGTAGGAATGTCACTCCTAAAACATACTACATCATCTACAGAAAGAAACCTAACATGCCACAACATATGCATAAGAAATCTTAATCATGCAAAGTAAAGCATAAGAAAAGTAAATAGCATCATCTAACATATACTAATCATCAAAATAAGGATATGTGTCCACCATCATAGTCCATGAACAAAATGAAGATAGATGCCAACAAGGAATACATCAGCCACAATGTCTCAGACAGATCTCAAATGGTAAGAGTGGAAAATACTACCACCCGACCACGTGGAACCCAAATGGTCCACTCCCACCACGCTGAGGAGATAATCTCAAGTCCCAAACAGGCTATCAAATCACATAGCACAAATACTCTCTAAGTTTAGGAAATCCTAAACGTATACTAACTCAAAGATTCTAACACAAACCGACATCTAATCCCAAAGGCACACAAAGACATGTAGGAAACCTACTATGTAAGCGGGAAAGTGTCATCGTACGAATCACACTAGAGTTACCCTGGTAGTCTCTCAATAGACCCCAGCCCCCTAGTGATCCCTATGTGGCCACTAGTATCCTCTCATACTGACGAGGCATACTACGGAATGAAAGGTTACAACCAAGTGTTTTCTCTACTCCCATCCTAGTCTGTATTAGCACTCGAGGCATGGGTAAGAACAAAGAATTATCTTATTAGGTTCATTTAAGTCAGTATTAGGTGTAATCTTTTCACTTATTAAACAACTTACAATGAGTTACCTTGGCAGCCACTTAGAGCCCCAGCCCCCATTCCAAGCCACTTCCCAACACTACAAGAAGATAACCTACCCTAGGCCTATGGAATCATAAATCACAAAATCATCTCAGTCCTATACAAGCGACTAGAAAAATACCAAAAAATAATTCGACAATAAGAACATCAAATCTCCATGAGCAACTAATATACATCCATAGATAATCATGACCACAACAGTTCTCTATTGGCAACTGAAGGTATCAATGAAAATCACAATATTCATTGGTTCTCAACAAGCAACCAAAATTGCATATCAAGAAAATAATATTGATTGAAGACTTCAAAATAGTCAAGTCAAAACATGTCACAACATGACATCATCAAGATCAAATAAACAATTCAATCCCATCAAAGTGATTGGAAAGTAATCTAAATACAACTGATCGATACTCATGAATGGTTACATAATTCACAGCTTACTCAAGCAGACTAGAAACAATATCAATCAGTAAATCACGCACACCATAGAGCATGCCATCACATAACCATGGTTGGGTTTAAAAAATTGAGCTCAAAAGAAATCATCATGACATCACAATCATAACCCTCGAGCCTCTGGTAGATGTCCTATAACTGGTCAACAAACTAGTCAACCCAAAAACCCAAAAATAGATAGCATAGAGAAAACACAAAATGCAAGCACATGTTTGGGTTGCTAAAACAACTTAGTCGAAATAAATATGGGGTTTCAGTTTTCATTTCAAGTATATTCCAAGTGAATAAGAATCTTCATTTAATCTACAAGTCATCCCATTTATCTTTTTGATTAAAATATAGAATTATCCCTCCATTATTTTAAAACAATTTTCTAAAATAATCTGAAGATAATTATTGAACTGAATCACATTGACTTTTAATAAAATCATTGCATTATTTTACTAACAACAATGTCACTAATAATTAAATATAACTTCATTAAGAAGTGAACCCCATTATACGAGTCATTAGGATAAGACTTATCAATAATCAAATAAATAATTTATAATTTCCTTTAAATACCTCAAAGACAATCATTTGTCTAAAATAATCTTTGTTGATTTTAAATATAATAATCATCAACTTCATTAATCACAATTGATCATGATTGAATTTGCATTTAAATTAAGTTAACTAACAATTAAATTTATCATGATTAATTATTATTAATTATAAAGATATATGTTTTTAATAAAACATAATGTTAATAATACACATATATTAATATATTACTATTTATTATTAATTAAAAACTATTATTAAAATCTATATATAATAATAATATATATGTTTTAATAAAACATAATGTTAATATTATATATTAATACAATCCAATAAATACCAAATATTATAACTTTAAACAAAATTATTCTAATCCCCATCCCCTGCATTCAATATGTGTACTGTCAACTACAATTTTTCGCAGATCGTATCATATAATAATAATATCTTATTAACATTTTTTTAACTGCATAATACCTATAAAAAAGAAGAACAAAGGCATTTTTAAAAAGGTTTTAAAGTGATTTTTAAATCACCGACGACTCTTTTGAAAGGTTGTGTGACCCTGCCCGCTATCGCACGGCTTGCAACAGTAGTCGCAGTACCTGCGACAATGAGTACAGGTGATCGTTGGCCTTAAATTATAAAGGAAGGTGGGGTTAGGGGGTGGGTAAACCTACCCCTCCCCAACACATTATATATATATATATATATATATATATATATATATATTTTTTATTATAATAAAAACAATCCCTCGATTCATTATACATTTTGAATATAAACATTTTGAATATAAACCATTTTAAATATTGAAAGTAGAAATGATAGAAATTCAGAGCTCTATATTTATATGTGTGTGTGTGTGTGTGTGTGTGTGTGTATGTATATATATCTATATATATACACATATATATACATATATATAAACATATATATACATATATATAGACATATATATATATATATATAAACATATATATACATATATACATACATATATATATACACACACACACACACACACACATATATATATATACATATATATATATATATATATATGTATACATATATGTATGTATATATAGATATATATATACATATATACATATATACATATATATGTATACATATATTGTATATATATGTATGTATATATATATGTATATGTATATATATGTATGTATATATACATATATATATGTATATGTATGTATATATAGATATATATATATACATATATATGTATATATATATATCTATATCTATATATACAAATATATATATATATGTATATATATACATATATATACATATATATATGTATATATATATATCTATATATACATACATATATATACATATACATATACATATATATATGTGTGTGTGTGTGTGTGTGTGTGTGTATATATATCTGACATAATTTTGAATGATATGCAAAAATTATTTAGATGAAGGAATACAACGTATCTTCCTTTATCTATCGATTCTTTTTGAAAATATTTACCTGCATTATTTAACCCCAGCTCATTAAATTTCTTGGATCTACACTTGTGGGAGTTTCTCATATAGAAATTTAATTATCCTTGAAAAGATTGCATATAATAGGGACATTCACGCATGGAATCCTCAAAAAGTATTCAGAAAACATGATGAAGATATGAAGTGCAAGAAGTGAAATATCATATGCAAAAATCACAAGTGCCTACTTAGAAACTGATGCTAAGTCACTTCTCCTCAAAATCTATAGAGCAAACTCCTTCCTTCTCCAACGTTCCCAGATCCACCAGATACGCTCCCCGAGCTTCTAGGAGTGCATGAATATAAGGACCTCTCAAGAAGCACCTAGAATGACTCTAGATACAACCAGAAGATGAGATAAGCATTGACAACCAAGCACACATCTTTTCCAACTTTTTAGATGAGTCACATGGTTGTAGACACCATGTGCTTAATTTGTGCGCTAACTCCTACGTTGTAGACATACATGCAATCAAGGGGCGCGCTTACTCCTAGGTAGACTTATAACTTTTATTTTAATTCTTTTATCATTATTATTATTATTATTTATTTATTATTTTATTATTATTTTTATTATTAATTTTAATTTCTTTTATTTAATCCTTTTTCTCAATTAATTTTCATTTGATTAATTAAATCAAAATATTTAAAGATCATGATATTATTTTAATTTCCCTAAAATAATTAAATTATTAATTAAATCTTTTAATTTTAGAGTTAATTAATAGAAAATTCACCAAAGACCTCCAAAATAAAATATGAAAACCCATCATAGAACAATCCATACAAAATTAGTCTAAAGAGTTGTAATCATGAATTACATCATCCGATGCACTAAGAATGTAAAATATATCAGATACTTGTCCTACCTTTCTAGGACAAATGGTTTAAGGGTTTAGGATTTGGACTTGAGAATTTATCTCCCCTCTCTTAACATTGAGATAGTGCGATAGGGTACACTCATCTTGGCAATTCAGGGAAGTCGATACCCAGTACCTGTAACCTACATAAAATTTATGCATGTACATACTATATATATAGATGCTAAGCTAAATAGGCAATGGCAGGAAGTGGTGCATCATGTAGATCCCAACTAGCAGGTGACTACGACTTCCTTCCTTAACCACATTAGAAACACCATACATAAAGAGAAAAAACATGCACACCATACACATGCAAGTATGGGGTAAGTATCCATAAGAAAAAACATGTGATAATAAACCATCTAACTAATCATCATCAATAACCAAAAATAATGTAATAATCATGATGGACACATTAAATGTAGAGTCTAAGTAATCTCATCATATATCCACTGAATCCATAGCACAATATATGATAGTCTCAAAACAATGCTACTAACCATAAAATTGCTCTAACATAGTCCGACAATGATAGTAACAATATATCTAAAAAAAATGTCAATGAGGGTAGGCACTACATCCACCCCCCTAGGATTAGGCTTACTCCTGGAAGCCTATAAACAAGTAGGGATATAGATCCCATAAGCTAGCTACATCCTCCCATGTAGTTGAAGAGTCATCAGTAGGGTCCCATTGGACCCTTACCTGCTCTATGGTTCGAACCCTGAGGATCAACTCCTGCTGCTCCAAAATATGAACTAGCTCCAAAGCTAGCTGCCCATCCTTTGCCTGCAATACATTCCAATCAAGAATAGGTACAACATCAAGGATATACTACCTAAGTACTGAAACATGGAAAACATCATGAATACGAGCTAGGCTGGGTGGTAAAGCAAGGTAATAAGTAACTCGGCCAATCCTCTCAAGAATCTCGAATGGTCCCACAAAGTGAGGTGCTAGCTTTGAACCCTTTTCGTATCGGATCAGACTCTTTCATAGAAAAACTCTCAAGAAAACCTTGTCTCCCACAATAAACTGCTTATCTATCCTATGTGCATCAACATACATTTTTCGCCTATCTTGTGCCATAGTCAAGTGCTCGCAGATACACACTACTTGTTTCTCCATATCACGAAGCATCTCAGGACCCAATAGGATGTGATCCTCAAGACTATCCTAACTCAAAGGTGTATGACAAGGATGCCCATATAAAGCTTAGAATGGTGCCATGCCAATAGAATTGTGATACCCGTTGTTGTAAGAAAACTCCACTAGGTAGAGATAGTCCTCCCAATGTGTCTGCCTATCCATCACATACATCCTTAACATATCTTCCAAAACCTGATTCACCCTCTCTGTCTGACCATCTATCTTTGGGTGATATGCTGAACTAAAATTCAATTGTGCTCCAAGCTCATGTTGTAGTGATGTCCAAAATGCAGATGTGAATACGGGATCCCTATCCCAAATGATCTTTTAGGGAATACCATGTAGTCTCACAATGTCATGCGTGAAGACATTAGCTACAGAAGCTACCGTGTAGGAAGACCTGATTCGTAAAAAATGTGCCACCTTAGTCAACCGATCAACAGTGACCATGATAGCATCATGACAATGAACAGTCATAGGTAATCCTACTATGAAGTCCATAGAGATGATATCCCACTTCCATGAAGGAATGAGATTTAGTTTCAAAAGTCCTGCTAGATGCTGGTGTTCTGCCTTGACTCTTTGACACTCAAGACACCTAGCCACATAATCAGCAATGTCTCACTTCATCCCAGACCAAAATAATAAATGTCGCAAATCAGCATGCATCTTCTTGACACCTGGATGTGCCGAGTAAGGTGCATGATGGGCCTCTACTAGAATCAAGGTGCAAAGCTCATCCAGTAGCGGCACATAAATCCTTCTTGAATGCCTCAAAAGACCATTTGACTCTAGGACATAGCCTAAAAGCTTACCCTCCAAAAGTTTTCTTGAATCTATTTCTCTACACACCTCCTGGTACCAAGAATTTGTAGGAAGTGCCTGAAGAATCTGACTCCTTAAATCAACACTAAGAATCATAGATGATATCACATGTCTCCTATGACTCAAAGCATCTACCACCACATTCTCCTTTCTTTGAATGTACTTTACCTCAAAGTCATACTCATATAGAAATTCCATCCATCACCTCTGGCGACCATTCAAATTAGGCTGAGTGAAAATGTACTAAAGACTGCGATGATCACTATGTAGCTCAAATCTATGCCCTAAAAGGAAATGTCTCCACCTTGTCAAAGCATGAACTACCGTTGCTAACTCAAGATCATGTGTAGGATAATTTAGCTCATGATACTTGAGCTTGCATGATTCATATGCAATCACCCATCCATTCTGCATCAAAATCGCTCCAATCCCTTCAAGGGAAGCATTTATACACACTATGAAATCACCTTCTGGATCAGGTACTGCTAAAATCGGTGCACTTGTCAAAGTTCCTTGACCTTTTGAAATGCTTCCTCACATTTCTCCATCCATATAAACTTCTTTCCTTTCCTCTAAAGGGAAGGGATAGGATGTGTTATTTTGGAGAAGTTTTGGACAAATCTATGATAATAACCAGCTAGACCCATAAAACTATGAATCTCTGACACATTAGGTGATGTAGGCCAATATACTATTATGTATATCTTTGCAAGATTTACAGAAATACCATCACCTGAAATGACATGCCCTAAATACTAAATCATTGATTTGAAAGATTCACATTTAGCCGCATTGGCATAAAGTTGATTGTCTCTTAAGCACTATAAAACCAATCATAGGTGATCCTCATGCTCCTTCTGAGACTTACAATATATCAATATGTCATCAAGGAACACAAGTACAAACCTGTAAGATACGATCGAAACACACCATTCATCAAGCTCATGAAAATTGATGGAGCATTAGTCAGCCCAAAAGGTACCACTGTGAACTCATAGTGCCCATAATGAGTTCGAAAGGTGGTCTTGTGAATGTTAGCTTCCTTTATGCGAAGCTGGTGGTATCGTGACTTAAGGTCGATCTTGGAGAATAGTGTAGCTCCCTTGATATGATCAAATAAGTCATCGATCCTTGGTAGAGGATACCTATTCTTTATTGTCACCTTATGCAACTGTCTATAATCAATACAAAGGTGCAAAGAACCATCTTTCTTGTTCGCAAAGAGCACTAGAGCTCCCCATGGTGACACACTAGGTCGAATGCTCCCTTTGACCAAAAGTTCCTCTAGCTAAAGATGCAACTCACCCAGTTCTTGTGTAGTCATACGATAAGGAGCTTTAGAGATAGGCTCCGCTCCTGGAACAAGATCAATGATGAAATTGATGTCCCTTTTCGGGGGCATACCTAGAATCTCACTTGGAGAAACATCTACATACTCATGTAAAATTGAGTGATCTAATGTCTTTCTCACAGGATCTTCCTCATCAAGCTCATTTATTGTAATTGCAAATACCTGACATCCTTTATGAAAACTCCACTTCAATTGCATAGCAGAAATCATCCGTAGAGATATAGGCCTTGCTATCCCAACAATCTTCACATCCTTCCCTTGGTCATCCTGACACATAATAACCTTCTTCCTACAATCTATACTAGTACTATGAGAACCAAGCCAATCCATTCCTAAAACCACATTGTAGAAACCAAGAGATATAACCTGAAGGTCAACTACAGTGTCAAATCCTCCTATGCTAAGCCCACACTTATGAACTATAGAATTTGTGGAGACTTTAATACCAGAGGCTAGCTCCACTTGCCAACCATGATCTTGCTATTGCATAGCATGAAAGGCACATGTTTTACAAATAGTCTAAGTTTAATTTCAGTTTTGCCTATGTTTAGGTTTAAGTAGAATTTTCAGTTTTGAAAGCTAAGTGTTGCAGTGTGAAACATATGCAAATAATAGTTTAATTTTTGTCTTAGTTCACTTAGTTTCAAGTTTGAAAAGGATACACATGATAGTTCAAGTCCTTGTGTTGTTTCAAAATACCCAGAGCTCCCAATGTAGAAACTCAGGCTTTGATGCCAAGTGTAACGCCTCGCCAAGGGATCCAAAAGAATTATCCTAAAGTTTCACTATGTTTGGTACCATTTTAATTTTTTTAAAGATGAAAGTCAAACCATTTAAATCATACACATAGTAGTGGAAGCAACAACAACATTCAACTTGAAGTGTACATAAGCATACATAATAGCTTACATTCCTTAAGGATCCCTTAACATTGAGTCACTTTTAAATCAACTAATATTAATTCCATCTAATACCACATCCACATGAAATAATAATGAAAAGTCTAACATTGTTAAACAATATACTCTTGTTCCAAATGTCCCTTAATAAATTACATTTTCGAATGCTTAATCATCCACTGTACATGCCACAGGGTATGAAAGACATGAAAGAATATACATGTGTGAAAATAAAATACATCATCCTAATCTAATCCATGATGCAATAAAGTAAATGAAACCATATTTCATTCATGACACATTAAGATATAAACATACATCATAACCGATAACCAAAAATCATAACACATAATTATCTAAGTGAATGGTTCCTCCCAACCGTAAATAGCATCATTAAACCATCATGGGCCCTAGCCATCCCTCCATGTGTAACATGCCAAATCACCAAAGAGATCATCGGTATTATCATAGTAGGAATCTCACTCCTAAAAAATACTACATCACATGCAAAAAGAAACCTAACATGCCACAACATATGCATAAGAAATCTTAATCATGCAAAGTAAAACATAAGACAAGTAAATAGCATCATCTAACATACACTAATCATCAACATAAGGATACATGTCCACCATCATAGTCCATGAACAGAATGAAGATAGATGCCAACAAGGAATACATCATGCAGATATTGATTGTTTGCTATGTTCATCCTCAAACTATTTATCCAATTACTACTATTTGGAACCTTGTCATTTACTTTTTTGACATAGCATCTCTATTACCCAAATCTGATTTTTCTAACTTCATACAGATTATCTAAGATAATACATTTACTTCCCAAGCTGGTTTGACAGGTTTGTAATGATTGCAACAATAAGGTGAATTTGAGAGCAAAGTTTCCATCTTTCTCAAATCAAGAAAAGAATTAAGTGTCAATCAAGAGTGTAAATGCATTGTTCTACTTTGTTTTGGAAAAATAAACACAAAAAAAAATGCTTCTTAGATTGTTAACTATAAAACCAATTCAATCAAAGGATTAATTCATACACTTTTTTCCAACTCATGAACATGTGAAAAACCACCACAAACAAATTCTAGTATTTTCTAATAATTTTCTAAAAAAAATCGGAAAATGCTTGTAAGGTTGAAACACAGTTCTCAACATGTTTACAACTCAACAATTTATTTTTTTTCATTTCACATGGGTGGCTCATCATCTTCTATCTTATTCTGAGCACAACCCAGTGAACAAGAATTTCACAATGTGTTTCATCGAGTATTGGCTTAAAACCAAGCACACATAAAAATAAAAATAAAAATAAATCGCTGGATGTTTGGATTCAGTTTTTATAATAATTCCAGGCTAAACACTAGAAGCACGAAAATAATGTTTTCTATCATTTGATCTTGAATATACTAAAGAAACTTTAGCCAATGATAACTAAAATTATACTCGTTCCAATGTTTCGGCAGGGACTTAATGAGATTCCTAATATGTAATGTAAATCGAAGTCCAAAATTTTTATCATTTAAAGCAGTGTATTCAATCTATTTTACTTTAAAAAAATTACACTTTTCCTATTAACCCAGGGAGGAAACCCTCAAACAAGTTCAACTAAAAATTGACAGAATTTCAATAACAAATATTGACAACATACTGAGGTAGGCAAGGTAGATAAAGAGATCCTAGATTCCCAGAGCGGCTTAGCTGTTTACTCCTTTTGTTTTTGCAACCGCCGATAACTTTTCCTCTAATTTAGTTGTTTATTAATGCGAACTCTTGTTTTTTTTGTTTAAAATGAACTCTTTTACATCTAACCGTATTGCAGAAATGCGGTTGGTTTTGCATGAAGTTTGGTTCAAAATAAAAGGAGAAGATGTGATAAAAAAGAACTTCAAGTTCAAACAAATTCTAATTAAATGTTTGCATTTTATTACAATATAGGTTTACACAATAATATAATAATATATCTATATTTTCTAATAAATTCTATAATTTTAATGTATAAAAAATATAATTAAATTCTACTTGACAATTATAACAACATAATTTATCTATGTGGTATGTGCATTGTATTTTGTTCCAAATTCATCCTTTATATTTGAACTTCTCTGTGGTCACGGGCTTAGTTAGTGCATCAGCAACATTCACCAAAGTTTCTACCTTCTTGAGCTCCACCTTGTTGTCCTCGACCATCTCTCACAAAATGATATTGTACATCATTTTTCCTTGAGCTTGGCATGAAATGTCCCTTCTTCACTAGGTAGATTGCACTTTGACTATCACTATAAATTATCATCACAACCAAGTTGAAATCTATATCTAAAGACAATCTCTTAAGCTAGATGGCTTCCTTACAGGTACAAGTAGCTGCCATATACTTTACCTCTATATTGGACAAAGAAACCACAACTTGTCACTCTCTCAGCTGACTATTTACACCATTGATTAATGTAAACACATATGCATTGGTGGATCTTCTTCTATTGACCTTACCAACCCAGTCTGAATTCACAAAAACTTGAATATCCAAGGAATGCTTATTTCTAGTTCCATAATTATATATAGAGTACTCTAAGATACCCCACAAGTATCAAAAAACATTTTTTATTGCATTTCAATGTGCTCTTTTTGGATTAGACATGAAATGGGAAAGTACTTCTACTTCTTAAGAAATGTCTAGTCTTGTACAAACCATAACATATGTCAAATTTTGAACAACACTCTACTATGGTATTTGACTCATCTCTTCCATATCCAATGAAGATTTATGATACTGTGAGATATAAAGCTTTGTTCCCATAGTCATAGGAACACTAAATGGTCTGGAATCCTACATATTGAATCTTCTCAGAATAGTACCAACATACTCACTTTGGCCTAGCGAAAGCTTTTCATTTTTCCTATCTCTTATAATATCCACTCCAATAATGTATCTTGCTACACCAAAGTCTTTCATTTCAAACATTGCTAAGACCCTAGATTTTAATTCTGCAAGCAAACATTTTCCTTTGCCAATAAGCAACATGCCATCAACATATAAGCCAATAACAAGGAAATTATCACCATCAAACTTGAAATATATACAATGATTTGACTTTGAATGCACAAATCCCAAACTCAATACATATGTAGTCAACTTCTAGTACTACATCCTAGGACATTTTTTTAAACTATACAAGGATTTCTTCAACTTACAGACCAAAATAGTTTTACCCTTCACCACATAGGTTTCTGGCTATGTCATACAAATTTCTTTCTCCAAATCGATATGAAAGAAAGTTATCTTCACATCCATCTACTCAACTTCTAGATCATAAGTTGCTACAATAGAAAAGGAAAAATTGAATGGATGTCATTTTTTTCTATAAGAGATTTTTTTTTTTCTATAATCAATTTCTTCTTTTTACTTCTTAATCCTTCCATCTGAACCCATCTTTCTTTGAAACACCATTTTATGCCAAAAGGATTTTATCTTTTAGGTAATGGTACAAGGTCCCGTGTGTCATTCTCGAGATGCCATCTCTTCATTAATGGCTATTTTTGAGGACTCTAAATCATTCATACCATGAGTCTCTTCTATAGATCCCAGTTCATCAATACTAGCATTCAAAGAAAATATACACCTCTAATTGTCAAGAAGATATTCATACCATTTTGGTGCTTTCCTCTATCTACTAGACCTTCAAAAAAGTTGTGGTTCAGGTTTGACTTTATGTTTAGGTTTATAATCAAGTTCTCGTTCTTCCTTTGATGATTCTTAACTTGTAGAGATCTCCTCAACATCTTGTCTTTATAAGAGCATTGATTCAACTTTCTCAGGTGCTGCAAAAAGTTTAATCACAATTCTCTGTTCTTTTATTTTTTCTAGCTTCACTGTAACAGAAGAAGGCATGGCTTGTTTGAAGATAACACACCTAGAACAAAATTTCTTTTGTTCAATAAGATCCCAAAGTTTCTATCCTTTTACACCATAACTATATTTGATGAAGATATATTTGACCATTTTTTTTGTCCAATTTTGTTCACTTCTCCTTTAGCACATGAGGATATGACTTACAAGCAAACACTTTAGATGTCTAATTGAAGACTTGTGGCCTGACCATGCTTCTATTGGTGTCTTATCAACAAGAGATGATATAGGATACCTATTTATCAGGTAGTAGGCAATGGAGCTATGAATTCAACTGAAAACTTTTGTTTGAGTCCAACTCCACTCAACATACTCATAGCCTTCTCCATCAAGGTCACGTTCATTCTTTCTACAATTCCATTCTATTGTCGAGAATATAGAGTTGTCTTCTCTCTTTTAATACCACAATCTTTACAAAATGTGTCAAAATCATTAGAGAAATTTTCACAACCATAATAAGTTTTGAAACACTTTATCTTCTTTCCATTTTATAACTCAACCATTGCTTTAAATTCTTTGAAATGAATGAAAATTTTATCTTTTCTCCTAAAGAAGTAAACCCATATTCTTCTACTAAAATCATCAATGAAATAAACATAATAAACTTATCTACCAATAGAAGGAACATCAACTGGACCAAATACATTCAAATGGATTAGATCCAAAATATATGAGGACTTATGAGAACTTGAGTAAAACTGAATGTGGTTTTGTTTACCATAGATACAATGCTCATAAAAATTAAACTCAAGATTGCAATCATTTAACCTATCAAAAATGTTTTTTATTTTTCAAGATCCGAAGACCCTTCTCACCTATGTGGTTGAGTCTTTGGTGTCATAACATGGTCTTTTGTATAGGAAACCTTGACTCAGTAGATAGGAAACCCTTGTCTACCCAAAAACCTTGACCATATATTAAACAAGAAACCCTCTCCTTATCCAAAAATGTAAGCTTTTCACAAAATTATTAGAAGTTATATTACACTCAACTGTGCATGCATCAAGATGGTACAATTTGTATCCAATTTTCTTCCTCTTGCTATTATCATAGCACCTCTCACCATTTTCACACATGCTTTAGAAAAGTATACATGCATGCCCAAGTTTATTAGTTTGCTAACAGATAATAAATTCCTTGCTAGTCCCAAGATATGCAAGACACCATCAAATCATCTAATTCTATCATAAAGAAAAAATCATATGAATACATCCATGACCAACAATATCAAGAACTGAGTTATCACCCAAATACACCTTAACACCATCAAACTTTTAAAACTTACTAAACCAATGTCTTCTAGTAGGCATGTATAAATATACACCTGAGTCTATGAACCATGCATTATCACCTACATTGGTGGCCAAAGCTGCAATGAAATCATCTCCATCTTTCTTCCTGGACTCAAAATCAAAATCTTTTTTCTTCTTGTTCTTGTTCTTCTCCTCTTTATAGTATTTTCAGAAGTATCAAGGTTTTTGAAATTTCTAAAAAATTTCCTTGGACTTACCAGGAGAATTTGACCTTCCCTTATTGTTTGACTTAGAATGGCCATGTTGCTTTTCGTTAATGCATCTTTCTTTTGGTCTTCCTCAAACACTCAAAAACTCTTTGGCATTTAGAGAGACCTTCCTTGTCATCTCTTTAGAAAGTAGAGAACCAACAACATTCTCCATCTTTAAGGCAACTAAAGTGCTCCTTATGGCCATGATAAGGTTATCCCATGAGCTTGGCAACAAACATTGCAATATTTGGCACCTTTCTTCTTCATCCATTGACACCCCAATTGAGGTCAACTTAGTCACCAACATATTAAATTTTTCTATATGCTCAAAAATCTGTCCACCTTCTTTCATTCTCAAAAAATACTACTTCCTATACAAAATCTTATTCACAAGTGATTTTTCTTGATATATCTCACTTAGCTTCTTCCAAAGCTTCTTTGGAGTAGGTTCTTCTTAAACATTTATCAAAATTGAATCTACAACAGACAATGTGATAAGGCCTTTAGATTTTCTATATGTCACGTCATATTATATGATTGAATTCAAATTTGTGGGCCTCTACTTATTCTCATCAATTGCATCCCATAGATCCTGATCAATCAATAGATCTTCAATCTTTAACTTCCACATCTCAAAGTTTGTGATAGAAAACAACTCTACATCAATCCTCCCCAACATGCTTGTGATCTTTGCAATCCTATGATACAAAAATGAAAACTTCTATACAAGGTCCCACTCAAACCTTGATTAGCTCAAAAAACCCTATACCTAAAAAATAGAACCAAAACTGGCCAAGCTTTGATACCACTTGTAAGAAATAAAAGGTGCACATAATCACTTCATATGCTAATCTTGAGAGGATGACTATGTAAATTCAACTAGCTATTACAAAGATTTCAATGGATAAATAAACATGCATAAATAAAATATCACAATTAACACATAACACAATGATTACTGTGAGTAAACCCTTCCGAGAGAAAAACCCAACCCTCCAAAACTTGCATAATGTATTACCAAATCAAGATGATTATAATGCAACTTCTTATGTGAGCACATCACCACAGCTCAAACTTGGAGAGACACCTTCTAGCATCTAGTCATGCAAATAGAACTCAATGGTCAATCTTCTCCCCAAGCCCTCCTTATATAGTGATTTTACAACTTTGAAACCACTTGTGATTTCACAAAACCATGAGAAACACAACCATGTCACATGTTACCCAATCTTGACATTTGTAACTCCAAGACTTGAAAATAACCAAATTAAAATAGTATTCCCATATATAATATTGTCCCTTACTTTAAACCCTGATAGAAGTTATCTAATGAGTTTTTTATAATCTAAAAATAGGCCACCTATATTCTACTAGGGATAAGACACATTTTTAACAACTCACACCTTTTCCAACACATAAACAAGTGGGAAACTACTACAAACAAATTATAGATCTTTCTAGAAAAAACTTGCAAGGTTGTGACACATGTTTTTCAACATCCTCTATCTCGATATTTTATACAACCTTTTGTTAGAAAAGATACTAGCTTGGTTTGAAAATGTGACTGTCCACTCACTCTCTCTTATCTCTCACACAATTACAATCTTGGAAGAGACCTTTCTTTTTTATGAGAAAGCAAACAAACATGGCTATGGTAAATGATAGCAACAATATGAAAAATAACCAATGGTGAATAGAGATGTTAGTTCAACAGATGGGAGGAGTAACATTTTTTTTCTTGATAAACTAATTGTAATGTAATTACCTCTTTATATAGATGCTTTTACATCTTTCTAGAATCATATCAATCTCAATTAATTTTGTAGAAAATAAAGCAGAACAATTTATTGAGTTATATGGTTGTCCTATCTATCATAGGTGTGAGAGATTATCTTAGTTACACGCAAAGGTATAGAGAACATGGCATTGATTGAAATTTTAGTTTAACAAACTAAATACATGGTTGGAAATCTTCCAACACTTTCATTGCACAATGAAAGTCTTCTATTCAACTAACTAGCTTTGATCACCAAGGGAAAACCATGGAGGGGTAAATTCCCTCTACTATAGGAAACTTGTCTTCCTTGAAGAATCTTGACCTATCACTTGCTAGAATTGAAAGTGAGACTCCAACTGCCATATGGAATTTGTTGTCCTTGTAAAGTTTCATCTATCATTTACTAAAATTCAAGCTAAGATTCTACCCTCTATAGGGAATATATCTTCCTTGAAGACTCTTGATTTGGCTTTTCATAGTGTCATACAATAATCTCATTTGAGCTCAAGTTTAGATATTCTCCACTCCAATCAGATAGAACTATGTCAAGCCATGCATATGTAGATATGTGAGTCTCCACATCAATACTAGAATTAATGTCCCAAATGGTATGATGTTTGCCTAAATGTTAAAGAACTTTAAGGGCCCATTTGGTTGTTGGTGTAGGAATTGAAAATTAGAATAGAAAAATGAAATAAGAATGGAAATGGGGAACAGGAATAGAAAAGAGCAATTCCAATCATATTTGGTTCACTTGGAATTCAATTGAGAATATGTTAATTCATTGTTTCGTTGTACAAAAATGGAATAGGAATAAGGTTAAGTTTTGTATTTCAAAAAATATTTCCGTTCAATTATTTTAATTTATTGTTTCTTTGTTATTTTTTCAATAATGGTAAAAAGGTTTATTTATTTTCATTTTTATTTTATTTATTTTATTTTTCTAAAAAAAATATGAAACTAGTTACCATTTTTCACCTATTGCAACTAGTTACCATTTTTCACTCTTTTGAAGTGATCTTTGTTAGGAGCCAACCTTGTTAAGGTTACAAAACATACTATTAGGTGCGATCCTATTAGAGGATTTAATCAACCTATTAGGAGTGGCTTTGTTAGAGGTCTTTAGACAATTCAATAGAACTACCACCTTGTTAGAGGATTTACAAATAGTTGTTAAGCCAACTCTGTTAAGAGATTTAGGTCACTGCTACAATGGTTAGAGAGTAACAATGACATGACCTGATTTGGATGTAACTGAATTGCTAATTACAGATCTGAATTCTGGCTTGTACTTGATCCTTCCTAATTGAATATTTTTTTTTGTCTTCTCAAGGATATTCTAATTATCCTTCTAATTTGCTTCCTCTTTTCGTCATTAGATCTTCAAAATCTTCTATGCATTTTCATTCTAACACTCTCAAACTCTAATTCTCAATTTGACCTTTCATTTAAATCTTTCATATTGTCAAGTCAGCTCAAATATAACTTAGAATAATTAATATTCATGTTCTTTGTTTGCTAGAACCATTAAATTAATTAATTGAACTCAATATGCCAAAATAAGAAAATCCTTCGTTAATTGACCCTGTTCGATAGAGACTAACTCAAAAAAAAATTTCCTATGTTAACAAACTAAAACTTGACCAACACTGCATACTAGAAAAGTTCCTTTGGTAACTGAGTGAGATCGAATAATACTGGTTCCATCCAACATTTCCTTCATTAACCGAGTGAGCTCAGTTAACACTCATCTTCTACAGACTTTCCTTTGACACCCAAGTGAACTCGGTACACACTTCCTTCTAAACTAGGAAAACTCTAGATTTCCTGGTAGCCACAGAAAACTATCGTCAATGCCCATGTGGGCTCAACATACATTGATTGGTAATGATATGAAGCTTTGTGTAGCATCAAAGACAGTACACAATTAATCAATTGTATTCAACACTTAACACATCATTGGCATACTTTGTTTGAAAAATAAAAATCCCTTTATTAGATTGAACAAATTCAATACCCAAGAAATATCTCATCAATCCCAAAACAGTCATTTCAAATTCTTCCATCATTGATATCATAAACATTTCTCTAGAAAAAAATTTAAGTGAAAATAAAATCATCAACATATAAGAATACAATCAAAATCTAACCTTCTTTATTGATTTTTGTATATAGAGTGGGCTCATTAAGACTCATGCAAAGACCATTGCTTGTCAAGTATGAATCAATTCTACTGTACCAAGCCCTAGTGGCTTACTTCAAACCACAAAGAGATTTTTTTCAATTTGCACACTTTAGCTTCATGCCCATGTACCTCATAACCAGGTGGTTTCTTAATATAAACTTCTTCCTCAAGAGAACCATTCAAAAAAGATGATTTCACATCCATTTGAAAAAAATTCAAACCAATTTTGTGTAGCAATAGATAAAACTATTCTAATTGTATCAAGTCTAGCAACTGAAGAAATGTTTTATTATAATCTACACTGGATATTTTTGTCAAAAATATTTTGCACCCAATCTAGCTTTATACCTTTCAACTTCATCTTGAACATTAAATTTGGTTTAAAAATCCCATTTAACTCTAATGCAATCCTTACATTTAGGTAGATCTACAAGCTCCCATGTATGGACTCAATTTATTCGTCCATCTCCTTGATCCAATGTTCCTCCTTAACTACTTCTTCAAAACATAATGGATCACAAGAGAAAAATACAAAGTTTGAACAAAAACTCAAACTCTCTTCTTCTTGATCATAAATATGTTTCAAACTTCTCATATTTTTACCTTTTCTTGCCGAAGGTGTATTGCTTATACTTCAAGTGTGCTGATTTTAATGGATTGGTGTTTGACCTTGCACATGATTCCTTTGTGGAGTGCTTTGTCTTGCTTGACTTGGCTTATTCAATTTCTCTTTTTTCTCTTCTTCATTAGGTATAAATGCTCCAATTGTGATTACTTCAATCCATGTTTCTATCCCATGCTTCTTCCTCTTTAAATCTGACATCCCTTCTTCTAATCATCTTCTTTGAAATTTAGTTATATAATCTTTAACCTTTCCACTCTTATCATCCAATTTCCTTCTTAATTCAACTAGAACCAAAACATATGCAACAAAGTTACCCAAAATTCTAAAATGAGATAAAAAAAATGTTTCATACCACTCCATGCTTCTTGTGGGATTCTATCTTTCATTCTCTTTGTAGGACTTTTATTTAGGATATATACCTCACATGAAAAAACTTCAGCATGAAATTCATTAACAACTTCTTTTCCTTCAACATACTTTGTACTTTGTCCATTATGGTTCTATTTTTCCTTTCTACTACACCATTCTACTGTGCTGTATACCTGGATATAAATATCTTTTTGATGCCATCATATCTACAAAAATCTTGGAACTCATTAGAACTATATTCTTCACCTCTCTTAGATCTTAATACCATGATAAATATTTTGCTTCACTTTTCAACAAGTGATTTGAAATCCTAAAACTTAAAGCCTTAGATTTCTCCTTCAAGAAATAGATGCAAGTTCTCTTACTAAAATCATTAATGAATGTCAAAAAAATATGAACTTCATTTGAAATATGAGGTTTTCATAGGGCTACATATGTTAGTATGAATCAACTCCAAAAGATCTCTTGCTATGTTCTGGACTTCCTACAGGAAAACTTTCTTAGTGTTTATTTTCCTTTATACAACTATCACAAGAATTAGTAAGTACACAAACCTTTGACCATATTATTCTTCTACAATAGACTTAATCCATCAAAATGAAGGTGTACATACCTCAAATGCTACAACCATGTATGATCTAGGGCTTCCTCCTTCAAGTTAGCTTCTGCCATTCCTATAGTCTAATGGACCTGAGGAGGATACATCATGTTCCTGGTAATATCAACTCAACAATCAACCTATATCTATAATTTCCATCCAAGATTGTGCATGCATTATCCTTAGAAATAAATTTATACCCATTTTTTAGTTAATTGACCAATACTCGTTAAATTGTGTTAATGCATGCACATAGTCAACATATTTTATCCATTTTTAGGAAATGCATGAATAACACATTTTCCCATTACAAGCACTATACTATCATTTCCTAATTTTATTTTAGATTTGTTAGAATCATCCAAGTTAGAAAATAATTCTCTATTTTCTACCATGTTGTTATGACAACTGCTATCTAAAAACCATATATAACCTTATAACTTTCTTGTTCCACATTGCATGTTATAAAAAAAATCCTAAATTACAATTTGATACATCTAAATAATTGGCATCATGACACTAGTAAATTTGGACTCAATATTCGACAAGTTTTGGTTGAAATTTTGACTTGGGTTGATCAAAATTTTGACCAAGCAGTTCGTTGGTATTTTTCTTGCCAAAATTTTGACAAATACATTGGTCAAAAAGTCTTTGCTTTGATTTTTTATATTTGGTCAAAATTTTGACCAAATATTGGTCAAAAGCTTTCTAGAATTGGTGGAAATTTTGACCAAATATTGATAGAAAATTTACAAGAATTTATCAAAATTTCCACCAATTTTTGGTCGAAAACTTTCAAGAATTGGTGGAAATTTTGACCAAATATTGGTAGAAAAAATTCAAGGGTTGGCCAAAATTTCCACCGATTCTTGAAAGTTTTTTACCATGATGCCATGGTCATTACCAAAAGATTGCTCAAAATTTTGACCAATTGTTAGTGGAAAACCATGAGGAGATGGTCAAAATTTTGACCAAACTATGAGGTTTAAAGAAAAGGTGTAGGTGAATCCCCCGATGAATGTCTACCCATGGAATCTCTCTTGGATCATCTTCTTGGATCAATGCAATTTTAGAAGAGGCTTGGTAGCGGTTTCCATTGTATAGTGCATTTGTTCAGCGATTTTGAAGTTGATCTAATGGTGAGCCCTCATCTAGCATTAGGTGGCTACTTGGCACTCTTGAAATTTGTTATGAACCTATTGTGGCTAATGGGAGATTTGATAATGAAAGCTCCCAATGACCCTCCAATAGAATTAATATTGGTGTTCAAGAAAGACACATTTTTTGGATTTTGAATATTGACATTAGCATCCTTTCTATTAGAGGGTCATGAAGCATCCCAATTTCTATGTAAGGGATCCCCAAAGTTGTCTCTATACAACTTTATTAGCATAGTTTGCAGAATGGTTCAATAATGGTTGTCGTTGTGGTTTCCTAGAAAGTGATTTGAAGGGCAAGCTATTGTCTAGCAATTGTGTTGCTTATCACAAGTGACAAGGGAGCCATTTCCACGAATGAGAAAAGGATGAATGCAGTATCAGATTCCAAATGAAATCAATGACATCGGATCTATAAGAGAGGAATGAAGCAAAAACCCATTTTCTATGTCTAGCTCCCTAATAATGCTTTTCTTTCTCATTCTATTGTCACAAATTTGGGAATGTGGTTCAACATCAGTTGTTATTCTAGTGTGTCATTGTGGTGATATGGAAAGTGATAGTAAGGGTGGAGCTTGCATCTAGCATATGGGATGTTTTGATTTATTCACTCAAATCTATGATAAACAGTTCAAGTCAGCCATTAAACACAGTAGATAATTGTTTTGACCTCAATTCAAAGAGAAATAAGGATATTACTGGAAAGATCTAAAAATAACAATCATATGGCATAGTAGGAAAATGGTCAAAGAAAAATAACAAATAGCATTAAATTTATTAGGGAAGGAGAAAGATGTATAGTGAAATTGATATTATTGATATCAACAATCTCTATTGTGGTTCTATATCATCAAATACTTTGATATCACTGTTAGACACCTTGCGCACACATATACATATGTATCCATCTTTTCCTTGGGTATAGCCAACTCCAAGTAGGATCAGCATTACCAATACAATTCCAAGAATTAATGTGCAACGATGAATATCCAAAAAGTGTGGGTTAAAGTAGTATTTTTTCTAAATTCTAAACAATGCATGACCTATTCATAGTAGAGCTGGGCATATGCCTTGCACAATTGCTTCATAATTCTCCAACTTCCACAACGTATGTTTCTCTAAGAATGGTCTATAATGTTGAGACCTTTGAATATCACTGTTGAAGATCAATTGCTTTTATTTTCCTATTGTTATGATACTATTGTCACTTATAGTTTTGGGAACATCCACCAAATGCTCTTGTGAAGCTAGGCTTCATAGGGATTTGGTAAAGTTGGTCACAGTTGTAGTGTAGTTGTAAATTGGAAGGTATAGAAAGATTTGTGTGGTAGATTCATTTAAACCCATGTATCTCAAAATGGCAGTTATTGTGTTGTTCTCAATATTTGATTTAGATTGAGTAGTGTATAGTTTGGTAGCCATGTAGTATTTAAATTTGGCTTGATTAGCTGTGAGAAGTACATCTATAGTCTGACCAGATGTTAACATGAGAGTGTCTATTGTGTATGGCTTTGTGTAGGAGGCATCCACTGATACCACCATGAGATTGTATGACACAACCTTGAAAAAGAGGTGATTATTGACTGTAGCATTGATAATATGAAGAAGATATGTTTTTTCCTATTGTATAATGAACCTTGTTGTTCCTGCATACATCAAATTTCGTTGCTCACTATGTTGATTTTTTTTAGTTAGAAATGGATAAATTGTTTAGAATTAATTGTTTTTGATCTATTTAGCTATAGCCAATTGAATCCAAAGCCTGATCTAACAAAAAGAAAATGGTAACCTGATGTTGAGCATGAATAGAGGTCTCCTAGTTGTAAATTTATAGTGAAAGCATTTGAAATATTGGGCACACCTTCAATTTCATTTTCTTTACCTTCAACTTCAATGGGATCATTGTTCCACCAATCCCTTGTTCATTTAAGTAAATGTAAAGTTTAAGCTGTTATAGTGACTACTAAATGTAATGACTATCTAGTTGGAATGCACAAGGAAAAGTCTAAGAGATTGAAAGCTACAAATCATTGGCATAGAAATTCCTTATTGGAAATTACCCAAACTTTATACATAAAAATTAACTTAGATTAATCTTGTAACAATAAAAAAAGAGAAAATACTTTGTCAAAATAGAAATACACTACCACACTTACTCTCATTGGAGAAACTAGAAGACTACGGGGGATATTTCACATCTCAAACTACTTCTCCAATCATCTCTCTAATAGGAATAAAAAACACATTAAAGTTTTAAGGATAAACTCTAAAATGATGTCGATGAACAAACAAAGAGCTTACTAAAATTTTAGATGACAAGGTTCTAAATCTCAAGAAGTGGTCCTCAAGTGGTGCAAGTAAAAATCTATACTTAAGCTTAGCCAAAGTATGATCTAGGTTAAATGATCTTATTATTCGCCAATGTCATCAACATGAAGATCATGATATTTCCCTTAATTAAATCAAACCAGTGAGGTTCACATAAATAGAGATTTCCTATTCTAACATTTCCATTATATGGCATTCCACATATTGATCATAAAGTTCCTTTCATTAATATTCCAAAGACAAATATGGTATCAAAGGAAGTATGATATAGATTTAAAATATTACTTTAGCAATGATCAACGAACATAATTTTGAATAGTATCAAATATTATTAATGACTGCTATAAGAAAGGAGAATACTAGGTGGACTATATATTAAGGTAGAGTGATCATCATAATTACTATAATATCCATTTATTATCATCGCTTTTAAAATAATGATTATTTGGTTTCAATCAGCAAGAGAACATATCACAAATCACTTTTTAAAGAATGGTTAATCAATTAATTAATTCTAAAGTGGATTAGTTATTTGATCAATCAATAGGTGCAATGAAGAGCTTCACATTAAGGCTACGATGAAGAGATGCCACTCATCCATTCCTATCATATGATGGAGCCTAGGTTTTTATCAAATTTAGAGTCTCCATTTGTGAAGACATGTTGGAGATCAATGTCATATATTCAGATCACTACTCAAACAATAGCTTGTTTATAGATTCCTATTTGAACACTACGCATATGTGAAATTTGCGTGCAACTTTGACATATATAGAAAATTAATATGTCGAAAGGACATAAACATCCATATAGAGATCAGAGTTTTCATTCTCATGGAAGACTTTATAAGATATTATGTGCTTCTTAATCTAACTTACTCGTCTTCCTTACAAGGAACACTTATATGCTCTTTATACTGCCTTAAAAAGGACATAAAGTTGATCCAATTTTACACTTTTATATGCTTGTATTTCTTTGAGACATTGGTTACAATGTTATATCTGAATGAACAACAATGTTCCTAATCACAAACCCTATAGTTCATAGTCACCAATAGGGTTTTGAAGAATAAATTTCAAGTGATTTAGAACACAAGTGAAAATTGAGGGTCTCCTTATCTCCTTACCATTAGTTTGTTGCACCTGTAATCTGTAGACTCATTGTACCTAATAGTATGTCCAAGCATGTAATTTTCCCTTCTATGCTTATGCATGTTATAACCAAAATTAAGCCCTATCCAATATACTTGTGGCCTAAACTAAATGGACTAAGTTCCCTTGAATTAAATCTATGTTATTTAATTATTCAAAGTAAGGAGAGTTATATAGTCACCAACCATATTAAGAAAATTGTTAGGATTAAACCTCAGACAGAAATAATAATTACATGTAAATATAAACAATATTAGAAAATAATAGACCACACATAAAAGAACACAAGATACCAAAATTTAACGTCGTTCACCCAAACCCTGGGCTACATCAACCAAATAGAAAATCCAATATTATTACAATCTAGTGATTACAACTTGATTACAATCTATAATCCCCTACAACTCAATACCGTTGCAAGAACAAATTTTTACATCACTCATAATGAAACAATCCCTAACCATAAGCCCTTTTATACAAGTATTTTTGTCGCTTTAGGGTTACGACATGTCAACCATAAATTGGTGAATACTAGCCCAAACTTTAGTGGCAAAACCCCAAAGAATTTATGAATTATGTACAATACTTCCCTGACTAGTCACCGCAAACTAACAATCTCCTACTTGGGGATTGATTAGACTCCACACGAGACAACAATCTCCCACTTTGAGACTGATCCTGTAGTTATGCCACTACTCCATGAGGCTCCCACTGCATCAAACCACCCTAAACTCTATTGTTCTTTTATTCCTATTCAGTCTAGAAGACCAAATTTAACATATCTACTAGATTTTCATTTGTATGTATCTTATCCAACTTTAACTATCCATCATCCAAAACTAACCAAATGAAATGGTACTGCAACTGAATGTGTTTAGTCTTTGAATGCAGAGCTGAATTCTTTGCAAGATGAATGACACTCTAACTATTTTAAAATAAATAATTATCCCTTTAAGGGTGTCCCTATTCTTCCAAGAAGAACTAAAGCCATATCATCTCCTTGGTTGCCTCTATAGCAGCAACATACTCTGCTTCTATAGTGAATAAAGCATTAACCTTCTGTAACCTAGAAACCCAACTCATCGCTACCCCAACAATAGTAAATACATAACCTATAGTACTCTGTCTGGTATCAATATCTCCTACCAAATTAGAGTCAAAATAGCCATGTAAGCTAGTAGTAGAGCCCCCAAAGTGTAAAAAATTACTAGATGTTCCTCTCAAATATCTGAGAATCCATTTTACTACATTCCAATGCTCAATTCCTGGATGAATCATATATCTGCTAATGACTCCCATTACATGTGCAATATCTAGCCTTGTACATACCATAGCATACATCAAGCTTCCTATAGCTGAAGCATAGGGTACTTTGGACATCTTATCCTCCTCTTCTTGTGTTTTAGGACACATCTCCTTAGTCAACTTCAAATGACTAGGTAAAGGTGTGCTGACAGCTTTATCATTCTCCATAGAGAAATGTTGCAACACCTTCTCAACATAATTAGCCTAAGATAGTGTCAATTTCTTGTTCTTCCTATCTTTGCAAATCTTCATACCAAGGATTTGTTTTGCTGCCCCCAAATCCTTCATGTGCTAATTGGTATTTCAGCCCCTTAATGTGATCCATGTTAGACCCAACTACAAGCATATCATGAACATATAAACATAAAATAATGTAGCTCTCATCATCTAACCTCTTAAAATAAACACAATGATATAAATGACACCTACTATATTCATGCTCATGCATAAAACTGTCAAATTTGAGATACCATTGCCAAGGTACTTGCTTCAAGCCATATAAACTTTTCTTCAATCTGCACACTAAGTTCTCCTTACCTTTGACCTCAAAGCCCTATGGCTATACCATATATATCTCTTCATCCAAATCACCATGAAGGAAGGTTGTTTTAAGATCAAGTTTCTCTAAATTCAAATCTTCAATAACCACAATACTCAAAACAATGTGAATAGAAGTCATCTTAACAACAAGAGAAAATATCTCATCAAAATAAATGCCCTTTTTTGTGCAAATCCTTTTACCACTAACTTGACTTTAAATCTTTTGTTACCTCCACCCTCTTCTTTTAACCTATAAACTCATTTATTTTGTAAAGCCATTTTACCTATAGGCAACTTGCATAAATCCCAAGTCTTAATCTTCAACAAAGAGTCCATTTCATCTTTCATGGTAGACTCCCACTAAATCTTAGTATCCAACTACACAGCTTCATCATAACACTCAGGTTCACTAGCCTCTATTAGTAAAATAGAATACAAAGAGGGAGAAAATATTTCTGGAGGTCTAATTAACCTTGTTGACCATATAATATTCATTGGTGTGGGTGATATTTGTTGTTGTGTTGGTTGCACATGATGAGGAATTGTTGGAACATCATCTTTTGGAGTATTTATCCAACACCACATAATCATCTTCTTTCTTCTCATGTTTCTGTAATAGATCTTTGTACAACACTTTCTCATTAAATATGACATCCCTACTAATACAATTTTACGATTTTCAAAATCCCAAACCCTATAACCAAATTCATCAATGCCATATCCAAAAAATACACATTTCTTTGACTTAGCTTCTAGTTTGGTTCTATTTTTAGAATCTATATGAGAAAATGATTCACAACCAAAGGTTTTGAGAAAAGAATAACTCACCTTCTTACTTGTCCATGCTTCCTCTAAAATACCACAACCCAAAGGAGTAGAGGGACCTCTATTAATCAAATATATAGTAGTATTGATAGCCTCTGCCCACATGTGTAAGGGCAACCCAATGTGTAACCCCATGCTCCTTCTATGCTCCATTACAATCCTATTCATGCATTCAACCATTCCATTTTCATCTGGAGTCTTTGGAATAGTTTTCTATCTACAAATACCATTAGTGGAACAATAATCTTCAAATTTATGACTACAATAGTCACCACCATTATTAGTTCTGAGAGATTTTAATTTCTTACTAGTCTCATTTTCAACCAAGCATTTCCATTTCTTAAAAGTTTGAAATACATCATATTTCTCTCTAATGAAATAAATCCATACTTTTCTAGTTGCATCATCAATAAATGTAACATAATATTGAGAGCCACTAAGGGAAGATACCTGAGCTAGTCCCCATACATTTGTATGCACAAGATCTAATTTGTCCTTTTTATTTTCCTTCCTAGTCTTCACAAAACTCACTCTCTTTTGTTTTCCATACACACAACTTTCATAGAAATCCATATTAACACATTTTAGACCTGGTAAAACTTTATTTGAATGAAGTACTTTCATAATCTTCTCACTTATGTTCCCAACTATGTTGTGCCACAATGTTGTATCAAAATCTATAGCAACTATTTGTTCTCCCTACCCAATTGCAACAACTATTCCTGAACATTCATTTTTCTCTAAAATAATTAAAGTAAAAGGAACAATATGACCTGTAAAAAGATATAAGGTTCCTACTTTCATAACTTATTCTACTACAAGGAAACCTTTTGAAACCTTCCAATTTTTATCATTGAAAGTGACTACACAACCCTCATCACCGAGTTGCCCTACTAAAATTAAATTTCTACTCAACCTTGGAACATGTTTTACCTCATGTAGTAGCCAATGATTCCCATTCTGCAACTTAATCTTAAATTTTCCCTTTCCAACAATATGATAGGGTTCATTATCCCCCAAATAAAAAAGCCCAAGATCCCCTTGGACATAATCAATGAAATAACCTCTATGAGGTGTAGAATGAAATGAAGCACCAGAATCTAAAACCCATGAATCATCAATAGTTTATAAAGACATAAGCAAGCCATCCTCTTCAAATTTGTTACTTACCACATTTGCATGCTTGTCTCCATTTGGTTTATCTCCTTCATTTTTCTTTTGACTCCTACAATCTTTCTTTTCATGTCCTGGTTTTCTATAGTACCAAAAGTTGCTCAGTCCTCTTGATTGAGACCTCCTCCCTTTTGACTTTACTCTTGATTTTTCATGATTTTTGGAATTACTTCCTCTCAGTCGTTCTACCTCTTCTTTGTGCATTCAAAGCACTTTGTGATGTACATCCACCTAAGAATTTCCTATGAGTTTCCTCACTCAAAATAACACTGATGACATCATCATATTTTAGGGTACTAGATCCAAGAACAGAATTACTCACAGCCATTACCAAGCCATTCTAGCTTTCAAGAAAAGAACACAAAATCAAAAGAGCCCTAATTTCTTCATCAAAACTAATACCCATAGAAGATAACTAACTAGTAATAGTATTAAACTCACACTTCTTGTTAGGATTAAACCAATTTAAATGATCCCCAATAGATCCACCTTTTTCCATTTTTATATTAAATAAATGCTTCATGAGAAATACCTTGTTTGAAGTAGAGGGCTTTTCATACAATGTCGCTAGGGTTTTCATCAACTCTTCTATTGTCTTTTCTTTTGTAATATTAAATGCCATCGATGGTGCTAGGCATAATTAAATGCTTCCAAGTGCCTTTCCATCTAAAATATCCTAGTCGTCATTTGACATTGATCCCTGATTCTTGGTTTTTCCTTCCAACAGCTTCCATAAATCCTTCTGATAAAGATTGTCTTCCATTTGCATCTTCCATAACTAAAATTTCTACCATTAAGCTTCTTAGCCCTCAACTTACCCTTGTCTGCCATCACTCCCACTCAATTGTGAGACTTTCTTATAGAGGATAAATGTAAAATAACCTAGTTTTGATACCACATGTTAGGATTAAATCTTAGACATAAATAACAATTACATTCAAATATAAACAATATCAAAAAATAATAGAACACAAGACACCAAAATTTTAATGTGGTTCACCCAAACCTTGGGCTATGGCCACCAAATAACAAATCCAATATTATTATGATCCAGTAATTACAACTTGATTACAATCTATAATCCCTTATAGCTCAATATTGCCATAAGAATCAAGTTTTGCATCACTCACGATGAAAGATTCCCTAACCCTAAGCCCTTTTATATAGTATTTCCCTAATTAGTCACCATAAACTAACACAAACTTACTATTTATGATCCTTAGTGTTGATACTACCTCTAACACCATTTCAGTTCAAGAAGAAGAAAATTAGGTTGTAACCAAGTTTCTTAGATATGAATCACAATAGGTTCCCTCAAAGTTTAGAGATGCAAACACTTATCCTATCTTCGGACTATGCCCTCAAGGTTCTAAAGGGATGCTAACCTATACCCTATCTTGGGAATCAATCCATTGGCTAGATTTAGATAGGCATCTCCTTGGAAACATGTTAGTCCCTTCTTTTTCAGGTACTAAATGATATCAAATCTGGACATGGACACTATTGTTGGATTTGTGAGTAACACCACACTTAAAATATCAACACACAAATTATGACACTATTGTTGGATTTGTGAGTAACATCATGCTTAAAATATCAACAGACAAATTATGATACCATTGTTGAATTTGTGAGTAAAAATTCATCATGTTCATAAACCATTGAGTGATTGTAATACACAAAAACATAAAACAAGAAATTGTTTAAGAAAGAAATGACAACTATGAATGGTAGAAAGATAGTCAATTAGCTATCCTTTGTTGCACTTCAACAACACTGGCAACTATTCCCAACCAAATAAAACCTGTAAACTATATCCAAAAATAATTTTTATATGAAATAACTTCACTCCCAAAAATACAAAAATTTAAATTTACAAGCATACAAACAACACCAGAATTGTAATCTGATTTCCGTAGGAGGGTTTCAAAATGACAAAAGTGTAGTCTCAAAAGTTATAGATGGTATATGTCTTGGATGCTACAAACCAAAGGCATCATCAGCTTCATAAAGTGACCAATACCTATCCTTCATATAGTAAACTATGACACAATTGTAACCGCATGATAACCACTTGTAGATACCTCCCAAGAAGTGTGAAGCCCATGTAATAAATCTATTTCCTATTCTCAAATCCACAACTTATGTTCTGTATCCAATATCCAAAACACAAAATTCTCAAAACCCACTTCTGATCTGCAAACTAATAGATTTCCCTCCAATTCAATAAGGCAATATACAAATCCTACTAAGGCAGGAACAAAAAGAGTAAAGCTCCATTGATCTTGATTCACATCATAACCTATAATCATGTGTAAAAATTTATCCCCATCTTTGTACAATCCCTCTAAATTACTATATCCTTCCAATTCCTAGGCATCTCTACTAGCGACTCTTAGCAACAAAATAAATGGCACCACTAAAGAAAACTTGAGTCTCTGAAGATCTATATGGATTGTATTGATATTGATTAATAATGTGCAAAAGAGGTAAAGGCTGAGCACTATACCACGAATTCAAATGAGAATCAAACCTCTTATTTGTGCAACTCATGTATCATGTTCAAATTCCTTCTAAACTAGGATTTGTTTGTTTAATAAAGTGTAGATAAAAATAAAAGGAAGTTATAATAGAAACCAAGAAACATCATTCATTAGAATTTAACAAAATGGTCATCCTTCTTATCAATTCCATACAATTTTTTTCATTAAATAAAACAAATAATAGTTTGCATCCATGCAAACTATTCTTATAATTCAACTGAAAGATATTCTAAAAAGCTTTATGCATCTTCAAAGATATAAAAACACTCCACACAACTTAAAGATGGAAAAACTTCAAATCATTTTGATAGTGTTCTACTAAACACTTATTATTATAGGAAATCCATAAATCCTTTGAAAAGGAAGAAAGAATAGATTCGTTTTTAATCATGGTAGGGGCAACGAGCATCAAGACAACATCTAACACATTCCACTCCCAATTTTCCTGCAGTAATTATAACATCATTTCATCTTTGTTTATTGTTAATAATATATTACAAAGTCAATTATTATGATAATAGATAAGGAAAATTATCTGACCTAATAGTGTCATAATTTTCCTATTATTTGCACTAAATGGTATAAAATCTGGTAATATATTGTTATGTGATGGTATTCAAAAGTCATCTACTATGTATTTAATTTAGAATGGTGGATTTCAAACAAAATATAGCTTTTAATGAAATCATATTTCCACAAACCATCATAGTTATGTAAATCAGTTTTTGGATTAGATTGTGTGGAGATTTGTGTGGAGATGGTAAAAATCTACACACAATCTAATCCAGAAACTAATTTACATAAAAATATAGCTTACTAGTGGAGGATGGTGTGAAGAGAAATAGGCCCATTATTCATGAATAGTGTCTTACAAAATCCCATCTCCCATGAGAGGTAATGGAACATTTAGCACTCATTTCATTTGGGTAATGTTCATAGACCTAAAGCATTGAGACTTCACCAGAAGTTACCCATCCTAATGCTACAATAGCCCAAGTGCACTTGAGAAAATTAAATTTGAGATTTTGCAATGGCTTATCATCACATGTTGTCATTCTTAATTCAAATGCAATTCAAGAACCAATTACATAATCAATTTGCATTTGACAAATACCTTCAAAACTCATTTTCAATTTACTAAAGGTATACGTAGAGGAAGGTCTAGTAGTGATGAAGAGGAGGAAAATTTGTTAATGAAATGGACAATAGAAATGATTCAAACTATGATGATAAATTTTAAAGGAAACTTTTAATCTAAGGAATAATGATAGAATCTATGAGCAAGGAAACTAAAGGTTTGATAAGCCAAATTTACAATGTTTTTATTACAAAAGCATGGTCATTTTGCTAACAAGTGCTGGAAGAAGAAAGCTAATGTTGGCAAGCACTTCGTACATATCATAGAGGAGTCATAACATAATTTGAAATTCATCATCTTGATGTGTAATGTGACTTGTAAAAGTTCAAACATTGTTTCATTTTTGGATAGTGGATCCAGTAATCACATGACTTGAAACAGAGAGTTGTTTACTAGTCTAGACACTAGCAATCACTAAGGGTAAAACTCTATAATGATAATAGTGTAAGTTTTAAGGGTAAAAAGTGACTGCATTGTATACCAAGAATGGTGAAAGAAGTATAAGTGATGTATATTATGTACCTAGTATAAAATGCAATCTATTGAGCATTACACAGATGATAGAGAAAATGTGTAAAGTGTTCTTAAAGAACAAGTTATTTATAATCATTGATAAGTATCCAAGAAGAAGCTCAGAGAAATTTTTTAGATGAGCCTAGCTATATCATTGATGGCATGGTGATTTACATTTTGGTGGACCAAATTTGCTATAGAAGAAGCATATGGTGAAAGGGTTTCCTAGTATTTAGCAACTAGAAAGCTCATGTGAATATTGCATACTAGCAAAGCATTACAGAGAGGAATTTGTTCCTAGAGATTTGAATACAATGAAAGTTGCATTGGAAATTGTACACACAAATTTGTGTAGATTGATCGTTAACTAGTAATGTTTATTTTATAACTTCTATTGATGATTTCAGTTTGAAGACTTTAGTTTGTCATTAGAAGTTTGAAGCTTTTAGTGTATTCAAAAGGTTTAAAGCATCGGTCAAAAATGAGATGAGTCAACTATTCAACCATTTCATGCAATTGTAGCATAAACAATAGCATTTCCAAAAGATATATAATCAATATATAAGCATTTGGTAGTGACCACAAAAAGAGAAGTTAACTGACTTGCAAGATGTTGAACTTTCAATCAAGAAAAACTTTGATGAAAATGGAAATTAGTAATGTTTGTAGAGAAACCTAGCATACTTGTGATTTAGGGGAAACAAGAAGTGTTGATATGCCCATTCCAAAACAAAATAAGAGAATCAAAATATAATAAAGACATTATTGGTGATGATAATATATTTAGAGAAAGAAGCATCTCTATTCAAGTACTTAGAACACTCAGCATTACAAAACTAAGCCAATGAAGATTTAATGAAGCGTAGAACTTTCTATTTATTTTGACTACAAAGACTTGAATATGGAAGCAATAGAACTGTCATAACTATTTTGAATGATATTAAGTCAAAAAAACTTAACTAATTGTTACACATATAACTGAACAATGCTAGAGACACATTAGTGATGTGCCAAAGCTTTTCTTCTAACCATGGAACCAACAACATCAACTACCCTTCAAGTGGAGTAATCATGCCAGGGCTTGCCACAATCGATGCATTTGCCACAGCTAAAGAGATGCAAAATGCAAACTAGAATGTTCTTATTTTTTTGGATGCATTTATGTGATGAGGCACTAGAAGACACTATTAGATATCTTAGTGCAACTATTTATTCCATCTAGCTTCAGCATTTCTAGTCACTAACTGCTGAAGTACACCCTTGTTAATGAAATTAAGCAGGCTACATTCTTAATATGTTGTCAAATTGTGTACAACCTTATAATTATGTATGTTTTTCATTTTATACAAAGTAACATATATCTAGACATGCCAAGTAACATTCAACCATCTCAAGAGAAAATGAGTGCTACATTAAAACCAAGGGTATGCCAAGAACATGGGAAATAGCAAGAAATCAAAATAAGAAACAAGTGGCACTGGCCAATAGGTGTTGTAGGAGTCTCTTGAGCTACACTAACCACATGAGAAATCCCTCAAGAGTGAGACTTGACATAGAAGTAGCAATAGGAGAAGATCTAACATCTCAAAAAGACTTTTTATATTGAGATGAAGCATCAACAAGATTGTCAAAAGAATTAACAATCAATCCATCAAGCATTAGGGTATGTGTAGGATCATGGTGTGTCAAAAAGTGGCGATTTGAAAATTCTATAGTTCAAAAATATCTCAAACCATTTCAAAATCTATTCCAACTTTTTTCTCACCCACCCTGATACTAAATCAAAACAATTAATATCTTTATAAGGTCTACTATATCTTTTGATACCAAATCTATATGGTCAACTTTAAAAACATCCTAAAAATGTGCTTTTGGCCTATTTTTATGTGATTTTTACTTCAAACATGTAGTTGACAACTTTTTTTCACCAAAATTTGGTGAAATGAAAAGGATTTCTTAAGAATGTTCTTATCTTTCCATAAATGTAAGGTTTGTCAAATTCTGACTTTATTAAGTAATTATTACTTATTTTCTAATGGAGTTACATATAAAGTGTTGACTGACACACTACTTGAAAAACAACTCAAAATTTCAAATGGTACAACATTTTTTAAATCCAAAGGATGTATCAAATTCTATGTTTCTTCTACTATAACGAAATAAAATAAAAAATTGAATTTTGTTGAGTTTTGAATTAGTTAAGGTGGTCAGACACAAGAGTTTTTTTATTCCAGGCACGAGTCTACTACTTATATCTAGAATATTATTTAAAAATATTATCATTTGATTTTGATTAAGGTGGTCAGACATATGTCTACTTCTTATTTTTGTTCTAAAATTTTTTTAATATTGCATTAAAATTAAAATTCTAACCAATCAATTTTTATTATTTTAAGATAAGTCCTCATATTTTAGAAACTAGATTCAAATTTCTAGGATTCTTTTCTCTCAACTTTTTGATATAAAGTTAATAACAAGTAGAAAATTGCACGTCAAGTTGACATAATGTCAACCCTAATTTTTTGATTTTTTATTGCCACTTAAGAGCATAGTTTGGTTGATCATGATCCTGCACATACCCATTAACAATCAACTGATCATTGTGAGCATTCCTCTAATAGTATGCCACATCCTTTCATCAAGAGCCTATACAACCTAAAGCTAGGTGACGAATGGGAAAACATTGCCTACATCTTAAGGAGAGACATTCATAGTGTCTAAGGTCTATCCCCCACTATTAGAACATCCCCCAATATTAGAACATACCCTACCATTAAAAAAATATTATTAGCCACCTTGATATCAATAGAAGTGTGATATGTAGATGAAGAGAATGCAACTTTTTTAATATCTAGCCACTTTCCAAAACCACAATGAGAAACATACTCTACTAATTCCATCACGTCACATTGTGTCCAGGGGTGATGATGTTTTCTTTGAATGCCACCTTTTGCTATTGGGACCGTTGGAACACATTGTTCATCTAGCAAGTGAGAGTTTAAGTACTCTGAGTCACAATGTTTCTCTATTGCATCTTGAAGCAACAGTGGCTTTGGGATACCTCCTTGCAAGAAATTCTTCAATGGCTTCAAGATCACTATTAGAAATTTCTTCCTCTTC